>JAGDYQ010000021.1:146766-250663 GCA_021962125.1 Bulinus truncatus
CTTAAGTCTGAAACTTTGGATATTTTTTTTTTATTTCTTTCCTTTTCCTAAATGTTTTTTAATTTTTTTATAAAATACTAGCTGAATCCGGCCACGCGTTGCCATGGCTTGGCCCAATGTAATGAAATAGTAAGTTTTGATAAAACCCTTGCCTTCTAAATCTATTTAATAAAAAACTTGCTTGAGATTTAGAATATGATTAAGTCGTTTAAAACTATAATCAAAGTAGAGTTAATCACGGACAATAGATCATAAAACTTTAACATGCTTGTTAATGCAGTGCTTTTTTGGATGTACTTTGGGGATGAATAGCGTGAATCCCTGTTTACATGTTTTGATAAAAAAATTTACTGACAAAAATAATTTGCAAAAGTAAAGCAAAAAAAAATAATGTAACGATACTGTTTGTTAATTTAAACAAAATATCATTGACGAACTATTAGTCTGCTTACATGACGGATCGGTTTATATTTAAACAAATACTGACAATATATAAGTTAACACTTTGTGACTTTTTGAATTACCTCCCGTAGTTAAAAAAAAAAAATAAAGTGAAGTAAAGAAATAATTTTACCTAATCGAGTCGATTAAATATTATTTTAGAATATTATAGATATATATATATCAACATGCCAAGTAATTTCATATCTACAATTTCCGTATGCATTTTAAGGCAATTGTTGAAGAACTTTCGGAGCTATGATTAATAGAGGGAATCCTGTTTACATTTTTAAGTGTAAATATATATCTTAATATCCATCTATAGACAAAGCAATATATCAAGTTTGTAGGCTCTGACAGTAAAACTTCATAATGACGCCATAGGCCCTGTGAATAAAACTTCAGAGACATTTGAGCACACGACTTAACCACGTGTGGTCGTTGTGTGGAACTTGGATAGACACATCAACAGAGATGGACACATCAACGAGATGGACACATAAACAGATGGACACATCAACAGAGATGGACGACACATCAACAGATGGACACATCAACAGATGGACACATCAGCAGATGGACACATCAACAGATGGGCACATCAACAGATGGGCACATCAACAGATGGACACAACAACAGATGTACTTTCGCAACGTCCTCGGTGGCGCCCGTCTCTCCAACTGCGGTCCTCGGGGATATCCCGGCCTACCATGCTGGTAGATCCATTCCGCGATCTGTTCCTATTCGCGCGTTCATATTAGTGACGCCTACATTTAATGTTAATGCCATCATTAAAAATACTGCCCATCCATCTCCTCTTATTCGGAGAACCTTTTTTTATCAAATTGTAACAATCCAATAGCCGGGCCTGCGGTTCAAAAAAGTTCGCCCACCCCCCTGCTTAGATGATCGTATCAGTTAAGCTTATCCATTCGATCTGCTCTACACACACAGACTTAAATATATAGATACTAGTGGGAAAAGCCTGCCTGAAGCTGGCTGAACGAATCCAAACAGAAGGGATAACAAAGAAATGAAATCACCATAACAGAAAGAACAACATGGGGCCTTCTAATTGCCTGGTGAACAGAATACGATATGAACAGAAATAACAAAGAAATGTACTGAAACACTGCAATAGAAAAGAACAAGTATCTTTTTATTGCCATGAAGACGCAATACATATCATAGATTTCCTCTGTACACCACATTTATTGGTGTACGGAGACACACCGCACCCGCATACGAAGGGTGATTGTGCATTGGTTCGATGCAGACCCGTAGCTTGCAGGGGGAAAGGGGGCCCCCCCCTTCCATTTTTTCTGGCCCCCTCTGCTTGTTTGCTCTAATGCATATAGTAACATTTATTTCTTCCGCCCGCTATGGCCTGGCCACTGCTGTACGCAAATTTTCACGCTACGGGTTGGTTAGATGTGCTCAAGGTGCCAATAGACACTCTGTAAAAAAAAAAAATAGATTAACGACTTTAAAGGCAATATATTTCCCTGTGGCTCAATTCGCTGCCGTTCGATGTCATAGCATTCAAAATATTCGATGTAGCTTTTCAGCAGGCAGAACATGCAAACTGACCAGCTTGGATGATGGATAGCTTCTGTTTCTATAAAAGACTCCCTAAATTTTTCGTGAAATACCTTTTTTTTATTCGAAGCACGCTAATTAAAGCTTAAAGTTTCTCTGTTTGTTCTGTTTAATTAATAATCCTTGCCATAATGTAAATAAACGAAAAAATTTATATTTTATTTTTTTTTTTAAATTTAGAATATTGAAGTGTCATGATGACCTAAAATTCAGATCGTCTTACTGTTGCTTAATTTCTATTATCAGCACCTGGTGTCGGTGGTCAAGAGATTTTAACGCCAATGCACTTCAAAGCCACTTAAATTTATTGGCCATTTCTATTTCCTTTCCTTGGAGTCTTGCACGGGGTTCAAGAGTCTTGTAACACTTCTTATGAAAAGGGGGGTTAAGGAATCGGTCTGATGGATTAACTGCTTGAGGTCTCCTTTTATTTAGGTTTTACTTAAAATTACTAATTTTTTTTGTTACTTTGGACCCAAATACACTTTTGCCTACGGCCAGTGGCGCCGAGAGCCAACACGGGCCCCAGGGCAGGACAACATTGCGGGCCCCTTAATAAACAATAAGTCGTGAAAAAATTGACATGGTTGGGAAGGCAGCGGGCCCCCTTACAGATCACGGTCCCTGCGGGCCCCCGGCGTGCACCCCCGTCCCCTCTCGAATGCCTGCCTACACGGCCCCTAATTAACTTTGCCTAGGGCCCCAATTTAGCTTCCCGCTAGGGCCCCGAAATTAGCTTTGCCAAGGGCCCCAAAATTAACTTTGCCTGGGTCCCCAAATTAATAGTAGCATAGGGCCCAAATTAATGTAGCCTAGGGCCCCAAATCATCATAGCCCAGGGCCGTAAGAACGGCTCTTCGCTTTGGGGTAGAGGTGTGACATAATTCTGGACAACACTGATCAGCCTGGCACAATCTAACAGGACATTTTAGAAAAGCCACCTGTATAGTCAATATGTCTGGTGAAACACGTGGAATATTTGTCTTTATTTTAGTTGGTTTTTTTGGCCGCGTTCCACTGACTTCATTTTGTTGTATATTTTTAATCGGGGAACTTCTTACATTATTGTTATAGCTGCTGTACATGAACTATCGTAAAACAAAAATTGAGATTCTCGTCCACTAACGAGAGTCAGAGCTTTGTAACTAGTTCACGGGTCTCCAGGGAAAAAAAACATCACATACACATTGAGACCATTGACTGAATTATCTGTCCAGTATAGTGTCCAGTAGTCGTCGTTAAATATAAATCAATGGAACCATTGAGTGACTGGAATTGATTTACCCTCACCCCAAACACACACACACACACACACACAAACACACACCCTGTACCTAGTAACTGTCCACATCCCCAGATTATTCCATCATTTATCATAAAAACATACATATGTTGTGTCTGTACTGTTCATTATAGGTTCCCATTGTTTAAGATGAAATAGATAGCATTCCAAAACAGGCCCGTAGCGTTCTGGGGAGGCTTCATGGGGCCAGGCCCCCTGCTTTTGTCATGGCCCCCTCTGTTGTTTGCTCTACTTAGTAACATTTATTTCCTCCCCCCTGTTATTGGCCTGGCCCCTGCTGTAGAATGACTGGCACCTGTTGTAGAATGCGTGGGCCCTGCTGTAGAATTTTCTTTGCTAAAGTGCTGATTCCAAGATTTGTATTCTAAATATTGCGTAAGATTATTGCAATATCCAGTTTCCTTTATTTCATTAATGTCTTTTTATTGTAGCCTCTGGTGAATTCCAACATTCAAGAATGTATCTCGAGATTTCACCATTATATCTTTGGGATGTTAAGCATAGACATTGTAAACTCAAAGTTCTAAATATTTTTTTCTTGAAATAACAACAAGGACAAAAAAATAAAAAAGATGGAAACTTAAAAACATTTGAATTTGTATTAACAATAAAGAGTTCCAAGCAATTACCCATTGACGTGTGGGTCTCTGGTGTCTTGTTATGTAGGTAATTGTATCTGGGGAATCATTTTATCACATGCTGCTGATTGGTGGGTGTCACCATGTTTCAGTGAGATAATTAGGATGTACACAAGTTGTGTGACTGATCTAGTAAATGTGTGACTGTGTTAGTAAATGTGTGACTGTGTTAGTAAATGTCTGACTGTGTTAGTAAATGTATGACTGTGCTAGTAAATGTCTGACTGTGTTAATAAATGTCTGACTGTGCTAGTAAATGTCTGACTGTGTTAGTAAATGTCTGACTGTGTTAGTAAATGTATGACTGTGCTAGTAAATGTATGACTGTGCTAGTAAATTCTAAATTTACAACGTCATTAGAAGTGAGAGTGAGAAAGTAAACTCACTACTGAAAAGTATAAAGCGTGTAAAAGTCTTCAAGATAATATGTTTATTGATGGTGAAAGGGCAAGCCAAAGCGAATGGCGGGTTAGGGAGAGAAATATAGGCTACACATTGCATCTGCCGTTCTGCCATTAGAGGAACGCAGTGGCTACGGTAACATCAAGACGGAGTTCGTATTTTTTTTTTCCGGGTTACATCAATAGATATTGCTCCACACCCTAACCCTAAGCATATCCCTAACCCTATTCCTAACCCTAATATAATTGCTGGTACCCGAAAAAAAATGCGTACACCCGCTAACCCTAATATAATGGCGTTTGATGTAACCATAGCCACTTCGTTAGAGGAAATCTAGCACCGGCTAACGTTCGTAGGAACACCAAGAACACTGGGAACACCAAGAACACTGGGAACCAATGAAAATTAAAAATTTAAACATTTTATTCTTTTGAGTCCTTGTGGTATGAATCCTGTCTGACAGATTTGTCTGGGAAGGGAGGGGTGGGGAGGAGATACCGAGGGGAGCAATATTACCGCAAAGACGACTGCTGTAAGTGGTTGGGCATTGTGATTGCCTCAATAAACAAACCATGACATTGCTGCGTGAGTAAAACGTATAGTCCTTTTTAAATCTATTCCGTTTCATAACTATAAGCTTGACTTCTTAAGTCTTTTTTTTATAGCGTGTATTACTTATTTTTGTGTGTCTTTTGTTGCGGTACCACTAAGCATGTGGTCCTCAAAATCTGGTGCGCGACCCACTTACTGATTTGATGTAAGTTTCCTTAGCCCTAACGGGCCATCGGGGTAGATGAAGTGTAGAATTCATCTGTTTCTATAACCTCGGCATATGAAGGGATTGTGTGTGGTTAGCACAACGCCCAGCCGCCTTTACTTCCCCAACTTAAGTCAGGTAAACTCATTGAAAGCTGGGTGAACTTGTGGGACGACTATGTAATTTGAATTTCACCTGGAAAAATTCCATGGGCCTCAACGAGGATCGAACCCAGGACTCTCAGGTCGACAGTCGAGTAACTACACCACTCGGCCATCCTTCCCACAAGATTTGAAGTGGGTGGCCCATAAAAATAAAATAATTGCTTTTCTTTATGGGCCCTTCTCGTAACGATCGCGAAAACCCAAAAAAAAAAAAAAACAAGTCTCTTAATGGTCGCGAATCGCTCAAGTCTGAGAACCGCTCCATTCAATGAGAGAAACCGATTTTCAGCTCTTTACTCTAGAACGATAACAACGACCTTATCATAAGAATGAGGGAATATTGCTTCCATCGATTCGTACATTCGTTGATGATTACACTATTTTATATTACAATGACACGTCCCTATGACATCGCCCTATGACATCTCCAAATGACATCTTCATATGACGCCTCACTATAACATCTCCCTATGACATCTCACTAAAGCATCTCCCTGTGACATATCACTATGACATTTCACTAAAACATAGCACTATGACATCTCCCAACTTCTACCTATGACATCTATCTACATCTCACTATGACATCTGCCTATGACATCTCACTATAACATATCCCTTTGAAATCTCACTATAACATATCACTATGACATCTCACTATAACATATCACTATGACATCTCGCTATAACATCTCACTATGATATCTCACTATGACATTCACTATGATATCTCACTATGACATCTCACTATAACATATCACTATGACATCTCACTAAGAAATTCAGGAATGCTTTTAGTTGTTTTTTTTTCTTCTTTCCGCCTCCTTCAAACGTGCCGGGTTCTAACCGCTTGAGTCCGGCACTAAATTTTGTCCTTCAAATGACCGGGGGTTTGTTTTTTTATTCTGCCATGCCTACAGAGCGGCGGGGTGAGTGTGTCCGCTATCATCTGCAGGGATGGCAGAAAGATGGGTTTTAATCCTTGCCCAAACTGGCCAGACCAGCAGGGTGTGTGTACTGCCGATCGGCCAGAATGGCAGGGAAAGGGGTTTTTCCTGCTACTCCGACAGAGGGGAGGGTGTAATGTGCCTGTACCCTCAGCCGGAAATGGCAGGCTGCGCAGGTGTGCTTGAGTGGGACGGAGTGGAAGGGTGTTGTGTGCCGACCACATCCGTCACCACCATCAGCTGTGAATACTGCGGTCTCGGATAGTCCTCATTGACCACAGTACCACCACCTTCGCAAGTAATGGGGCTTTTTTTCCTGACTAGAGAACCCCTATGATCCATCCCCCGTGGATCATGGTATGTCTCTAAGTCCAGGAAGGAGAGCTCACAAAATATTTTGTGATTCTCTCCGAAACAAATCTTTATCACACGTTCAGTATCACATACGTCGGTAATTAGCAATGATGTGCTAAAAATATGAAAAATGTATTATATTTTAAAAAAAATAGTCTTAACTAGTTTAAATATTATTTCAAATTTTGCTTTTTTAGAAATATAATTCTCAAGGCAAAACGTTACTGCATGTTCTTTTAAATAAAATTATATTGTTTCCATGCAACACAATTCTATATCGTAATGAGTTTTATTTAGATTTGAAAATAATACATTGTATTGAGTTTTATTTAAATTTTAATTGCAATTTTTAATTAGATCAGGGGCGGCTACTTATACAGACAAAAAAAATAAACAAACATTCCAAGGAGATTACTCTGTTTACTCCAAAGTAAATCTTAATAGGCCCTGATGACCGCACAAAAGGTCGACCTTATTGTACTCATTGTCTATTGTCGTTTTTCTTTCTTCTGGACTGATTGGTTAATTTGCTCACAACGAAGTATGCCAAGGTCTCACAGCAAAAAAAAAAAACAATCAAACAGGAAAATGTCGTAATGGCATGTACATCTGTGTACGGACACGTGTCATTGTTCTATTGAAAGTGACAAGCGACATTGTCTTTTCTCGTGTGTGTGTGTGTGTGTTCCCTGTCTTCGTTAATGGACATCGAATTGATCATTAGCTATTGTTGATGTTGGCTTTTCATATTACAGGCTTGAAAAAAAAAATCCGTAATACCAGCGCAGATAGATACATATCACATTTATAAATAGATATATACATGTATCGACGTAGGCGAATCTAAGGAAGGGTGCACCGGGTGGGGTGGGGGGGGTAAGGGAGCGCCCCGAGCCCCGACTACGATTGACTCCCTCAAATACCAAGACTTTCACTTGAATTTTATTTTTTCCTCTCTTTCTGGCGCGCCCCAAATATTTAGGGTCTGAGCTTGGGAACTTGCCCGACCTGACTACGCCTCTGCAGTACTCTGCACTAGGGCTGTACCGGAATCCGATTCCGGTTCCTGTTAAGCCGGATTCCGGCAGTTTTAACAAATCCGGTTCCGAATCCGATTCCGGTTAAAATGTGCCGGATTTAAGCCGGATTTCTTTGTTGTTTGAAATTTGTAAGACATTTTTTAGCGCAACATAATTTTCAAATATTTAGCGCTATACAATTAAATTAAAACAATAACTTCCTTTGCTTTTTAAAACTACAATAACGTCGATCGCTTTTAGTTCTATATGTAGGTACAAATACATTAAAAATGAAGATTTGAATCGTATTTAGTCTAGTACAGGGTTTGGCAATCTGCTGCTCGTGAGCCGCATGCGGCTCTTTCGATGTCAAGTTGCGCTCTTTCGATATCAAATTTTAATTTATTGGATTTTGTCATGATTTGGATAAAATTTCTAGCATATTTAGATAAATAACTTGAAGATACATTTTTAATTGAACATTAAAGTGATATTGATTTAGATTTGAAATGCATTTTAACTTGCGTTTTTATGGGAAATAGTCAGATAATGATTTAAATGAAATTATGAACGACGTCAATGTGGAGAATTAAAGAAAAAAAAACCTATCGGGTGGTGCAACAGTATATATATATATATATATATATATATATATATATATATATATATATATATATATATATATATATATATATATATATATATATATATATATTGGAATTCATTTTTTAATAAACATGTTTATTATACTCTCTAAGATATGTTACACATTTCTTTGTTTGATTCAAATTGATTGTAATAGAAATCAAGTTAAATTAGGTACAGCTTTATTAAAATAAATTTTAAAACGAAGAACCTGTTATTTTGACAGAGTTATCTTTCTTAATTCAAGATTGGGGAAGGGGTTTTAGAAACAGTCTTAAAGATCTGCATGTTAGTACCGTTTTTTGCTGTCTAGAACTTAAAAACTAAATTTTTATTCTATTTTTCATTCTTATATCTTTTTTTATGTTAGGCGAGAAACTACTACTTTGTTCGGAAAAATTACTATTTAATTCGGTAAAATCCGGTTCCTGTTCCGATTCCGGCAGGATTCAAATATTAAATCCGAATCCGGTTCCGATCCTGCAGGATCTAAAAATTACAATCCGGTACAGCCCTACTCTGCACATTTCTACACCAGTGGTTCTCAAGCTTGTAAGATTCACTAGACCATGAGAAACCAGTTTGGCTACCGAGCCCCCACTAGAGGGGACGTGTGGTCGTGCGGTAAAGCGCTCGACTGACGACCTTAGTGTCTCTGGTTTGATTTCCGGTGAGGACCAATACATTTTTTTCAGGTCATGGCTTAAGTACCCGCTTTATCTCCCGTGGTACCTCCGCTTTATCTCCCGTGGTACCTCCATGGCCATTGCACTATCGGCTTTGGTTGGGGGGGGTGAAAGAAGGGCCCCCATACTAACTGTCCGATTAATGGATTATAGGATCTGAGGGATTTTTATCTCATCCTAATAGGGACCTCACACCCACACACCGAGCCCCACCAGGACAAACAAGAAAAAGAGTGTAAGGAATTTAAAAGCTGAAATTATGTGTGAATATATTTTTGATCAAGTAATTATTACATTATCATTAGCGACCGCAATTAAAACCATCGCGCGACTTACCAGTAAACATGGCGACCCCCCCCCCACTTTGAGAATCACTGTAAGACAGAGAATCAAACAAACATTCGTTCATACCAATGTTAAGAAGATACGTGTGTTGTCTTATATCACCGCCCTCTGAATCTATGTATCGCAGGGATAAGTAAACACACACCTCACAATCTTCCAACGCAAGTGGAAATGCAATTAATTGAATTTTATTTATGTTTATACATTGTGTTTGTTTATTTTTTTTTTGTGTAATGTCAACGAGAAATACTTCATCCATTTCCATTATTTATAATTCATCATCATACATTGATCAATTTTGAGGAAACCGGTTTATTTCGAGCCAGTTTGGCCATCGTTGAGTCGAGGCGATTTATAAGAGTACACAACCAGACGAATAAGGTTTAAAAAAAAATCATATTATTTTTTCCTCTTACAATATTGTCTTCTTGTGGCAGATTGGCGATATTATTATTCATTTAATGTGGCAATAATGTCGCGTGCATTTACGGTGATGCCAGATCCACTTTCTTCCTTTCCTCATCTCTATCTCTTAATTCTTGGCTTTTTTTTTTAAAAAAAGGATACATCCTACTTCTCTCTCTTTCTTCCTGTCTGTCTCTGCATCTCTCTCTCCCTCCCTCTCCCTCTCTTTCTCCCTCCTTTCTCCCCCTTCTATCTCGGTATCCCTTCCTGTCTCTCCCTCTCTCTCTCCCTCTCTCTCTCTTTGTCTCTCCCCAACTAACTCACTCTCCCTTCCTGTCTCTCCATTCCTCACTCCATCTTTTCCTCTCGCTGTCTCCGTCTCTTCCTCTCTCTATCTCTCTCTTCTACCTCCCTCTCCCTTCCTTTCTTTCCCTTACTCTCTCCATCCCTGCCTCTCGCTGTCTCCCTCTGTCTCTCCCTTCCTCTCTCTCCCTTTTTATCTCTCCCCTCTACCTCACTCTCCCTTCCTGTCTTTCCCTTCCTCTCTCCATCTCTCCCTCTCGCAGTCTCCCTCCGTCTCTCCCCCATCTCTCTCTTTATCTCTCCCCTCTACCTCCTCTCCCTTCCTGTCTCTCCCTTCCTCTCTCCATCTCTCCCTCTCGCTGTCTCCTTCCGTCTCTCCCTTCCTCTCTCTCTCCCTCTCCACTTCTCTTCCTCCCTCTGTCCCTTCCACTCTCTCCCCTTCTCACTATCTTTCCTCTCTCCTCCTCTTCTACAAAGCAAGACATCATCTTTTTGTCCCAGCAATTACCGGCTTTGGCCTGAGCATTCACCGAGATAAACAACAAAAAAGAAGCGAACGTTTGTCCGTTTTCTTGTGTTTGTTTGTTGAGACCACTTGCATCGATTTAAAACAAAAAAAAGTAAAGAAAAGAGTATCGAGTTTATCTTGCTGAATCGATAATTTACAATTTTCGTTATTTACTTCATCAAGGAATAATCGATTCCATTACGTTCGACGAACACTACTTTTTTTTTAAACTATCATTTTGATTTTTTTTTTAAAACTTGAATAACGGAATCGTTTACCCCCAATCATCTTCTTTCTTGGATCGATACCCAGTTTTGTTCCATTTCTACGTGAGTCGGCTAAAAGAAAAAAAGGGGTTAAACCGTATACGATTACTCTATTATACAAACATGCTCGGTTTGTTTGTTAGTTGGCCAGTGAAGTTTGCCTGATTGTTCTCTTACATTTACTACCAGACTCAAACTCACGCTGAGCAGCCTACTGACTTTCTACTTTCAGTACTATTATCTAGCTACACTCGTTTCTGTTTTTTCTTCAAGGTCAAGGCGTTTCATTGATCCAGTCGGTTCGTCTTGTTTCCCCTGCAATTTTCTCGTCACTGTGTCGAGCACGTGGGAAAATAAAAGCAGATGAGTTCAAGTATTACCTGGACATTCCAGGTGTGCGGGTGATAGGTCCGACGGACAAGGAAAACACCTTGTGGGGTTGGGGGGGGGGGCAACATCTGATCAATACAAACTAAAGATGTCCTAAATTGTTGCCTAAAGCTATTGCTGTACATTGTACATAATTTGTTAATGCTAGTCGGAACAATGTTGTTTTAAGTTATGTTGTACTTAATTTGTTATTGCTAGTCGGAACAATGTTGTTTTAAGTTATGTTGTACTTAATTTGTTATTGCTAGTCGAAACAATGCTGTTTTAAGTTATGTTGTACTTAATTTGTTATTGCTAGTCGGAACAATGTTGTTTTAAGTTATGTTGTACTTAATTTGTTATTGCTAGTCGGAACAATGCTGTTTTAAGTTATGTTGTACTTAATTTGTTATTGCTAGTCGGAACAATGTTGTTTTAAGTTATGTTGTACTTAATTTGTTATTGCTAGTCGGAACAATGCTGTTTTAAGTTATGTTGTACTTAATTTGTTATTGCTAGTCGGAACAATGTTGTTTTAAGTTATGTTGTACTTAATTTGTTATTGCTAGTCGGAACAATGTTGTTTTAAGTTATGTTGTACTTAATTTGTTATTGCTAGTCGGAACAATGCTGTTTTAAGTTATGTTGTACTTAATTTGTTATTGCTAGTCGGAACAATGTTGTTTTAAGTTATGTTGTACTTAATTTGTTATTGCTAGTCGGAACAATGTTGTTTTAAGTTATGTTATACTTAATTTGTTAATGCAAGTCGGAAAAATGTTGTTTTACGTTGTACATAATTTGTTGATGCCAACAGGCGCAAAATATGCAAGCGCCATTACGGACATAATTTTTTTTTTCAAACCGTCTTGCAGATTTATTGTATTGAAACTACGTATCTCAGTAAAACTGGTATACATAATTTATAATCTATGGAGGTGTGGATAAAACTAACTCCAGATCTCTCATAAATGATGGATACTTGTCCACTTGATTTTAAATGCGTGGGTGGCAGGTTCGGATCTTCAATACATCAGTTACTAATACCAGTGGAGGGTACTCATTGACCCTTTATTAACTGATAAAAAATTCAGCAGATTGTGTTTTGGATGTTATGAAATTTTTATTTTATTAGGAATCGCCAATGTGTTGTGTTTATGAGGAATCACTATTTTATTGCGTTTGTAATAACAGATATCTTAAAACGAAATTTAAAAAAAAACAAAAAATAAAATCATATAAGCCGAACGAAACAAAAAGCCACTTAAAAATCATTCATTTTTTTTTTCTTCAAACTATTGGAAAGACATGAGAGGTGGCAGTGTGTTAGAGCGCTCGACATCTAACCGAAATGTCCCAAGTTTTAACCCCAGTTATTGCCGATCGATGGGTACCTGGCATTATTTGGATAAAGTAAAGGCGGCTAGGTATTGCACTAGCCCCGTTAACCCATAGAATAGCCATTGCTACAAAAAAAAAAGATGAAATACACTTCATCCTACCAGCGATGGGCAGTACAGGATTTAGAATGGAAACTTTACGGATAACGTACTTCCGAGTCCAACCAACATACAAATGGGTATCTGACATGGGTATCTGATATGGTTATCTGACGTGGGCATCTGACTTGTGTATCTGACATGGGTATCTGTCAAGGGTATCTGACATGGGTATCTGACATGGGTATCTGACGTGGGTATCTGACATGGTTATCTGTCATTGGTATCTGACATGGGTATCTGACATGGGTATCTGACATGGTTATCTGACATGGTTATCTGTCATTGGTATCTGACATGGGTATCTGTCATTGGTATCTGACATGGGTATTTGACGTGGGTATCTGAATGGGTATCTGACATGAGTGTCTGTCATTGGTATCTGACATGGGTATCTGACGTGGGTATCTGACATGGGTATCTGACGTGAGTATCTGACATGGATATCTGACATGGTTATCTGTCATTGGTATCTGTCATTGGTATCTGACGTGGGTATCTGACGTGGGTATCTGACATGGGTATCAGTCATAGGTATCTGACATGGGTATCTGACGTGGGTATCTGACATGGGTATCTGACATGGTTATCTGACATGTGTATCTGAATGGGTATCTGTCATTGGTATCTGACATGGTTATCTGACATGTGTATCTGAATGGACATCTGACGTGGCTATCTGACATGGGTATCTGACACGGTTATCTGTCATTGGTATCTGACGTTGGTATCTGACATGGGTATCTGACATGGGTATCTGAATGGGTACCTGACATGGGTATCTGACATGGGTATCTGACGTTGGTATCTGACATGGGTATCTGACATGTGTATCTGATGGGGTATCTGACGTGGGTATCTGACATGGATATCTGACATGGGTATCTGGCATGGTTATCTGTCATTTGTATCTGACGTTGGTATCTGTCATTGGTATCTGACGTTGGTATCTGACATGGGTTGCTGACGTTGTGGTATCTGACATGAGTATCTGACATGTGTATCTGAATGAATTTGACGTGGGTATCTCCACATGGGTATCTGACATGGGTATCTGACATGGTTATCTTTCATTGGTATCTGAAATGGGTATCTGACGTTGGTATCTGACATGGGTATCTGAATGGGTTTCTGAATGGGTATCTGAATGGGTATCTGAAATGGGTATCTGACATGGGTATCTGACATCGGTATCTGACATGGTTATCTGACATTGGTATCTGACATGGTTATATGTCATTGTTATCTGACGTTGGTATCTGACATGGGTATCTAACATGTGTATCTGAATGGGTATCTGACATGGGTATCTGACATGGGTATCTGACATGGGTATCTGACATGGTTATATGTCATTGGTATCTGACGTTGGTATCTGACATGGGTATCTGACGTTGGTATCTGACATGGGTATCTGACGATTGGTATCTGACATAGGTATCTGACATGGTTATCTGTCATTTGTATCTGACGTTGGTATCTGTCATTGGTATCTGACGTTGGTATCTGACATGGGTATCTGACGTCGGTATCTGACATAGGTATCTGACGTTGGTATCTGACATGGGTATCTGAATGGGTATCTAAATGGGTATCTGAATGGGTATCTGAATGGGTATCTGACATGGGTATCTGACATGGGTATCTGACATTGGTATCTGACATGGTTATCTGACATTGGTATCTGACATGGTTATCTGTCATTGGTATCTGACATGGGTATCTGACGTGGGTATCTGACATGGGTATCTGAATGGGTATCTGAATGGGTATCTGACATGGTATCTGACATGGGTATCTGACGTGGGTATCGACATGGGTATCTGAATGGGTACCTGACATGGGTATCTGACATGTGGATCTGAATGGGTATCTGACATGGGTATCTGACATGGGTATCTGAATGGGTACCTGACATGGGTATCTGACATGTGGATCTGAAGAGGTATCTGACATGGGTATCTGACATGTGGATCTGAATGGGTATCTGACATGGGTATCTGACATGGGTATCTGACGTTGGTATCTGACATGGGTATCTGACATGGGTATCTGACATGTGTATCTGAATGGGTATCTGACGTGGGTATCTGACATGGGTATCTGACATGGTTATCTGTCATTGGTATCTGTCATTGGTCTGACGTGGGTATCTGACGTGGGTATCTGACATGGGTATCTGTCATAGGTATCTGACATGGGTATCTGACGTGGGTATCTGACATGGGTATCTGACATGGTTATCTGACATGTGTATCTGAATGGGTATCTGTCATTGGTATCTGACATGGTTATCTGACATGTGTATCTGAATGGGTATCTGAATGGGTATCTGACATGGGTATCTGACATGGGTATCTGACATTGGTATCTGACGTGGCTATCTGACATGGGTATCTGACACGGTTATCTGTCATTGGTATCTGACGTTGGTATCTGACATGGGTATCTGACATGGGTATCTGAATGGGTACCTGACATGGGTATCTGACATGGGTATCTGACGTTGGTATCTGACATGGGTATCTGACATGTGTATCTGATGGGGTATCCTGACGTGGGTATCTGACATGGATATCTGACATGGGTATCTGGCATGGTTATCTGTCATTTTGTATCTGACGTTGGTATCTGTCATTGGTATCTGACGTTGGTATCTGACATGGGTTGCTGACGTTGGTATCTGACATGGGTATCTGACATGTGTATCTGAATGGGTATTTGACGTGGGTATCTCACATGGGTATCTGACATGGGTATCTGACATGGTTATCTTTCATTGTATCTGAAATGGGTATCTGATGTTGGTATCTGACATGGGTATGGGTTTCTGAATGGGTATCTGAATGGGTATCTGAAATGGGTATCTGACATGGGTATCTGACATTGGTATCTGACATGGTTATCTGACATTGGTATCTGACATGGTTATCTGTCATTGTTATCTGACGTTGGTATCTGACATGGGTATCTAACATGTGTATCTGAATGGGTATCTGACGTGGGTATCTATGGGTGTCTGACATGGGTATCTGACATGGTTATATGTCATTGGTATCTGACGATTGATATCTGACATGGGTATCTGACGTTGGGTATCTGACATGGGTATCTGACGTTGGTATCTGACATGGGTATCTGACATGGTTATCTGTCATTTGTATCTGACGTTGGTATCTGTCATTGGTATCTGACGTTGGTATCTGACATGGGTATCTGACGTTGGTATCTGACATGGGTATCTGACGTTGGTATCTGACATGGGTATCTGAATGGGTATCTAAATGTATCTGAATGGGTATCTGAATGGGTATCTGACATGGGTATCTGACATGGGTATCTGACATTGGTATCTGACATGGTTATCTGACATTGGTATCTGACATGTTATCTGTCATTGGTATCTGACATGGGTATCTGACGTGGGTATCTGAATGGGTATCTGAATGGGTATCTGAATGGGTATCTGACATGGGTATCTGACATGGGTATCTGACGTGGGTATCTGACATGGGTATCTGAATGGGTACCTGACATGGGTATCTGACATGTGGATCTGAATGGGTATCTGACATGGGTATCTGACATGGGTATCTGAATGGGTACCTGACATGGGTATCTGACATGTGGATCTGAAAGGGTATCTGACATGGGTATCTGACATGTGGATCTGAATGGGTATCTGACATGGGTATCCGACATGGGTATCTGACGTTGGTATCTGACATGGGTATCTGACATGGGTATCTGACATGTGTATCTGAATGGGTATCTGACGTGGGTATCTGACATGGGTATCTGACATGGGTATCTGACATGGTTATCTGTCATTGGTATCTGACGTTAATATCTGATATGGGTATCTGACGTTGGTATCTGACATGGGTATCTGACGTTGGTATCTGACATGGGTATCTGACATGGTTATCTGTCATTTGTATCTGACGTTGGTATCTGTCATTGGTATCTGACGTTGGTATCTGACATTGGTATCTGACGTTGGTATCTGACATGGGTATCTGACATGTGTATCTGAATGGGTATCTGACGTGGGTGTCTGACATGGGTATCTGACATGGGTATCTGACATGGTTATCTGTCATTGGTATCTGACATGGGTATCTGAATGGGTATCTGAATGGGTATCTGACATGGGTATCTGACATTGGTATCTGACATGGTTTTCTGTCATTGGTATCTGACATGGGTATCTGACGTGGGTATCTGACATGTGTATCTGAATGGGTATCTGACGTGGGTATCTGACATGGGTATCTGACATGGGTATCTGACATGGTTATATGTCATTGGTATCTGACGTTGGTATCTGACATGGGCATCTGACGTTGGTATCTGACATGGGTATCTGACGTTGGTATCTGACATGGGTATCTGACATGGGTATCTGACATGATTATCTGTCATTTGTATCTGACGTTGGTATCTGTCATTGGTATCTGACGTTGGTATCTGACATGGGTATCTGACGTTGGTATCTGACATGGGTATCTGACATGTGTATCTGAATGGGTATCTGACGTGGGTATCTGACGTGGGTATCTGACATGGGTATCTGACATGGTTATCTGTCATTGGTATCTGACATGGTTATCTGACGTTGGTATCTGACATGGGTATCTGAATGGGTATCTGAATGGGTATCTGAATGGGTATCTGACATGGGTATCTGACATGGGTATCTGACATTGGTATCTGACATGGTTATCTGACATTGGTATCTGACATGGTTATCTGACATTGGTATCTGACGTTGGTATCTGACATGGGTATCTGACATGGGTAACTGAATGGTATCTGAATGGGTATCTGACATGGGTATCTGACATGGGTATCTGACATGGGTATCTGACGTGGGTATCTGACATGGGTATCTGAATGGGTACCTGACATGGGTATCTGACATTGGATCTGAATGGGTATCTGACATGGGTATCTGACATGGGTATCTGAATGGGTACCTGACATGGGTATCTGACATGTGGATCTGAATGGGTATCTGACATGGGTATCTGACATGTGGATCTGAATGGGTATCTGACGTGGGTATCTGACATGGGGATCTGAATGGGTACCTGACATGGGTATCTGACATGTGGATCTGACATGTGGATCTGACATGGGTATCTGACATTAGTTGGGAAAGAGAACAAGTGAAATTATATTCAGACGTCTGTATAGACGACGAGTGTCAGTGTGGCGTTACACACTCATCTTTAATAACATAGCAGAAGGTAGCAGATGTCGTTGTCACGGGGTGTGACTAATCTCTCGAAACCATCCCCTTTATTCCAACCCTGAACTTAATAGTATTAATAACATTAAGACGTATATTATACCATGTATAGTAATATACGTTCCCGTTCTCCAGTTCTCCACCCTTTTTACCCCACCCCCGTAATTGCGTCATAGACCAGGTGGTCGGCGGAATCTCCGTCGACGAACCAAAGCCTCGGTTGGCAGAGATACGTTACATTCCACGGGGAATTCTTTCTGACCACTGGGCTCTTGTTCTTGAATGGGTATCTGTCATTGGTATCTGACATGGTTATCTGACATGTGTATCTGAATGGACATCTGACGTGGCTATCTGACATGGGTATCTGACACGGTTATCTGTCATTGGTATCTGACGTTGGTATCTGACATGGGTATCTGACATGGGTATCTGAATGGGTACCTGACATGGGTATCTGACATGGGTATCTGACGTTGGTATCTGACATGGGTATCTGACATGTGTATCTGATGGGGTATCTGACGTGGGTATCTGACATGGATATCTGACATGGGTATCTGGCATGGTTATCTGTCATTTGTATCTGACGTTGGTATCTGTCATTGGTATCTGACGTTGGTATCTGACATGGGTTGCTGACGTTGGTATCTGACATGGGTATCTGACATGTGTATCTGAATGGGTATTTGACGTGGGTATCTCACATGGGTATCTGACATGGGTATCTGACATGGTTATCTTTCATTGGTATCTGAAATGGGTATCTGACGTTGGTATCTGACATGGGTATCTGAATGGGTTTCTGAATGGGTATCTGAATGGGTATCTGAAATGGGTATCTGACATGGGTATCTGACATTGGTATCTGACATGGTTATCTGACATTGGTATCTGACATGGTTATCTGTCATTGTTATCTGACGTTGGTATCTGACATGGGTATCTAACATGTGTATCTGAATGGGTATCTGACGTGGGTATCTGACATGGGTATCTGACATGGGTATCTGACATGGTTATATGTCATTGGTATCTGACGTTGGTATCTGACATGGGTATCTGACGTTGGTATCTGACATGGGTATCTGACGTTGGTATCTGACATGGGTATCTGACATGGTTATCTGTCATTTGTATCTGACGTTGGTATCTGTCATTGGTATCTGACGTTGGTATCTGACATGGGTATCTGACGTTGGTATCTGACATGGGTATCTGACGTTGGTATCTGACATGGGTATCTGAATGGGTATCTAAATGGGTATCTGAATGGGTATCTGAATGGGTATCTGACATGGGTATCTGACATGGGTATCTGACATTGGTATCTGACATGGTTATCTGACATTGGTATCTGACATGGTTATCTGTCATTGGTATCTGACATGGGTATCTGACGTGGGTATCTGACATGGGTATCTGAATGGGTATCTGAATGGGTATCTGACATGGGTATCTGACATGGGTATCTGACGTGGGTATCTGACATGGGTATCTGAATGGGTACCTGACATGGGTATCTGACATGTGGATCTGAATGGGTATCTGACATGGGTATCTGACATGGGTATCTGAATGGGTACCTGACATGGGTATCTGACATGTGGATCTGAAAGGGTATCTGACATGGGTATCTGACATGTGGATCTGAATGGGTATCTGACATGGGTATCCGACATGGGTATCTGACGTTGGTATCTGACATGGGTATCTGACATGGGTATCTGACATGTGTATCTGAATGGGTATCTGACGTGGGTATCTGACATGGGTATCTGACATGGGTATCTGACATGGTTATCTGTCATTGGTATCTGACGTTAATATCTGATATGGGTATCTGACGTTGGTATCTGACATGGGTATCTGACGTTGGTATCTGACATGGGTATCTGACATGGTTATCTGTCATTTGTATCTGACGTTGGTATCTGTCATTGGTATCTGACGTTGGTATCTGACATTGGTATCTGACGTTGGTATCTGACATAGGTATCTGACATGTGTATCTGAATGGGTATCTGACGTGGGTGTCTGACATGGGTATCTGACATGGGTATCTGACATGGTTATCTGTCATTTAGGTATCTGACATGGGTATCTGAATGGGTATCTGAATGGGTATCTGACATGGGTATCTGACATTGGTATCTGACATGGTTTTCTGTCGTTGGTATCTGACATGGGTATCTGACGTGGGTATCTGACATGTGTATCTGAATGGGTATCTGACGTGGGTATCTGACATGGGTATCTGACATGGGTATCTGACATGGTTATATGTCATTGGTATCTGACGTTGGTATCTGACATGGGCATCTGACGTTGGTATCTGACATGGGTATCTGACGTTGGTATCTGACATGGGTATCTGACATGGGTATCTGACATGATTATCTGTCATTTGTATCTGACGTTGGTATCTGTCATTGGTATCTGACGTTGGTATCTGACATGGGTATCTGACGTTGGTATCTGACATGGGTATCTGACATGTGTATCTGAATGGGTATCTGACGTGGGTATCTGACGTGGGTATCTGACATGGGTATCTGACATGGTTATCTGTCATTGGTATCTGACATGGTTATCTGACGTTGGTATCTGACATGGGTATCTGAATGGGTATCTGAATGGGTATCTGAATGGGTATCTGACATGGGTATCTGACATGGGTATCTGACATTGGTATCTGACATGGTTATCTGACATTGGTATCTGACATGGTTATCTGTCATTGGTATCTGACGTTGGTATCTGACATGGGTATCTGACATGGGTAACTGAATGGTATCTGAATGGGTATCTGACATGGGTATCTGACATGGGTATCTGACATGGGTATCTGACGTGGGTATCTGACATGGGTATCTGAATGGGTACCTGACATGGGTATCTGACATTGGATCTGAATGGGTATCTGACATGGGTATCTGACATGGGTATCTGAATGGGTACCTGACATGGGTATCTGACATGTGGATCTGAATGGGTATCTGACATGGGTATCTGACATGTGGATCTGAATGGGTATCTGACGTGGGTATCTGACATGGGGATCTGAATGGGTACCTGACATGGGTATCTGACATGTGGATCTGACATGTGGATCTGACATGGGTATCTGACATTAGTTGGGAAAGAGAACAAGTGAAATTATATTCAGACGTCTGTATAGACGACGAGTGTCAGTGTGGCGTTACACACTCATCTTTAATAACATAGCAGAAGGTAGCAGATGTCGTTGTCACGGGGTGTGACTAATCTCTCGAAACCATCCCCTTTATTCCAACCCTGAACTTAATAGTATTAATAACATTAAGACGTATATTATACCATGTATAGTAATATACGTTCCCGTTCTCCAGTTCTCCACCCTTTTTACCCCACCCCCGTAATTGCGTCATAGACCAGGTGGTCGGCGGAATCTCCGTCGACGAACCAAAGCCTCGGTTGGCAGAGATACGTTACATTCCACGGGGAATTCTTTCTGACCACTGGGCTCTTGTTCAAAGCCGACAAAGGGACGGATGTCCAGTTACTTCTGTCTTTGTCGGTATGACGTACTTCTCCCCCCTCCCCATCTAGGCTCCACCCCCCTGATTTGACAGAAACAGATATTATAATTGATTGGCTAGGGGTCACGTGGGAAAAGTGATATGAAGAATGTAAGATAGTTTTAACGACATTCGACTGGGTGATCTCTGAGGAGAGAGTCGATGGTTGTGTCTCTGATTGGGAGAGAAGTGAGGAAGAAATAGAGAGAGAGTTAACTAGTGATAACGTCATTGTTCCCCTTATTCATTTGATATTGGATTATTTTGCTGCAGTTTGGATTATATTTTCTTATGATAAGTCACCAGATCCCTGTTACGGACTGGTGCCTTTGTATAATAAATATATCTTGGTGTTGTACACACGACTTGTTGAATTGATCATCGTCCCTTGTTTTACGTTTAATTGCTGGTGAGACTGTGTGTGGTAGAAACACAAATACAAATACGAGTCATCATTGAGTCAGCCCTCATACTCTTAGCAACAAGCCATATGCACCCTCATAGGGGTCCTCAACAATAGTAGAGGGTCAACTAAGGTTGTATCCAAGTACCATTGTGCAAGGAAACACGTAAAACAAAGTACTAGGCGCACTTGATGGGATTCTGTACCCGTGTTTTATAGGTGAAAAAGTATTGTCTGTTTATTGTCACTTCTATCACTGAAGTTAAAGTTAGATTAGATTACATAGACTATTCTTTTTCTTTTTGTATCAAATTCTTCAAGGTTAAAAGTTTTATTGTAAGATTTGGTAAAGTATTAAACAAAGTAGAAGAAATTGGTTGAATTATTCAGCTGGTTACATGGTGACGGTGATGGTGTGAAATTAGGTCTGTGTTGTGAAGTTAGCGGATTCAGTCTCATAATATCTGCCCCATTCTGCTTCAGTAGAATTTGGGCAGATTCTATAAACAATGTAGAGAAGTTAGTTACAAGTAAATTATATAGTATGTACAGGTTCTATCTTTGATTAAAGTTAAAACGGTTATAACTTAAGGAACTAGGCTCACTATTGACCTGTACATTGAAACTGTTTGACTGGACAATGAAACCGTTGGACTGTACATTGACACTGTTTGACTGGACATTGAAGCTGTTTGACTGGACACTGAAACTCTTTGACTGGACAATGAAACTGTTGGACTGGATAATGAAACTGTTTGACTGTACATTGAAACTGTTTAACTGGACAATGAAACTGTTTAACTGGACAATTAAACTGTTGGAATGGATAATGAAACTGTTTGACTGTACATTGAAACTGTTTAACTGGACAATGAAACTGTTTATCTGGACAATTAAACTGTTGTACTGGACAATGAAGTTGTTTAACTGGATATTGAAACTGTTTGACTGGACATTGAAACTGTTTAACTGGACAATGAAACTTTTTGACCGGACATTTTGACCTTTGAACAGGTACAGACGATATGATTAATGCACGTGGGCGAGCGTGCAGCCCATGTGAAGTTTCGGGTCAGTTAGTGTGTTACGTGGGTATGGACAGAGACCACCAGTGGACTGTGTATGGCTGTGAGACTATTTTCCATCTGTGTAGCACTGATTGAGAACTTTTGTTACGTTAGTTAAGAAGTTATTGTGGCTTTTAAGAGTTTGGTAGAGAAGTATTGTGAATAAGACAAAGGAACGGACATTTTTATATGTTTGTGTTAGCAGATTTATTTTCTTTGAAAGTGTCTTATGTTATGCAGTGCAAAGCTTGACCATTTGAAAAACTGATACACGGTCCATTAAATGCGACTCAGCACAAAACACTACCTTATGAACTCAGGTATTTTTGTAAACAAGTGGATTTTATCGAAAACAATTTTGTTCAAAATAAACACATATTGACTTAATACTGTTATGCTTTGTTTATTAAAAAACAACATGTTTTTTTAGAATTACAAGACATAAAGAATATACTTTGGAAGTATCAGTTTGTTTTATTATTGTTTTCCAAGCGGTACTTAATATAGAGATACACATTTATTTACATGTTGCTTGTATTCTTTATTTGTAGATTCAAGTCTTCTTGATGAAGTTGGTCATTACTAATGTGACGTCAATCAGCTGCCACCGCGGACGTAATCTGTTCATTTACATTCATCCAGGATTATTGGCTGTGTACGGTTCTTCAGACATCGGATTAGATTCAGATGACCAGCGTCCAGTGAATATATCCAACTAACCAATATCAAGTGAATATGTGTACGTAGCTAGTGAATGTATCATATTGAACAGTATCCAGAGAATATATTCAGTTGATTAGTTTCCAGAGAACATATCCAAAATACCTGTTACTTTTGAATGTATCTATTTGACCAGTGTATAGTGTACCATTGTCAAACAAATACATATTCATCAGACAACTTCCCGGTGAATTTATCCATGTGACAAGTTACCAGATAACATATTCAGCTGATAGCACACTATCCAAAACTTATATCCAGGTGACAAAACTTTAATAAATAGTATGTATTGATTTAGACCGACCCAGGTCAATTTTAGTCATCTCTGCGTGGACACGGGTCAGTCAGATGTGTTTTTCCACATAATGCCTCACAGGACAAGTGAGTTCCTCAACGAAAGCTGTTTACATATTTGGACTCCAAACTTTCAGCACAAATACATACATCCGTCGCCTCCCATTTCTTCTCTCAAAATATTCCTACTGACTGAGTGCTGAATTTGAGATATTCTCCACTCTCAATTACTTGGGACTAAACAGAAGATCAATATCTTGAGGATAGTATAGTTTGAAACTAATGAAGCCTCTACCATTATAATTTCCCCTTCATGCCCCAAAGGTAAGGATACTATCTATTTAGTTACTTCTATTAAATTTATTTCCACGTTTCTACACACACTCTCTCTCTCTCTCATCATTACAAGCTTTGTTTGCATTATTCTTTCTGAAAATGGTTATTGTTACATGATGTCTATTAACATTGTCTCAAATATCAGTCAGGAGTATAAGTTGATTTCGCTTATTTATTATGTGTTTATGTTCTTTGCAAATTAACCAGTAAATATTTAATTAAGTATATATATATATATATATATATATGTGTGTGTGTGTGTGTGTGTGTGTGTGTGTGTGTGTGTGAGTGAGTGACAACTTGTACAACGATTGCTTTCTTTCTATTGTCTTACCCCTGACTTTTCTCTTGCAAATGACACCAATTAGACTGGAGCTATCATACATCAGCCTATTTATGCTGTAGATGCCTGGTTGAATATCACTTTAATATAACTTCTTCCTGGGCAGTATACATTCTTATGTATCTATATAATGTATCGAATGCTGACCCAATTGAGCATTAAACTCATTATTCACCGAACATTTGTAATACATAATGAAATATGTAAAACAAATCTTTACAACAAATTATCTTACAATGTGTTATACAAAACTTTACAACAAGCTATCTTACACTGTGTTTTACACATTTTTACATCAAGCTATCTTACACTGTGTTATATAAATCTTTACAACAAGCTCTCTTACACTGTGTTATACACATTTTACAACAAGCTATCTTACACTGTGTTACACACATTTTTACAACAAGCTATCTTACACTGTGTTTTACACATTTTTACATCAAGCTATCTTACACTGTGTTATATAAATCTTTACAACAAGCTCTCTTACACTGTGTTATACACAACTTTACAACAAGCTATCTTACACTGTGTTATACAAATCTTTACAACAAGCTCTCTTACACTGTGTTATACACATCTTTACAACAAGCTCTCTTACACTGTGTTATACAAATTTTTACAACAAGCTATCTTACACTGTGTTAAAAATAAATAGTTAAGCCCTTTTTTTAAAGCAGAAAAAAAAATTTCAAATAATCGCATTGCTTTGAAAGTAATTAATATTGTTGTATTCTTTTTTTTTTCGTCACGCGTCTTAATTCAGGATATTTGTCAGATGTTTATTTGACCATTTGAACAACTCTGTTTATCAAAATATATCAATATGAGGTATCGATTTTCTATGTCCAAAAGAACGTGCACCAACAGATGTATGTATATATGCATTAGTGAGAAAGACAGACAAATATATTAAAATATTCACAGGCTGAGTGGGTGGGTGGATGGATGGATGAACGGATGGATGGATGAACGGATGGATGGATGAACGGACGGATGAATGGACGGACGGGTAGAGCGGATGATGACAAAACAAGGAAAAGACGAATAGAAAAATACTGAATGACATAAATACTTAAAAAATGGATAAATAGAATACAGACGGACATTAGCTGTAAGTATAGATGCATAGATAGATAGATAGACTGACAGAACAACAGACTAAGAGACATATAGAGTTCGACTTATTTTTTTTCTACTGTCTCAGGATTAACGAATTAATCAATGCTTACGTCTATAAAATAACATATGTAGTTAAGTTATATTGTGGATATAATGAACAGATAACTGTATATAAAGAACAGATAACTGGATATAATGAACAGATAACTGGATATAATGAACAGATAACAGGATATAATGAACAGATAACTGGATATAATGAACAGATAACTCATCGACCATGTCCTATTCATAGCCCTTACTTTAAAAAAACAAACAAAATTATAATTGTGGGGAATAACTCTTGAAATTTGAATCAGGCAGAGTTAGAGACTCCTGTCTGTATCCTCAAGGGGAGCGAATTCAAAAGGCTCCAGAGTTCTCTGTTGCATTATTTGAATTTAACTGCAATTCTGGTTTTAAAGAAATCAAATGGGAAAGATAGAAGTTTTTTTTATTTTTCAAGATTGCATTTTAATTATTAAAAACCACCCTTTGCTCGAATTAATCTTTTCATCTTTTGAAGCAAGTTGATTCATTTTTATATTGATTCTAATATTGAAGTTATTATTTCATATTTGATTTGAATGAAGTATATATTGGTACTCGTCTTACTGCTGGAGAATTCAAATCTA
Source organism: Bulinus truncatus (assembly GCA_021962125.1). Lineage (NCBI taxonomy): Eukaryota > Metazoa > Mollusca > Gastropoda > Planorbidae > Bulinus > Bulinus truncatus. Next base: position 173,194 of record JAGDYQ010000021.1, read on the forward strand.
TTACTACCCAGTGCATGTGTAACAGTTGGTATGCAGTTTATACAATGTACATAGTATCAGTTGTCTCTCAGTTATCCGGTTCAGAGATTATTATGAAATGGCTACTATACGGCATATAACCTAGGCTGAGCCTAGGCTATTTTTGATTTCGGACAGATCCGATTTTTTCATGATTTTATTACTATTGTTTACGTTTCACGATATTAAACTAGAATACTGTTGTATTAATTCTTTACTTTCGATTTAACGCAGAACCCACACCGCTATTATTTATATAGATAAGTGAGGAATAAATGGTTTGGTAATTCTTTTTAATTGGGCCGGATAGACGAGAAACCTGTGTAGTTGGAACTTCCTGTTCTAGAAGTTTGAAATATTTGGTAAATTATGGTTTATGTTTGTCTGGAAATGTTTTTTTTTTGGTTAAATTTTAACATAACATTATAAAACAAACTTGTTATTTTTTCCCCCCATAAATAACACATTGCATTAACTTTTTGGTTTGCATAATGTAGTTTTGAATTTCGCGACGACCTCATGGGGCAACGGATAAAAGCCAGGAAATAAATAAATTCATCTTTATGCTGACAGTTAGTTAAGAATTCTCTCTAAGAGTGTTTACCCCTTGCTAGTCATGTGACATGAGAGTAGTCCGTCCCCCCCTCCCCCTCACTCCTCCACCATCACAACCCAAGCCGATAGCTCATATCAAATGAATGCTAAACAGCTTAACACGCTGTGGCGTCTCTATCTATCGGAATCTATCCCCTTCCCCCCCCCTCTTTAAAAACCTCATAACATCTTATTGAACGAGAAAACACATTTTGACGATGGATGGATTTACGATTTAGAGTTGGTTGAACCTGATTCCGGGGCCTAGTGTGTAAGACTGACCAGTCGTTCCTTGCTAAATAAATGATCAATACGTCATTTTTTTTTACTCTCGGTAGAAAATTTATACTATATGAAGTAATGTAGAATCACGGTCCAGCTCAGAACTGTTGGTGAAATAAATATTATAACAAGCTGTATATGTTTCATTGAAATAAAAGATATGTTGTACAGAACATATATATATATATATATATATATATATATATGTTTAGAATGGAGCAATATCTTAATCTTAATCCTCATTGTGCCGTTTGACGTCACATGGGGCTCTCAGCGTGTCTCTCCAGTTCCGTCTGTTTTGAGCTTTTCTATTGTTTTTAGGCAGTCTATATTTGGGCATTTTTAGCCTCTTTGATTAGAGTTCTTTTCAGTGTTTCTCGAGGTCTTCCCCTTTTCCATCTTCCTGTTGGCTTCCAGGTTAGCGATTGTTTCACTATTCTTCTGTTGTCTCTCCGCATCACACGTCTCACGAATTTCCATCTTCTTCTTTTGATCACGATTAAGATATAGGGCTGTCCTGCAATGTCTCTAATTTCTTTGTTGGCTTTAAAGTCGTCCCATTGAATTCCTAAAATCATATATAATAATACTCATTTCCAGTGTGCGTTAAATCGAAAGTAAAGAATTAATACAACAGTATTCCAGTTTAAAATACAATCATGAAAAAAAAAATCGGATCTGCCCGAAACCAAAAAATAACCTCGCCTGCCGATCAAGCCTAAGGGAATATATCTCTATGCAAATGTTTTGCAGGGTACAGCTAGTAGATCTTATTAACGATGATTCTGAAGAAATGCAGATGACGACAGAAGAAGCACTAGCCGTGACAGCAATATATGTTAGATGTATTTATACTAGTATACTAAGTAGGCTGTAGTACAAAACATAACCTTGAACTCGATATTTTTCTGACAGAATGGCCGGGTTTGGGATACCTGGAGTTTATATGATGTCATTGATGTCAAAGAGTGGAGGGGAGCAAAGCCGTTGCCAGGCTCAAACAGACTAACTGGTCGTACTTGGCTAACGGCACGCAATTGGATAACGGACCGTACTTGGTTAACACGTCGTACTTAAAAAGAGGGGCCGTACTTGGCTAACTTGTTGTACTTGGCTAACTGGTCGTACTTGGCTAACTGGTCGTACTTGGCTAACACGTCGTACTTAAAAAGAGGAGCCGTACTTGGCTAACTGGTTGTACTTGGCTAACTGGTCGTACCCTGTATAGCGGACCGTATCTGTATAGCGGACCGTACTTGGATAGCGGACCGTACTTGGCTAACATGTCGTACTTGTATAGCGGACCGTACTTTGATAGCGGGCCGTACTTGAATAACATGTCTTACTTGGATAGCGGACCGTACTTGGCTAAAATAACGTACTTGGATAGCGGATCGTACTAGGATAACATGTCGTACTTGGCTAACATGTCGTACTTGTATAGCGGACCGTACTTGGCTAACTTGTCGTATTTGTATAGCGGACCGTACTTGGCTAACATGTCGTACTTGTATAGCGGACCGTACTTGGCTAACATGTCGTACTTGGCTAACTTGTCGTACTTGTATAGCGGACCGTACTTGGCTAACATGTTGTACTTGTATAGCGGACCGTACTTGGCTAACATGTTGTACTTGTATAGCGGACCGTACTTGGCTAACATGTCGTACTTGGCTAACATGTTGTATTTGTATAGCGGACCGTACTTGGCTAACATGTCGTACTTGGCTAACATGTTGTACTTGTATAGCGGACCGTACTTGGTACTATTATTTAACTGTGAAATTAATAGGAAATAAAAAAATCTCATTAGAAATATTTTTTTGAACCAAGCGTTAGTTTTTGTTTCTTGTTCTATTAGCTTCGGACAGACCGTCTTCCACGTCAACGGACTCGCACGTTCTGATGACCATTGGGCATAAATCTTTAGTCATGGCCTCGTATTATCTGGGCGGCCACTTGGGGTTTTTCCCTGGTGTCAGAGCGAGATAACAAGATGCCAGCAGATAAATACGCTACTGGTGACAATAAACATCTTTGTACTGCGGAATTACAAGCGGGAATTACGACAGCGGAATAGTTTGAAGGAGGGTGGGGGAAGGGTGGGAGAAAGACATATATTTCACGAGAGATTTAAGTGTGTGTGTGTGAGAGAGAGAGAGAGAGAGAGAGAGAGAGAGAGAGAGAGAGAGAGAGAGGGAGAGAGTGAAGGAATTACAGACTGTCAAATAGAAATATGGTGTACCAGGTCCAACGAAGACGGAACAAGTCTGTTTGCATCTTTCATTCATAAACATTGCTGACCACATAGGTCATCCTTCAACCCTTTCACCTTTTATATAACAAGGTATGGCCGGGTGATAAGATTTCAACTGTCGTTATGGTGGTCTCGGGTTCGAAACCTGCCATTATTCAGGAGCAGTTACAAACAACTGTGCTAGAGGACACTAGGAAATCTGGTTCTATTTGTAATAAAATGTTTGTTTGATTGTATAACCTATTTATTATATTGTATAACATTTATTGGATTGTATAGCATATGTATTTCAATGTATAACCTATTTATTAGATTGTATCACATTTATTTCATTGTATGACATATTTATTTCATTGTATAACATTTTTATTTCATTGTATAATATTAATTTCATTGTATAACATATTTATTTCATTGTATAACATATTTATTTCATTGTATAACATATTTAACATGTATATAAACATATTTATTTCATTGTATAACATATTTATTTCATTGTATAACATATTTAACACGTATATAAACATATTTATTTCATTGTATAACATATTTAATATGTATTAAACATATTTACTTCATTGTATAACATATTTATATCATTGTATAACATATTTATTTCATTGTAAAACATTTATTTCATTGTATAATATATTTATTTCATCGTATAACATTTATTTCATTGTATAACATATGTATTTCATTGTATAACATTTACTTCATTGTTTAACATATTTATATCGTTGTATAACATATTAATTTCATTGTATAACATTTATTTCATTGTATAACATTTATTTCATTGTATAACATATTTATTTCATTGTATAATATTTATTTCATTGTATAACATATTTATTTCATTGTTTAACATTTATTTCATTGTATAACATTGTTACGATGTTGGTTATTTTAGCACAATAGTTTACGGTTTAGGAACAAAATGTGCGTGGGGAGGGGGTGCATCATTGTGACCAGATAGAATAATTTACGCGAGGAGAGAGAGAAGCGAGACTGAGAACTAGAGAGCAGGAGCGGAAGAGTAGGGCGTAAGCTGAAGTACTGTATGTGAGAACTGGCGTCAACATAGCTACATAATAAACTTGTTTTATCAGCAAAGAAACCGGTGTTTGTTGACTTATTAGCAGAGACTGTACGTGAGCTGTGAAAATAGAAATATTGTCACCAGAACATCTACATCTACTCTCTCATACTTCTAGACAACGATCTGTACGTGGCCAGGATTGGCGTTAAGGACTATCCAACCGACGACGTAACAAACATATTTATTTCATTGTATAACATATTTATATCATTGTATAACATTTATTTCATTGTAAAAAATATTTATTTCGATGGGGGTTTTATTTTTGTTGTTCATTTTGTTTTTGTAAAACTGGTGGCGGTTAGGGAAATCATATAAGCCCCTTAGGAGCCCTGAAGCCCGGCCCTCAGAGGTCCTATCGCGAAATGAACTTTTGATGTACACATGGCAGGCCAAGACCTACAAAATGATATATACATCATGGGTCTAGGACTTATGGTTGTTGGGATCTAGGGTGATGACAGACAGACAGACAGACAGACAGACAAAACGGGGACAATAGAGCATTTTTTTTTAGAAAATGCTCTAAAAATGAAATAGTGTATGGATGTAAAAATTGATGCATAAAATGATAAAAAAAATATTTTTCTAAAATGAACTCGTAAAAATGTATTTATGGAATATTTAATTTTAAAAATTAATCTCTGTTGTTGGGATTTTTGTTTTCATCAGTTTTAATTCATCTTATATAAAATGTATTTATTTATTTTGGAATAATAAGCAAAAAATATTTATTACATATCTTTGTAAAATGAAAGAAAGAAGGAAAGAAAGAAAGAAAGAAAGAAAGAAAGAAAAAAAGAAGGAAGGAAAGAAAGAACGAGCAAGATAGGGAAGGAAAGAAAAAAAGGAGAAAGAAGGAAAGAAAGAACGAGAAAAAAAAGAGATAGAATGAAAAAATGAGAAAAGGACAGTAAGAACGAGAAAGCAGAACGAGAAAGAAAGAGAGAGGAGGAAATAAAGAAAAAGAATGAGAGGAAAGGAAAGAAAGTGAGGGAAAAAAAAGAAAAAAAGAGATAGAAGGAAAGAAAGACAGAAAAGACATTGGGTGAATGAATATAATAATACAATTCAAAACAGATAGACAAAATAGAGAGAGAGAGAGAGAGAGAGAGAGAGAGAGAGAGAGAACATTATGTCCAGCTGTTGTTGTTGTTTACTTATTAAATGGAAGAGGATGGGGTGATGGCGTTATGTTTTATTAATCAATATATTTAAGTGTCCATATTATTTCCTACTTAACTCTTACTGGGCATTGTTTGTTCCCTTTCCCGTCACACCCATAGGCTATCGTTAGATATCAAACATGTATGGACAATAAACAATGACCGATAAACAATGACCAATAAACAATGGCCAATAAACAATGACCGATAAACAATGGCCAATAAACAATGACCGATAAACAATGACCGATAAACAATGACCGATAAACAATGACCAATAAACGATGGCCAATAAACAATGACCGATAAACAATGACCAATAAGCAATGACCGATAAATCATAATGAAACAAAAAAACAACAACAAAGAACAGGCAGCGGTGTTGATTTTTTTTAATTTATTGGCATAGCTGAGGTCAATACTGTCTCATTACATACACAACTCATTTAATTTACTTGCATAGGGAAAGGGTAGGCAAAACTTTTCTATACGCGGGCAACACTACGTTCCTATATATATATATATATGACAGGCGGGCCCGGGAAAAAAAGAGCAGATGGAGGGATTGTTGATATGTAAACGTCATAACATAAAAAGGCTAGTCACGTGATTCAATGTGAAACAAGAGACGAACGAGATGAAACAATCCCGAGGGCCGCATTATGCCCGCGGCCCGTAGTCTGCCAATGGCTGGCCTGAGGGGGGGGGGAGAGAAAGTAAGTACGTGACAATGTCGGTTACAGCTCTCTTCAAATGGTAGGCTTCCTTTCAGGGTTCTTAAATATTGAATGTAGATTTCTAATTTCTTCTTGGACACACTTAATATCGTCTCTGGCTTGGGGATAAAAAAAAGTAAACATCATTTAAGGGGGTCCGTCAGATGATGTGAAAGTCGTCTCTCATCGCTTCGCACTTAGACTTGCGCAGCTTTAATGCATCGTGGATTTAAATAGACTATTTATAGTCTTCTTGTATCCAACTAAATTTTCGTTAATAGCAATTGAATACATTTCAAGTCTACTATACCTTATTTTCTCTTATATGACAAACATAAAATCGGAAACATAGTTTTCAATGCTCTAAGACAATCGGTTTCAAAGTAAAAGCTAATTTTTTTAAGTAAGACACCAAAAGTTGTAATATTATGTCTTAAATGAGAAAAAAAAATAGAAATTCATTATAGTTTCAACCTTCTATTTATAGGCTGGAGGGAAGTGGTGTGGGGTGTGAACATTGAAGTGGGTTCATGAATTTGTGATATAATGGGGATGGAGGGAAGTAGTGTGGGGTGTGAACATTGAAGTGGGTTCATGAATTTGTGATATAATGGGGATGGGGGAAGTGGTGTGGGGTGTGAACATTGAAGTGGGTTCATGAATTTGTGATATAATGGGGATGGGGGGAAGTGGTGTGGGGTGTGAACATTGAAGTGGGTTCATGAATTTGTGATATAATGGGGATGGGGGGAAGTGGTGTGGGGTGTGAACATTGAAGTGGGTTCATGAATTTGTGATATAATGGGGATGGGGGGAAGTGGTGTGGGGGTGTGAACATTGAAGTGGGTTCATGAATTTGTGATATAATGGGGATGGGGGGAAGTGGTGTGGGGGTGTGAACATTGAAGTGGGTTCATGAATTTGTGATATAATGGGGATGGGGGGAAGTGGTGTGGGGTGTGAACATTGAAGTGGGTTCATGAATTTATGATATAATGGGGATGGGGGGGGAATCTTTCTTATCCTTTTAGCGTTATATAAAATATAAACCGTTCCGTTACTGGGAAAATATTCCTTTTTTAAATAAAGAATCACTCTTTGCAGAGATTAACTTCACGCGTGTGAATTTCGATTAACCACGGTAAATGATAGGTGGACTTGTCTTTATACTCCTGGGGCTTTGGAATGAATATCAATTCATTATGTGGGTATGAACAAAGAATCTGAACACAAGAAATTCAGGTTTACTGGTCAGGCTTCTGTCACACGGCCACGGGTCGCCCAACATTAACCAGGCAATGTATATGTATGAAGAAAATACAAGGAAAAAATAAATACATTTAAAAGTTTTCCATTACAGGAAGTAATCAGAATTTACGCCATGATTTCCTCGTACGATTTCCTTCAGCTGTCTGGCAATGTTATGAGTGCCAGTGTTTGTTTGGTTCTTGCATTGTTAAATGAGTGGCTGTCCTCTTGTGCGTCCTCTTCTATTGTTTCACTATTATCATTTCTGTAAGGCGGGATGCACTTGTAGTTTCAAGTGTTAATACATTGAAGCAATCAACGATTTTGTTTGTTTTCTGGTATGTGCTGCACTTATAAGAACTTTCATTGTTATTTAAAGCATTCAAAACACAATGGGCATCTTTCTTTTTTGGGCATCTATATTTCCTTCCGGGAAACATTCATTTTATTTTAAAACTGTGTGTTGCAAGGTTAAATATAAATAGATTCCCAACCTCATTATGTTAGACTTTGCGATGACTCATGCTTTGTCTTTGAGTTAAAAAGATGTGTTTTTAAATAAGCTTTTAATTAGTTTCACATTATGTAGATGGGTGTGTTATTAAATATTTAATTCAATCTTGGACAAGCATAAAAATTGGGCACAGAGACAAAAAACATACAAACTGATATACACGATAAAATAATCATTAATATACGATGCAAATTGTATTCTGAATATTATTTATTTCACTTGGTTATCAGAAATATTTCATTTGCAAAAATTGAATACGTTTACTTATCATTTGGTTTATTGGCTTAAGTTCACATAATTTTGCAAGTTAAAATTCTAACTTAAACTTTGGATGATCCGGTCAGGTTGTGACGTTATACCATAGCTGTCTATTCTACCACTGACCCACTTTAATAACAAACAGTGCCTCCTTCTCGTGCATTCCTCACGACTATAGACTGATAGGTCAAGGCCATATAGTAAACATAATGGATACAAGCATGGGCGTCGCTAGGAATTTTTCCAGGGGGGGGGGGGCAAATAACAACTTTATGACGTTTTTTTTTTTAATGTAAGGGGGGGGGGAGCAAATGCCCCCTTCTTATATGACATTTTTTCAAAATGTAGGGAAATGCCCCCCCTTGCCCCCCCCCCCATGAATACGCCCATGGATACAAGTATTTCACGTCGTCAGGGGTGAGTGCCTATAGCCTTCCCAACCCAGATCACAGTCACTACTTGACTTATTCTATGACAAAATCGACCATGATTTTGCAAGACTTATATGAGCAACCGTATGAGTGGTGTGTGTGTGTGTGTATTGGTGTCTGTGTCCTTTGTCTGTTTGTGTGTGTTTGTGTGTTCTCTTAACGTGCCTATAATTCATTCACTTGTAATAGTTATCCGATGTCCCCCAACGAACTGGTTTGAGACCCGCTGGCTGTTAAAACGGCTCTGGTATGAGTGCGTGCGTGTTTGTGTGTGTGTGTCTATCTCACATAACCCTCACACCGGACCTACTTAGTTTACTCTAAATATACCATGAGGAGGGGGAAGGGAAGGGCACTGCAATTTGATATGTTACTTTGCATTGATTTTATCTCAGATGTTAATCTTATATGCTAGTCTCAGATGTTAATGTAACATTTTATTTTTATTTGGGTAGTTTATCTGCGCACATCGGCCGTTGATATTTAGTTGTATTTAATTGATTGAAAGTGGTGGGGTGGGAGGGGCAATCTCAACCCCTCCAAGCATGGTGTGCCATGCACTTGATTGATGTGCTATTGATGGCTGAAAGAAAATCCTGCTCACGGATTCATCTCATGCCCTCACAATTTCTTCCTCTTCTATTTCGTCTCTTTATGTGTTATTTTCTCTGTGTATCTCCATCTGTTTCATTCACCTGTCTGACATTGTATGCAAGGGTCTTCATGTTTCTCACAGTCCCGCTAATTTGTGTCTACGTATAGCTTAAAATTATTCTCTGTTATCGAGCTAGGAATGTATCTCTTTCCTCTTTATATATAAGTCTCTCTTGCTATCTATTTCTCTTTCTGTCTCCCTCTCTCTCTCTCTCTCTCTCTCTCTCTTTCTCTCTCGCCCCTTCTCCCCCTCCCACTCTCTCTTCCACTTTCCCCCACTCTCTCACTCTCTCCCAATCTCTCGCCCTCTTTCCGCCCCCCTTCTCTCTCTCTCTCTCCCCATCTCCTTCCATCCCACTCTCTATCTCACTCCAACTCTCTCCCCAACTCTCCCTCCCCCCCTCTCCTCGCCCCAACTCTCTCTTTCTCCCAGTCTCTCTCTCTCTCTCTCTCTCTCTCTCTCTCTCTCTCTCTCCAATATCCCCCTCTCTCTTTTCCACTCTTTCTTTACCCCCCCCCACTCTATCTCTCACTCACTGGCATTTATCTTTGTTCTAATTCTACTATTTTGTTTTTTTTATTCTTATAGGAACACATTCCTTCTTCCCCCCCTTCCCCAATCACATCCTATTTATACACTTAATGTAAGCAGTTGTTGAAACATCTTACCACCACCAATAGCCCCCCCCCCCTCGCTCCAGCTCATTAGCTGCGATGGACACACAGCGGCGATTCCCTGCAGTAAATGCTCTGGTTAATTCAACAATTTTTTCTTTTTTTATGGCCTGTTTTAACAAGGTGCCAGCTAATGGAAATAAATGTGGGAGAAAAAAAAAATTATCAATAATCACAGGCAAATCATTTCAATATTATAGTTGGCATGTGTTAAGAGCTTAGAACCTTGGCTGTAGGATTTAAACTTGTTTAGAATATTACATGTCAGTGAAGACAACGACTGTGTCTTTAGGTGGCCCGGGATACTCTCGAAAAAGGTGGCTAAAGGTTCTGGGTTCCTTCCCTGGGATACTCTCCAAATAAAAAGAAATTCTTATGAGGTCCTATTTAATTTCCGATGTACAGCCAGATCAAAATGGGCACCTGACTATAGCTAGACAATAATATGACGTGGTCGCTGTAGCTTAGTAGGGTCATGTGTTCGACCTCAGGTGAGGACCTATAGATATTGCAGGGTCATGGAGAAAGTCTCCGCTATATCTCCCGTGGTGCCTCCATGACAATTATAGTATCGGCTATGGTGGAGATGAAAGAATGGCACCATAAAGCCGTCCTGTTAGAGGTCTATATTGGATCTAAGAGGTAAACATCTCATGGTCACAAACACTTCATTAGTCTCGAATACCGTCATAGGCTATAAAGAATCTTATTTTCACTCTTTCCAAAAAATGTGTCATATGTACATCAATATATTATCTAATATATATATATATATATATATATATATATATATATATATATATATATATATATTATACTAACTGTACCCTGCAAAACCTTTGCAGAGAGTTATATCCCTTTTGGAGTGATTAGTAGGCTAGGTTATTTTTGGTTTCGGGCAGATCCGATATTTTCATGATGATTGAATTTTAAACTGGAATACTGCAGTATTAATTCTAAACTTTCGATGTAACGCAGAGCCTCCAATCGCCATTATTCTATTAGATATTTGTTGACAGAAATAAAATACAGACAAATATATATGAATATGACAAATGCAATATTATACACGTTATAATGTAGGCATGGATTAGTTTCAAGTGCGCTGCAAGGATTTAAAGTCTTGATGGATTGCCACAACACAACAGGCCTTCAATTTAAAGAAGTAAAACAAAGAAACTATCAGGATTATTTCATTTAGGCTGGGTTTTTTTTCCCAATCAAGCACAAAACCTGAGTCTTGATTGATTGAACCTGGCCAGGAATGGGTCATTGTCAAATGCATCCCATAATATTTACATGACAGTTTATCTGTTTAAAAATAATATTAAAATTTAAAAAAAAAAAATCTTCTCTGGTCACGCACACATAACTCACTGTTATGTCTGGATGTGTTATAGCATTCTTATAACAAGAAATGTTATTGTACGAAGATTAATAGTTAGCAGCATTATATGAAATATTTAACGTGTAAAAAAATAACATTTCCAAATTATCTGCTTCGATGGATTATAATTGTTTCGCTTTTGAATCAAGCACTGAAATAGCCACCAGCAATGATAGTGCAAGCAATGATATGGTCATCAGTGATATCTCCAGCAGTGATGTAGCCATCAGTGAATAAACCAGTTATGACAGAGCAAACAGTGACATAGATAGCAATGACGTATCAAGCAATATCGTACCAATCAGTGAAACGGCCAGCAGTTACGTGCCTTAGTGTGTAGTGTAACTCTTCTAGCCAATGAGAATCCTTGAGTGGATTAAGCAGCAGATTAACTGCACGGTCAAACCGTCCTTGTATTCTTTCTATTGTGGGTCATGACACAATTTAAAAAAAAAACAACTAAATGTCACTTCCATGTGGCATTGGAATATCCTGTCATTTCATTTAACAATCAGGTAAAGAAAAACAAAAACACTAGGGGAGATAAACGTGTTTGCGCCACACCCATATCTATCTATCTTTCTGTTTATTTATCTCTTTTTTGTCTGTCTAGTTGACCTTCAAACAATCAATCTATTGCGCATAAAAAAATTAGAGTTTTTTTTCTCCCTCCTTTTTTTCAAATCTTTTCTTCTTTGTTCTCGATTCGTCGAGGTTGCGTGCCTGTATGTTTTGGTAGGAGATGGTAGCTCCCCCAAGTTTCAAATCTGTTAATTGAAATGTGTACAATTTTCCAATCTCCAAGATTCATTTATCAAAATATTTATTTTATTTATTTTTTTTTTGATGTTCTACTTCTATTCATCAAGGAAATCTTCGATCTATTACAATAAATCAATTTCATGATCAGTTTATCTATTTTTCTCAGAATTTCATATTCATTGTTATCAACGTTTGTTATAGATGACTGTGATATTGTAAACATGGGTGCAGCGGTGAAGTTATCTGGTTCGATTCCCACGACGGTCAATGCCGCACCAGGCCAAACTGCCCGTCCTGGTGCAAACACTATTTTGCAGACCCCCCCCTCCCCCTTTCTAAGTTTTACTTTTTTTTTTCTTGTATTTAAATTTGTGTAATTAACGGTTTGTTTCAGCCTACCGCCCGGGTGTTCCTCTCCCCTTAGAAATACAGTAGGGCGCGGCACTGCCCCATGATATTCGCTTGTCTTTAGCGGCGTGTGGGAGGGTTATGTAAAGGGGGGGGGGGGGGAATACCAATCTCTGACTCAACAGTGATAACGCGTTCAATACAATATAGGCAACTAACATGTATCAACTGTCAGTAGACTACATCGTCAAATTTATTTTCATTTCAGACCTAGTTACGATAATTCTGTCTCTTTTACTTTTTTTTTTTTTTATATTATTATTAAATCTAGACCAAAACATGACCGGATGGTAAAATATAAGTCGGGAAAATATTCAATCGAGTTATTGAAAAATTTTTTTTTGTATCATTTAACTGTTCAGTATTTGTGATCTGCGAGACTTAACACTCTCCCCCTCTCCTCCCTCCCACTTTCTCCATCTCCCCCCCTCTCCCTCTCTCCCCTCTCCCTCCCCGCAATCTCTGTTTTACAAAAAAATATAACTCCTCCAGTGACCATCTCATGAAGATGTGCCCCCCTCCACACCCCGCCCCGCCCCGCCCACTTACCAGAGAATGACGAGACGTCAGACTTCATTATACTCCATGCTCTCACCCCCTCTTCCCCCCTTCTTTCCCACCATCCATCGACTCAACGTAGTACTCACACATCATGGTGGCTGAACTAGAGACCAGTAGCTGTACAGTGGAGGATGAATATTTCAGTTGCTCTAACAGAAACATACCACACCTCTGTGTCAAATCTAACAACACGATCACAAGGTCGAAGTAGGGCTTTCTCTTTGTACGATGTACTTCAGAGGTGTTGAGAACTTGAGAGTATACTCTATGCAATAGTGACTTTATTTAGATGTTGTCAGTTTTCAGTACTGATGGTAACTGATAAGTGCTACTGCAGTGAACAAGAAAAATCTCTTTTTAAGACCGTATTGTCAGATTTTCCTGTTTCTAGAAACATTTCAAAAGTCATTATTGGTCTGCTAGGCATTCGTGTGCGCTGACTTCCTTATGATGACCACTCACCAGAATGTAATGGTGATGGTCATTTAGCATGAGGCCCCTGTATCCGATTTGATAGTCAGCGAACTGGTGTCCATTAGCATGATATTTCCATATTTGTCAGGTCTCTATCTGCTGGGGGGTCTCCATCTGCTGGGGGTCTCTATGTGATGGGACCTCTATGTGCTGGGATCTCTATGTGATGGGGGTCTCTATGTGATGGGACCTCTATGTGCTGGGATCTCTATGTGATGGGGGTCTCTATGTGATCGGACCTCTATGTGCTGGGATCTCTATGTGATGGGACCTCTATGTGCTGGGATCTCTATGTGATGGGGGTCTCTATGTGATGGGACCTCTATGTGCTGGGATCTCTATGTGATGGGGGTCTCTATGTGATGGGACCTCTATGTGCTAGGGGTCTCTATAAGCTGAGGTCTCTTTGTCCTAGGGATCCTTATGTGCTAGGCAAGAATGAAATGTTTATGAACATTTAGCTTATGACCTCTACGTGTACGGTCAAGTGTCCAGCCGACCAGTGCGCTACAATAGCCATTCACAAGAAAGAGATGTTTATGGTCGATTAGTGCAAGGGGTCATCTAGACATCTACTCCGGTCGCCTCTGGTCAAGTCCTTAGCTGTTTGTTTGTTTGTTTTTTATTTTGATGCGTTGGGGTTTAAGCAATATGTTAACTACAATTTATCTTATTCGCTTTGTAGTCAAATTTTTAACTGCACCTGACCTATAGACTGATAAGTCAAACGTTAACTGAGCATCTATCCTATCTCGCTATGTCTAATGTCTATCATATTCCGTTTAGTCAATATTAAATTAGCACTATCCCATCTCGTTGTGTCTGATGTTAACTGAACATCTATTCTATCTCGCTATGTCTAATATTAACTGAGAACCTATCCTATGTCTTTAAGTCTAATGTTAACCGAGCATCTATCCTATCTCGCTATGTCTAATGTTAACTGAGCACCTATCATATCTCGTTATGTCTAATGTTAACCGAGCATCTATCCTATCTCGCTATGTCTAATGTTAACTGAGAACCTATCCTATCTCGTTATGTCTACTGTTAACTGAGCATCTATCCTATCTCGCTATGTCAAATGTTAACTGAGAACCTATCCTATGTCTTTAATTCTAATGTTAACCGAGCATCTATCATATCTCGTTATGTCAGTATTAAATGAGCACTATCCCATCTCGTTGTGTCTGATGTTAACTGAGCACCTATCCTATCTCGCTATGTCTAATGTTAACTGAGCACCTATCCTATCTCGCTATGTTAACTGAGTATCTATCCTATATCGCTGATTAAGTTCCATCCCAAACCCTCAATTCGCCTTTTTTTTTAGTTCACGTGAGAGAAGCGCAAAGTCGTCCAGCATCTGTTTTCCCGAGAAAATGGCCAACACCAAAAAGGTAATCTCTCGCTCCCTCCCCGCCCACTGCCCGCGCCCCGAGGGGGTTCCGCTGGGACCGAGAGATGATAGAATGTCTCGTGCAGGGGTACATCGTTTTTATTTCATTAGCGTGCCCGCTGTCCAGCGCGGGGACGGCCGGTGGTCAAATATTTATCAGCTCGATTCTCCTGGCGACACACTAAAGTGTCAGACCACTTGCCCAGATTCAACCGTCATTTCCGATTGCCTTTTTTTGAATTGTACGGAAGCAGCCATAAATGTTCATTGTAAGCTATTCACTCAAACACACACAGGGAACTGCGTGGGGGGGGGGGGTGCTCGGTGGGGGGGGGGTTCAAAAGTTGAGCTCTGGGTGCATGAAATTAGGCTCATGGGGGGGAGGGGCGCCCAATCACTGGGGGCCCTGAGTGCGCATGTCGTTCAATCTGCCTAGCGCAATATAAAGCAATAAAAATGATATGTGTATGTATCATAAGATACTGATGAAACCGGTGATCGCTTAATATCAATGCAATGTTCCTAACACACATGCACCCCTATCAGGGGCAGATCAGTTAATGCCGATTACTTAATTAAAAATGGGCTTTTAAAATGAAATACACACATTTAAAAAAAAAACGAAAAGGTATAAAGATGAACTTTGCGAAGCCTGTCAGTAACCTTACCTCGACCCTCTCCTTCCGCCCCCTCCCCACCGGGGGGTTCTACGCCAAGCGCTTCCGTCCGATGGGATTGGCAGAATTAGAGCTACTCCTTGTCTGGTAGAAGCAGAACCGTTCCCTAACACACAAGCACTCTATAAAACAAGCACGCACACGCACGCACGCACCCTCGCAAGCACACGATCCAGGGACCGTTGTAATGGATGGGCAACTGCTCATACGATGCCGCCTCTATATTATTTTTTTTTTAATAAAATCTGGAGATAGGAGGGTCTCGATATACCTACGTCTAGCACCCCCACAAATGTCTCCGGAAGTCCCTGCTTATGAACAATGAATTCAAAAGAATGTCTCTGCACACAAACACACGCACGCACACGCGCACACACTCGCTGTATAAGTTAACACAAATACATTTCGACCTCATATTTACTCACATTTAAAAACATGCACACACAAAAGTCACTGCGAAATGGCCAATCTTTTATCTTTACGACGTTCATAATGGGCTTACAGCGTGCTGAGAGATTTATTGATAATAATATTCTCTCTGCTAATGCCATGGGACAAGCCAATGAAGAAAACTCCCTTGGGTACAGTTGTTTTTTTATATGTAGAAACATAAATAATACAGCAATCAAACCTCTCTGAGCCAAATTGGGTAATTTTTTTTTTTTTAAATTCTAAAGAGCCTATAATATTTCTACGGGTCTCGTTACATTTGATTAGTGTTGACACATGATTTAATAAATACCATGTTTTGGATCATTCATAAACATGAAAAAAAAATAGATTTTTTTTTATTTGTTTATATTTATGTGAATCGGAAGATATGTTACAGTAGATTAACTGGATTCGCTCATCTGTAAATCTAATTCTATGGACACCTTACTTCCACACCGTATTCCTCGTTCAAGAGATAACTGCATACTCTCAAATGTACATTTTTCTTGCAGATGTCTGTCACCGGAAGCCCTGTGTGATATTGAGGAAATGATTCAGAATTCACAATAAATAAATAAATACTTATACTTACCTCTTTGTGGCAAATTATTCCAGAAATAAGATTTTTTTTTAGCATACATTTTAACAAAATTATGGATTTCTTCCCCCCCCCCCCCCACAATAAATTGCAGTACATCTCGTTGGCCATTCCGTTAAAAAAAACACTACGGTGCTAGTGATGAAACGTTAAATACCAATTAGTATGATATCATTATGTTCGTTAGGCCTTTGGGCTAGGGACTGGGCGGGCCCACGAGTTCAGACGGCCCTTAGCATTGATTATTTTGTATACGTTGGGGACTCTGAGCAAAAGTACCTGTCCAATCGAGGCCCTCTCAACATTAGATTAAATATGAACTTATACTTGAAGAGGCGTCTATTGCAGTGGGTGAGGCCTAGGCCTTATTAGGGCCTTATATATAAGAACGGCCCTGGCGTGAAAATAAAAGAAAGTGCGGAATATTGGTTTTTTTAAATCAGGTATATCAACAGGTATATCAACTGGTATATCAACAGGTATATCAACTGGTATATCATCAGGTATATCAACTGGTATATCAACAGGTATATCATCAGGTATATCATCAGGTATATCAACTGGTATATCAACAGGTATATCATCAGGCATATCAACAGGTATATCAACATCATAGCTAGAAAAAAGAGAAACTCGAACTAAACAAAATCAGTGTTGGTTGCACTGATGACAATATGATAGTTGCATTAAGCAACAAATGGAGTATACACTGAAACCTGGGGAAGAGTGGATGGACTCAACTTTACTGAATATATACTGAGACAGGGGGAACAGTGGATGGACTCTACGTACAAAATATATTCAGAGAAAAGAAAGGGTGTGGGAAGAGAAAGGAGGGGGGCGGGTCAACTTACTGAGTATATCCAGAGGCCAGGAAGAACTGAGGGTGGGGGAGGTATGTGGATGAACAGACAGACAACACTAAAGCCATAAATTACAAATTTTAGACTTAAATTGTGTTGAACAAGATCAATTCGTTTTACTAAAAAATGTTCATGTTTTTCAATCTTTAAAATATGTTTTACCCTGTCCTACTTTCTCAAAAATTACGTCATATTGCAACATGACCTCTCACCATTACTTCCTGTATGAAGTTCACTTAATTGAACTGAATACTGGTGCTCACTAATCTAATAATTTTTTTTTGTCAGGAATATCTAAAACAAAAGTAACAAAATACCATAAAAATATCATTTTTATTACTACATTTTACCGATTACAATGATCGCCTGTGTTAGTTAAAAAAAAAACAAATTTCATTAAATGTCACATACGTCAGTCTGCGCCTTTTCAGTTCGCTCGGTAAAATGTGTGATACATCCAATCTAGTGTACATAATAGATCTAAAAAAAACCTACATGCCATTCCACACTGCTTCGTTGGAAATTTCACTTACGGGAATTTCCCATCATCATCGTGTCTCTCTCTGTATCAACAGTAAGATGTCAAGTATAGAATGATGTAAACATTACAACAATGTCATTTCGCTTACATAATGTTATGTACACAGCTTGATCTGTAACTGACATTTTTGTTTTAGCGATTGTCGCATCTGTTCGTTTTTTCTTGTATTTATTTTAGAGGGTTAGTTTTTTTTTTTTTTTGGGGGGGGGGTGTCTAAGAGACTTTCATGTCAAAAAAAGAAAACATTTGGAAAAATCCGAAGGGTTGACCACGACTTCATTCCGCGGTGACCTTTATGTGACTAAGCCAATAAAGCTCACTCCACAATGGTCACTCAACGACGGTCACTCACGCAGCTCGGCCAATAGCAATATGGCCTATTTAAATGAAGATTGGACCGTTAGAGAGTGGATAGGTTTCAGGGGGGTGGGGTGGGGGGAGGGAGAGAGATCTAGTGTTTCTGTTACTGTTTGTTCTTTTTTTCTGAACTATTTAAATTTCACTTATCTGAACTGGGGAAGAGCGTTTATGTGATAGTGTAAAACTAGTGAATGTTTAGTGATAGAAGTCGGTGAAGGTGATAATAGATTGAGGCAAACAATGAGACAGTGATAACAGATTGAGGCAACCGATGAGACAGTGACAATAGATTGAGGCAACCGATGAGACAGTGACAATAGATTGAGGCAACCGATGAGACAGTGATAACAGATTGAGGCAACCAACGAGACAGTGACAATAGATTGAGGCAACCGATGAGACAGTGATAACAGATTGAGGCAACCAACGAGACAGTGATAACAGATTGAGGCAACCAACGAGACAGTGACAATAGATTGAGGCAACCGATGAGACAGTGATAACAGATTGAGGCAACCAACGAGACAGTGACAACAGATTGAGTCAACCGATGAGACAGTGATAACAGATTCAACCAATATGTGACAGAAATAGAGATACTGGGGGCGATGTAAGCAGGTGGCAGGAATAAAGAGTGCAGACAGGAATTGAGATGCGAGGTGATGCAGTAAGTGGCGATCATATGCCACAGATGAGACATAGATTGATATCAAGAAAATGCAAAGTGATATAATGCAAAGTACGACAAAGACGGCAATGTTGACAGATACCAGAGGTAGCGACTACAAGGGGTCGTTGATGGCATACAAAATACTCAGGCCATAGAGTTAAGATGAAGTAGAGTTCAGTACTGTGTGTGTGTGTGTGAAGTCGCAGTAAGGATGAGATGAAACCTGTTACTGGTAGTCACTCGGAGTGGCAAGTACAATAACCAGGCGTGTTTACTTTCCCCAATCAAATGTCAGATACCCATTTTTTTTAGCCGGTTAACTGTGTTAACGGATTCGAAAAAAAAAAGGGCTCACGTTGAAACACCTCGTAGGAGTAACGGCTACACAACAACTGTTTCCTGTGTGGCAGTGGTTTCTCACTGGTGGGTAGAGGGAAGAATTTGTATGTGTGGGGTCGCGACAAGATTATTCAAATGCATATTTTAATTGATCTTCACTAGTTGATCGCAAAAATTTAACAGATTTCAGAATGGGTCGCTAAGAGAAAAAAGTTTGAGAATCAGAATATTTTCATATTATCTGGCTTACCGCACTTTGGACCCTATATGGCTTACCGCCCTTCGGACCCTATCTGGCTACCACCCTTTGGACCCTATCTGGCTTACCACCCTTTAGACCCTATCTGGCTTACCACCCTTTAGACCCTATCTGGCTTACCACCCTTTAGACCCTATCTGGCTTACCACCCTATAGACCCTATTTGGCTTACCGCCCTTTGGACCCTATCTGGCTTACCACCCTATAGACCCTATCTGGCTTACCGCCCTTTAGACCCTATCTGGCTTACCACCCTTTAGATCCTATCTGGCTTACCGCCATTCGGACCCTATCTGGCTTACCACCCTTTAGACACTATCTGGCTTACCGCCCTTTAGACCCTATCTGGCTTACCACCCTATAGACCCTATTTGGCTTACCGCCCTTTGGACCCTATCTGGCTTACCACCCTATAGACCCTATCTGGCTTACCGCCCTTTAGACCCTATCTGGCTTACCACCCTTTAGATCCTATCTGGCTTACCGCCATTCGGACCCTATCTGGCTTACCACCCTTTAGACACTATCTGGCTTACCGCCCTTTAGACCCTATCTGGCTTACCACCCTATAGACCCTATCTGGCTTACCACCCTTTAGACCCTATCTGGCTTACCGCCATTCGGACCCTATCAGGCTTACCACCCTTTAGACACTATCTGGCTTACCGCCCTTTAGACCCTATCTGGCTTACCACCCTTTAGACCCTATCTGGCTTACCGCCCTTCGGACCCTATCTGGCTTACCACCCTTTAGATCCTATCTGGCTTACCGCCATTCGGACCCTATCTGGCTTACCACCCTTTAGACACTATCTGGCTTACCGCCCTTTAGACCCTATCTGGCTTACCACCCTTTAGACCCTATCTGGCTTACCACCCTTTAGACACTATCTGGCTTACCACCCTTTAGACCCTATCTGGCTTACCACCCTTTAGACCCTATCTGGCTTACCACCCTTTAGACCCTATCTGGCTTACCACCCTTTAGACCCTATCTGGCTTACCGCCCTTCGGACCCTATCTGGCTTACCACCCTTTAGACACTATCTGGCTTACCACCCTTTAGACCCTATCTGGCTTACCACCCTTTAAACCCTATCTGGCTTACCACCCTTTAAACCCTATCTGGCTTACCACCCTTTAAACCCTATCTGGCTTACCACCCTTTAGACCCCCGGGGAGTGAGGAGAGATTGTGACATTTTTTTTTTCTGTTTCGTACCTACATACATTTTTCAACCATCACCATCAACACATTAAAAGACTGATCAACTCAAGATGATAGCTCCATTACCTCAAGACGGTGTACTTTTGATTTTAGTATACTTCTTATTTGTTCTGCTTCTGCTATCATTTCCCATGCTCCCGCGTCGAATATCCCTGGAGACATAACGTAACATGATATAATGAAATCAGAATCTTTTTTTTTTACGAAAGTGTAATATACATTGTATGAATGATTGTTGTTTGTTTTATGAATTTCGATTTATGTTGTATGAATGTTTGTTCTCGTGTTTGTTGTATGAATGTTTGTTGCATATTTTTGACTGCATTTGTTTTTCTTTCATTTCTCTGAATTTCATAACACGAGTATATGTTTATGTCTGCGTAAATTAGGTTAGCTAATAATGATAGTATTTAGAAATTTTTTTTGAATATATTATATATTTTCCTTTTTACTTGCCTTTGAACTAACGGTTTAAGTATAAGATCATAGTTTACTTTTAAATTTAAAAGTATGCAAAGTGGATGTCTTTTAAAAAAAAAAAGATATTAAGAATATATTACATCACGTATTTCGGCCTCGGCATCTGTAACAGTAGTTATATGTCATATATGTTTAGTATGGATAATATATGGCCACGGATAAGTACCAAGTTATTAAGATAAAATATCATAATATAGGGTACTAAAAAAATCTAACGGTATCACACACACACAGAATGGCACATTAGCCAAACTAGTTGTTTCTAGCAGGGATGTGTGGCCGAGTGATGTAGAACGCTCGACTGTCGACCTGAAAGTCATGGGTTCAACTCTTGGTGAAGACGGTGAAATGTCCACCCAGTATTACATGGGTACCCTCAAAGGGAACTTGACTTTTTTTTTAGCTGTTATGGTTATGAAAAAATGTATGGGAAAATAATGTTTACTTTTTTTCAGTACAGTTAAGGTGGGCAACACGATTGTTGTTCAATACCATTGCTCATCGTCGCGAAATCAATAAAAAAAGTCATAAAAAAGAATCAACAAATAGCAATATCAACATCGCAACTTGACAAATCAAATGGTTTCAACTCAGGCAGTTGAAGAGCTTTGTCACGTGACAGTTTCACGTTTTAAAAAAAACAAAAAACACGAACATGTCAGAATTCACTCGACACCGATAAACGTGTCACACGAGAGAGGGGGGAGAAAATATGAACATGTCGCCGAGTGTGTAATCAGACATATTTATTCATAAAAAATATAAAAAAATCTCGAGGCCGGAGATGGGCAGCGCCCTACCCCCCCCTCCTCCGGAGCTACCCTAGCGTTCCACCCAGCCGCCACTTCATCAAACAATTCAAGATTTCTTCTCCATCTTCATAACTGTCCACGAAGGGAAGATTTACAACGATTGGTTGGTTGGATGAAGCGCGCCAAATTACAGCAATGTCTGGCTTCTGACAAAACAAAGTGTTATGGCTGGGAAAAATAACAAAAAAATCTGTCAGATCTAAGGGACTGTGTTCTATAAATTTAAAAAGTAATAATTTAGTACTTTTGATACTTTTATTAAGATTAAAGACAGAAAAGAGTTTAATAATAGAACGATTACTGGTGGTATCGATTTTCTACTAAATGACTGTACAGCGCTGGTGGTAGCCATGTTTCACATAATGACGTACACCATTTTGACACCACGTGCAGTTTGTCGTGTGCAACGGATGACGTCTGAGTAAGGCAGCACAAATAATTCATTACATCACAGAAAACTGGTCAATTTGAATAAATAAATCTCCTGATCCAGTTAATATGTTACCTACTGCGTTTTAATTAAATCTAATTTCCGCTGCTCTATGTTCGGCTCAAGATCTTCTATCGGTATCGAGATGGTAATCGGATACTTTTTAACAAGTATCTCAAACTGGCGATACTCATGAAAATACTTATGTGTAATGAAATACGTTTTTCACATGGAATAAAAAAAAATGTATCTGCAGAGTTTTGTCCGCTGGGGGTGTGGGGAGGGGGCCTGTCCGCTGTGGGTTTTGTCCGGACACCATAAACTAGACCCGAATTGAGGAAGTAGGCCCCGCGTGCACTGGTCAGGGACCGTTAACTTTAGGAATTCCCATACCTTGTGATATTCGGCATCGCCGGGTGTGTGGGGGTGGGGGAGGGGGAGGAAGGGAGTGGGGACAAACTTTTTCGCCCTGACGGTCGCATCGAACTGTTCACCCGAATTCAAGGCAGCCCCCTGCACTTTCATTAAATCTATTTATTTACAGTGCTCGATTTAAGAAAAAACCAGTGCCGGGGAATGAAAGAAAATATCTCCAGAGCCGGGGATAAATGTCTATGGTTTCATCCCCGGCAGGGATATATTCGCTAAAAAAGAGCCGGTGTTCACAGTTCTCAGTGCCGGGGATATCCCCGGAATCCTCGGCGGTAAAACGAGCCATGTTTATTTATCAAGAAATATAGAATCAAGTTTTGGTTTGTTTGTTTTTTTAAGGTGACGTCATTTAGCTCCCTTGCATCCGTTGCCCACCCCTGTGGTATGCTATGACTAGGCGATGGGAACGGTGTGTGGGGGGGGGGGAGGTCTATTGAAATTTATTAAAATTGTCATCGACCTGCCGAGGATAAATTTACTATCCGGTGGCTGTCCCGGGTTCGTTGATCATCGCGGCTTTGACTTTAAATCTATTTCACTTTCTTTTTTAAGTCTATTGATTTCATAGATTTTTTTTTAAATGTATTCATTCACTTAATTTTGTTTTAAATGTATTCATTCACTTAATTTTGTTTTAAATGTATTTATTCACTTAATTTTGTTTTAAATGTATTCATTCACTTAATTTTGTTTTCCCCGGCCATTAATGACGTGTTTATCAAAGTGACAGGACGGAAACAGGACAGTATGATCCAGAGCGTCATTAAGTCAAATGTCAAACCGGACTGTCGTGTGGGCGTCACACCACATTGCCAGAACTGGCTCGAAGCTGTTAATGTGCCACGCGACGTACCGACTGACAGCTTGATGACCGAGCCTTTATGTTGTTCATTTTTTTTTTACTGTCGCTGAAGTTAAGGTGGAGAGGGGGGGGGGAGGTAAACCTTGCACGAAATGAACAGGACGGGTCACCTTGGTGCAATGACCCTGTGTCGTTAGGGCCAAATTAGTCAACATTTAGGTTTATAAAGTATTGTCCCACCACAAAGTAGTAATTATTAGTTCATAATAGAAGCAGCGAAATATAACAGCATAGGGCCATTTAACTATAATATAAAAACATAGGGCCATTAAAATACAATATAACAACATAGGGCCATATAACTATAATATAAAAACATAGGGCCATATAACTATAATATAAAAACATAGGGCCATATAACTATAATATAAAAACATAGGGCCATTAAAATACAATATAACAACATAGGGCCATATAACTATAATATAAAAACATAGGGCCATAAAAATACAATATAAGATCTGCATATTCCAAACTTCTGTTTTTATTATGCAAGCACAGTGGCGGCGCTAATAGTGTAAAAGACCTCTCGCGTAAAGTTTGAAGGGGGCCTAGCTTAAAAAAAAATCATGTACGTGATCCCTTTTGTCTCGGGCCCCATTCGACTCGGCTATGGTGGTCAGTAAATGCACCTGCATCGGAGAGGAGGATGTTAATTAAAATGCTTTCTTTTTTTTTAATCTATTTAGAATACCTTTCACGTGTAAATAAATATAGATGGTAATGACAATGAAACCCACCTTTCCCTTTTACCAACGGAATGCCGTAGAAATTGACCGCAGATTAGGGATTGGAATATTTGACCTCAGTCCATACATGCTGAGTTCGTAGCACCGCACCCCGCTCCACACACACACACACACCCAACCATTTCCAACTGAAGTCATTTCGTCAGTCGCACTTGACATGTTTACTGGAATCGACCCCCGACGTCACATGGACAGACCTCCGTCACGTCCTACACAGACAGACACACCTTCTTAAAAGTAGATACATCACCTGGTCACGCCATGTTTACCTGACGTTTTACGTAAAACTTACCACCCACCCTAACCATTTTCACCTCAGCGCGCACACACACACACACACACACGCAAGCACGTTATGTGTTTATCAACGAATGATGTCACTTGTTTATTTAAATTAGTTTGTTGTTTTGCTGTTGCTGTTGTTGTATTTTTGTTTTTGTTTCTCTCGCACTAATACCAGATGACCTTTGGCATCACGTTGACGGGTGGGTTTTCTTTACATCTAGGGTTCTCAACCGTCGGTACGCGTACCCCCCCCCCCCCCCAAGGGATACAGGAAATGTTATGCAAGGAGTAACGCAGCCACATATTAATTTTCGTTTTAAAAAAAAACAAACCCAGAGTTTGGAGAACTTAACTTGTGAGGGGTACCGGCGGATATTCTTAAGCACCGTTTTGGGGGGGGGGGGGTACAATCACAATCAAAAGTTTGAGAACCGTGGCCTTACGTCCTGGCAGTCATTTACTCACGCTCACATTCATACACTATAAGGTGCACCGTGGGGGGAGGGAGGGAGGGGAAACTGTAACACTTGTCAGGGGCGAATCCCATAGGGGGGAGGGGAGGCATCGCTTTCAAAAAAAATATTATTTACAAATTTACTTTTGGGGGAGTATGTTCATCAACTGCCACAGTTTTGTCATGAGCTCCAGATTGAATGACAGCGCCCTAGCTCTCCCTCCTCCTCCCCACCCACACACACGCACACACTCAGCCACAGACAGAACAACTAAATAGGTTTGCTTTATTTTTTTTTGTAATCTGGTACATGGGTGAACCAATGGACAGTCATTGGGCGTGTGCTGTCAATTTTTCTCGGTCTGATGTTAAATCTGGAGAAGTCCACCCTCCGCCCCCCCCTACCCAAAATGTTTTTTTTTTTTTTTCATTAAAAAAATACGTTACATTTTTTTTTACCATGGAAGTTCCAAGCACTGACCATGCATTTACGATTACTAAACAGTGCCGAACAAAGGGATTTGGGGGCCCGGGGGCTTGGCCTCTTTGGGGGCCCCTACATTTTGAAATTCGACACCATGACATAAAGATAATTTACTTCATATTTAATTTTAAAAAATGTGGGGCCCCCCTCAAGCTGGGGCCCGTGGGGCTTTCGAATTGGGACCCCCCTCTCCTCACCCTAGGTACGCATCTGGTACTAAATATCCAAACTTCCAAGTACCAGTACAAGTAAAAGTACTTCAATAATGTATCCGAGCAGAGCTAGAGAACGGGTACTTGGTACAACAAATACTGGATTTTTGTGACTGATGCCGTACACCCTTACCCTTTTCTCTCCCCCCCTCCTACCGATGCGACCGTCTCCATGGTAACGTAGCTCGACGACATCCCGGATGGACAGACTGACAGACTTCCATAACAAACTGGAGATGTTTCAATGGTTGAACTACAAACTGGTAGAATAAAAATTAATAAAAAAAAAATAACCGGAGAATCATGTTTTTTTTTTCATTTTGTTGTCTAGTCTAGATGACACGAGTCCAGTGACTCTGCCGTGCACGACCCGAGGCATCGGTCGAGTGAAAGAGCTCTATCATTACAGTAACGATTGATTAAATCAGGCACATTGACTTCTGTACTTTTAAGACACGATATAAATTTTGTAGTTTTTTTTTCCCCCATACAATAACAAAAGTTTTGATATTTCTATGTTGATGATGTTTTAAGTTAACCAAGAGTGGAAAACAAAAAAAAAATCATTATATTTTTTTTATATGAAATGATCTGAAAATTATAAATCATTTATAAATAATGGCTATAACAGGTTAGAATCAAATGTTTTTTCAAGAAGATATTTCTTTTAATTACACGTGTTTTAACTTATTCATATTTATTAATGGGAAATTTAGTCGTGTCATAATGTATAATTAAAGAATAGATAACTCTGGTATGATGAACAGTTTTACTTACGGTAAACATCTCACCATAAGAGACATTGACTTACTTGACTAGACGGCTAACTTTTTTTTTAAAACCATTGCCCCACCATCACCCCCAGGCGGAAAGGGTGTGGGGGGGAGGGGGAATAGTTTAGAAAATGTTTACATCTGACCTGTGAACACAAAATATTTTGAATCTCGTTTGTTACATCCATTTAACTACCTTCTTACAGAATGTAGTTATGTACCCACAAACACATATAAAGAATGTTCATCATTTGGGCTCATTTTGGCGAATTGGGCTAACTTTTGAACTTAGTCGACCTTCTACAAACCCTATATTGTGGACTGGATGCGAGTTGCCGCCCCCTAATGTAGCGTCCAGGCCCTACAATTGGATTATTAAAGGGGAAATATAATTCGAAGTTGATGAATAATGTAATACATTTGAAGATTGAAGAATTCATTTTTTTTTATGTTTCATGTGAGTTTAAAAATGGCACAGGCGGTTCGAGCCAAATGAAAAGGCGAAAAAAAAAGAGATTTGTGGTCGTCTGTCTGCATTTCGTCAGAGACAGAAAAAAAAATTAATACAATTTATGTAAATAAATGATGAGGATATGATAACGAAATTGAATATTTAAACTTTTAAGCACATATTTTATTTATATGCCGGTTGATCTGAAATTTAGTTGTTTATATTTACAAATTTAGACCATTATATATATATATATATATATATATATATATATGTGTGTGTGTGTGTGTGTGTGTGTGTATGTGTTTTCGGAAAGTGACCAAAAAACTCCTTAAACGGTTGAGATGATCATTCTAAAATTGACTATTACATTTCTATAATGACTAATAATAGTACTGGCCATTCTGAGTACCTAGCTGTACCAGCCGTGAGTTTCCGGTGCGTGCAGGCACGCCGAGGGGGGGCAGGCGGGGTCATTGCCAGGGGGCCCGCATCTGTAAGGGGGCCCGGCCGCCCCGACCATGTCAATTTTTCACGATTCATTGTTTATTAAGGGGCCCGCAATGATGTCCTGCCCTGGGGCCCGTGTTGGCTCTCGGCGCCCCTGGGTGCGTGGTCTTCAAGACGTCGACTTAAGTAAAAATTGATGATAGCACAAACAAAAAAAAACAACATACCAGCACATTTCGCTCATGGTCAGCGCCGGCGCAAAGTTTGCTAGCAGGATCGTAAGGTGGGCACTGCGAGTTGTGGGAAAGCACAGGGCGCCGAACGAGGAAGGGGCGCCGATAGAACGCTGTTGAATGTCTTTTGCACTTTTCAGATAGGGTACTGTGCTCCAAAAAAAAATGTAACCCGCGCATCGTGCAACAGTAGCCACCTACTGCTCTGGGTTGCTATCGTCCTGAGCTAACTGGTTTCTACACCTGCCATTAAAACTCATTTCAAATTATTTTTTTTTTATTTTGGAAGATCCTTGATGGCATTCTTAAAAATCTCCCAAGTCTGAACCCGATACTACTTGTGTTGGGCAAACTGATTTGGGTGCCATTTTTAATTGACGGCGCCACTAAAAGCGATGTGCGACTGAGCTCTCGGTATCTTGACCCCGGGCTGGTTACGTTACAATGAAGAAAATGTGTGTGTGAGTGTGTATGTGTGTGTGTGTGTGTGTGCATGTGTTGGTGTTATGTGCAAGGTTAAATTTTCAAATCACGATATCGATAAGTCATTTCTTTGACTACAAGAGCATTCATTGTTTAGCTGGATATAGTTGTGGGGAGGGGGGGGCGAGAGGAGGCAGGCACGCAATCTTCCCCTTTTGCTTTTATTTCCTTAAAAAATTGAAGGGTATTACTGTCTACACGCTTGCTGTGGTAATACTACATCAAAACATGCTAACACAATGCTTCCCTTTATGTTTTGTTTTCATGAAATCAATGCCAACGATTTTAGTGCACAGCTTGGTGGATCTACTTAGCGAACGTATTACTACAACAGAAGTTTCAAACTATTGCATATACAACTTACAACACATGCTGAGAGTCAATCAATGTACAAAAGCTCACAAGAGATGATTACAACACATATTTAGCATCAGTTCGCTGAAGGTCCCGCTTCTACCCTCGTGTTCCTATACCACCGTTACACACGAGCCTTTTACCGTACGCCCCTGGTCAGAATATGACATTCCGCCATCTCTTCCTCACTTATCGATTACCCCAGGGCAGCAGCAAGAAGTGATTAGCGATACTTGAGATATAGTGCACACCGGATGTTTGTTTTTGTCATCAATCGCCCAATGAGAAGGAGTTGTTGTTGATATAATTACTTTGTTTTATTTATTTCTATCTAAAACTTTAAACATCTGAACTCCTTTAATCTACTTAGTGGTTCATTTCCAATTTTTATTTTTGTTTGTTAATATTCCGCGCATTGTTTGTTTGAGTACTAGTTTTTAGATCCAATGTGATTAAGGGACAGCGTAATAAAAGAGGGCCAGATACAGAAAAACACAATTCATTATAGCTGGCTATTATGTCCCAGATTATTGTATTTAGAGCTGATAACAAACGGGGGAATATATTTTAAAAAAAAACACAAACATAATACACACTCTGAGGGGAACTTTTTGTTTCCCCAAAACAGTTATTAGACTATTTTTTTTTTAAAAAGTAAATCAAATCAAAGCTCTTAAGGTTGGTATAATGCCCTCCCCCCCCCCTCACCCTCAACTCCACCGAGCTTTAAATTGGTGCTTGACTTAGGAAGGGAAAGTAAATATGGCTGGGCGTCGTGCTAATCACACAATAACTTTGCATGCCCTAGACTACAAAAACAGATGAATTCTACACTTTATCTTCCTCGATGGCCTTTTTAGGGCTAAGATAACTTTTTATACAAAAAATAAATGGCGTACAATAAATAAACCTTCAGAGAATTGCTGTTGGTGAAATATATGTTATGAAATTAGAATATTGATTATGCTTTTGAGCTTGGTGGTGAACGTAGTGTTATATGTAAACATAGCTTGATTGCCAATTTTGTGTGGAAAATAGATCATCATTCCATCATAATATAGCTGTCGTATAGACGTGCTTGGCATTATTGTACACTGTATTGCCAATATCTTGACTGATATGGCATATTATGTGTACATTATACAACAAGTGTCAAGTCTGACTTTATAATATTGTAAAGCTAATAAACATATGGGTAACATGTGTAATGTAGCATTAAAAGAAAAAAAAATATATTTGCGTTTTAAATGTTCTGTTTCTTTAATATTGCGTTTCTTTAGAAACAAATTTGTATTATGTGTGTTTCTATCAAATTTCAGCTATAGTATGAAGCCTTGTCTTTATATCTACAAATGGGCGCAGTGTATTCTGGGAAAAAAGTTTCCAACCATCATTAAATGTCGAAACAATCACAAGCTTTCATCTCTTATTTATTTGTTGCTTTTCTTCACATAAATAGCAACTCATCAGGGATGCACTTATGTTTATCTAGGTTATTGACCTGAAAATGAAAAAACAAATTTTAAATATTAAAAAAAAAAATAAACTGAACATATGAACAGATTATAATTTTTTTTATATTTTTTTTAGTTTTGCCAACGCTAAATATTAATGTTTTTTTTATTCGATCAATATGCTGATGAACAGCTAAACAAACTGTATGTATGTTTGTATGAGATTTTGTGCGTGAGCGAAAATATACAGAAGCGAAACAGAGATAAATTGTATACAATTTATTCTGCTGTAATCACACCTACAACATTTTTTTAAGTTCGTGTTTCAGAATAATTAGTTTTAAACTTCCAGAATCCAGCGCGCCATGCCTAACAGAGCGGGCATTTTTTTTTTGAGAACATATTGGATAACAGAGGTTCTCGATTGTGTACGCTTCGTCAGGACTGTTTTTTTGTTTTCGCGACACACCTGAAATATATTGTTTAGCTTAGGTGACCCCCCACCCATGGGCGTCGCTAGGAATTTTTCCAGGGGGGGGAGGGCAAAAATTTTCCAGGGGGGGGCAAATAACAACTTTATGACATTTTTTTTTAAATGTAGGGGGGGAGCAAATGCCCCCCCCTTGCCCCCCCCCCATGAATACGCCCACGCCCCCACCTATAAAGAAAAACTATAAAAATTGTAAGACAATACAAATTTCAATAAAACCCCCTTTTTTTTTCAAATGAACATACTTATAGGATTTATAACTTATGGGGAGATTGGGTTGTAATTATATATATTGATGGATTCTCTATCCAGTAATTATAAATTTTAAAATGGGTTGCGACCACGCTGAAACTCGTCCACGACCCAGACTTTTAGAACCACTGTCGTAAAGTTCAAAACAACAAACAAACAGGTATAAAAATACTTTCTTTAAAACAACACTTTTATAAGCTATGAGGAGTTCGTTGATTGGCTAGAATGGATCTATTGATAGAACAAAGCCTTTTATTTGTTTTTTTTTCCTTGATCTAAATTACATGCGTGTGTGTAGAATGGGGTAGGGGAGAGAGAGAGAGAGAGGGAGTGAGAGAGAGAGGGAGTGAGATGAGCTACCGATGTGAATAATAACGTCGGCTGAATTATTTATATAAGCTCATAAATATTGTGTAAATGTGTGTGTGGTGAGTCTGTGTATTTGCTTGGTAGTGTTCATGTGTCTTTGAGTTCACAAGAGTGTGTGTTTATGTGTGATTTTATATGCCTGTGTGTTTGCCTGGGTGTGTTCATGTGTCCGTGAGTTCACAAGAGTGTGTGTGTGTGTATGTGTAACGTGTGTGTGTGTGTCTATGCATCTGCTTGTGTGTCAGTGTGTGTGTTAACTTGTCTGCGTGTGTGTCTGTATGTTTGTTGGGCCTTTCTTATATTCTAGATTTTATTTCGAAAAGGGAGGGGGGGGGGGAATCCTTAGATTGTATACCTGGCAGTAGTCCCTAAATCATCAGACGTGGTGAGTAGTAATAGCCCTTTGGTAACGCAATCAATCCCCCCTAACTCCCCCCCACCAGCACCCTACCACCTCCACCTCACACCCATACGGACGTCTAGTTTGGCTGTCCATAATAAAGGCGATGCGCGTGTGTGTTTGTGTGTTGCATCATTATGTGTTGTATATTTTTAGTTACAAATAGTCCCCACGTATAAAATAAATCAGAATCGAACTGTCAACATTGCTGCTTATTAAATAATCTACACACCGACACGGTATCTCAGAGATACTTAACTATTTAAGACAATGTACGACTGAAAATCTTACGTACGAAAATTCGCCCCACTATACCGTAAATAAGATTCACTACAACAATGATTGGAAGATGGAGATCACGTGTCGATTTGGCAACGCTGCGGTTGTATTTAAAAAAAAAACGGCGGCTCGGCACATCTCAAAGGGGGGGGGGGGGTCGGGTCGCCGGCCATTAATCTCTGTCGCAGACTTTTCGCTATTGACATGGGTTGCGACCTGCGTGGTGCCTGCCCGGCCATTGCATGTCTGACGGGCATGGTGATGCATGGCCGTGCCGGCATTGTGTGTAGTGGCGTGTTCTAGTCAAGGGAGATCCGTGTATAGCATTGCGTATACCAGCGGTGGCCTATTGCGGCTTTTAGGGCCACTTTCGGCTCTTTGAAGAGTATTGCGGGGGCTCCCAATGAATCGGTTTATTTTCCTTTTTTTTTTTTAGAATTTTTTTTTTGTTTACAAAATCATTATAAAAAATGTCTATGGGTAAGGCTATTTAAATTTTTTTGTATTTATTTATTTTTTTTTATATAAAATAACCGGATCTTATCGAGATCAGGTGTGTTTTTTTTTTGTTTGTTTTATCAGTGGGTCTCAAATCGGGATTCAGTAGGTGGCCAAAAATGTTACTAAAGTGAGGTTGAATACAACTGAGTTTAGATTTTCTTTCTTATACTTTATCTCTTTAAACTTTATCTCTTTTCTTTACATAAAGACCGCGAAAAACGGATCGAATGATTTAAAAAAAAAACACAGATTTATGTAGTATGTCAAGGGACGTGGTGGAAGTTAGCCCAAATGTGCAATGAAGTGGTGTCATAAGCATAAACATACATCACATGTACCATACACCATATGTACCACACACCATATGCACCATATGAACATCATATGTACCATACATAAACCATATGTACCACACACCATATGCACCATATAAACACCATATGTACCATACATACACCATATGTACCATACATACACCACATGTACCATACACACACCATATGTACCATACATACACCATATGTACCACACACCATATGCACCATATAAACACCATATGTATCATACATACACCATATACACCATATAAACACCATATGTACCATACATACCCCATATGTACCATAATACACCTTATGTACCATACATACACCACATGTACCATACACACACCATATGTACCAAACACAATATGTTACCGGTATTCCTGATTAATCTCAGTTGGTAGACATACGTTCAGAGAGAAATAATCTACTCGTGGGATTACAATATTCTCATAAACAAATGTTGGTAAGCAGATCAAATACAGGAAGATTAGAATACAGACAGACAGACAGACAGAAAAAAAATGAAATTACAAGGAAAGACAGAATAATAATTGCGCGTACTAAACGTCGATCCAGTTGGATTTCATATTCTGTCGGTGAAATAAAAAATAACATTGAAACAAAGAAAATTTAAAAAAAAAAAAATCAGGAATATTATACATAATTAAATTCGAAAAATTAGTTTATAAAATATTTCGTTTTTAAATTGATTAGATTTTAATCCAATTAAATTGATATGAGCAGTGGAATAGGTTTATGGTGATGTAACGATACAATGGGCATGACCCATAATTTGCTGTTCCCCCCCCCCCCCCGCATCTCTGACACGCCTTACATGGAGTTGTTTACGATGAGCTCCTCCAGGTTATAGTCTTGCCTCGATGGGGGGGGGGGGGTATCAGGGAGGAAAGGGGGGGTGTGGAATTCAGAGGTGTGCGGATCTTTAAATTTAGCGTCCGCGTCCGTCCGCGGATTTCTATCAATGATCCGCGTCCGCTGTCCGCTCATCTCTGGTGTGGATCGCGGGTCCCAAGTAGCACACCATAATATCGTTACAAAAAAAAACTTAATTGCTAAAATAGAATAAAAATGTCCCAGTGTTTATTTATTTTGATGATTTTGTTTTTCATTGTGTCACGTCACGTGGAATGTTTTGTTTGTTTTTATTTGTGTGCGTCATTTGTTTATTCCATTTTAAAATCAATTTTTATTAAATATTCATCGTGTGGGTGGAGCGGCTGGTGGTTTCGAATTATAACGGCGCGTGCTATGGCATCTGTATTTTATTAATGAGTTTTGAAATATTTCTCATGTTTCATTTTCTGAATTATGATATAATAAATGTTATTATAATAGAAATTTTATTATTGATAATTATAAATACAGATCGAACATTTACATTCCCCCCCTCTCTCTCTCTGTGTGTGTGTGTGTGTGTGTAGTCTCTGTAAGGATGAGATGATCCTATAAACCACTAATGGGACGGTTTTTATGGCGCCCTTCTTTCATCCACCCCCCACCGTAGACGATAGTGCGATGGCCATGGAGGCACCACGGGAGAGATAGCGGGGACTTGAACCAAGACCTGAAAAATTTCCTTGGTCCTCACAGGAGATCGATACAGGTACCTTCAGGTTGACACTCGAGTGCTTTACCGCACGACCATCCGTCCCCTTATTCTCTCTCTCTCTTTCACTATCTATCTATCTATCTATCTATCTATCTATCTATCTATCTATCTCGAATGGCTGATAAAAAATATTAGCAAATTAAAAATAAGAAATTCCTCACCTTACTTGCCTACAGGCAATTTCAAACCATTCAGCATTACCAGGCACTTAACAAAAGTAACTGACGAATCTGGGATTCTAGGAGTTACTATCTGTCTTATTAAGTCTATTTCTAGTGTAGCCAGAATATTAAATAGTACTATCGGCCGTGCAGTTTATCGGATGTGTCGGGATAAAACATAGCAATCTATTTGACTTCGTCTAGTTTGTTACCAACCAAATATTTTTTTAGTAGGTCAAAACTCTTATTCCCTTATTTACCATGTCAAGTCGACCCTGCAAGGGAACATTTATTTGGGGTTATGCGAGTTCAATTCAGGTCAGTTCATCGGATATCTAGGTCAGTCAGTGTTATGTGAAGTAAGGGGGGAAAGGGGGGGGGGAGAGGTTGTCATGGGACAATGTTGCGGTATTGAAAATAGTTTTTAGAGCATTTTCGATTCGAAAATGCTCCATTGTCCCCGTTTTGTCTGTCTGTCTGTCTGTCCGTCCGTCATCACCCTAGATCTCAACAACCATAAGTCCTAGACCCATGATGTATATATCATTTTGTAGGTCTTGGCCTGCCAAGAAATGACTTTTTTCCATTTCGCGATCTGACCTCTCAGGGCCGTAAAAGGGGCCTTATAAAGTACCGTTTTTTACTATATAAGCTATATTAATAATGGACCGCCCTATATCTCAGATCGCGAAATGGACTTTTGATGTACACTTGGCAGGCCAAGACCTACACAATGATATATACATCATGGGTCTAGGACTTATGGTTGCTGAGATATAGAGCGCTCCTATGTTAATATAGCTTATATAGTAAAAAACGGTACTTTACAAGCCCCCTTTTACGGTCAGATCACGAAACGGACAAAAGTCATTTCTTGGCAGGCCAAAACCTACAAAATGATATATACATCATGGGTCTAGGACTTATGGTTGTTGAGATCTAGGGTGATGACGGACAGACAGACAGACAAAACGGGGACAATAGAGCATTTTTTTTCGAAAATGCTCTAAAAAATAAACCAACGATGTTCTGTATGGATCTATTTGGATGGTGCCGACATTAGTCTCGGTGGGCTGGGTTCATAGTAATGTTTGTAGTTATGGTGCTCGATTGAACTTCAATAGAAAGCATATTATCTTCCTTACAGTTCGACTGTGGAACTAAGACATGGGATGCTATCAAATTTGATCAGACAGTGTCGTATCCGAAAAGATAAACTCCGGGTCTTGAATTATAAAGGTTTCAATATAAAGAGGTTTCTGTATAAAGAGGTTTCAGTATAAAGAGGTTTTAGTATAAAGAGGTTTTAGTATACATAGGTTTCAGTATAAAAAGTTTTCCGAATAAAGAGATGTTTCAGCATAAAGAGGTTTCAGACTAAAGAGTTTTCAGAATAAAAAAGTTTCGACTCTTGTTACCGCCGCTGCGGGGAAGTGGTGAAAACCTTGGACTGTGAGCTTTTTTTTTGGGAGCCCCGGAAAGGTGGACAACAGGGTGGACCAGTCGGGCAGCCTGCTGGCCATTAGCCTTTACGGCTGTTCCTAGATGTTGAAGGACACAGCGAGTTTAACATCACGGACACTAACTTTTAGACTAAGTCTAAACTTGCAGATAAACTGAGATAATTCAAAATGAAAGAAAGAGAGAGAGAGAGAGAGAGAGAGAGAGAGAAAGAGAGTGAGAGAGAGAGAGAGAGGGGGGGGGAGACGTTTCCTATGGTATTCTGGTTTAGTATAGGTATAATCTTCTGCTCCTATATAGAAAAGTAAATTGTACATACTCCTTTACCGCTTGGGTAGAAATAATTTATGGAGGCGCTACGGTAAACTCTTTCCATATGCATGGCCGACACTTGCGTAACATGAATCAATTGAATACACCAACAGACAAATCACTTTACTGTAACTTGGCCCCCTCCCCCCAAGGTTCAGTTTCCCTAACAAATTATCAGGTCCCCCCCAACCCCCCAAAAGAATATTTACGATAGAAGAGAGAATATATCCCATAGACCTTTAAGCCCTTGACCCCGCAGTGCGGCAGGGAAGACACACTTACACACGGCCGCTTAAGACGAAAAAATATTCTAATTCGAATAATGTATGCAAACTAAATCTGACGTAAACAAGTCCCCTGACTAGATTCGAAAACATAATTTGATCTTTTCGCCCTGATATATTTGCTATGGGAACTTGACTTTTAAGATGTAACATGTCTCGATAAATATATTCCTTCTGTTAACTTAATAAGTCCTTGCCTTGTACAGATATATGTAACAATTTTATGTATTATGCACACACACACACACACACACACACACAAATGTTATCAAACTTCATATTCAATTACTTCTTTCTCTCCTCTACACTTCTTATATGCAAGCACTCAGACACAGAGATGTGAGAATTATTTTTTTTTTCGACGGATGGATAGGAAAATGAATTAACTGAATATGAATACGTCATAGACTCTTATCTTCATGTGCTGCTCACGTGCAGCTCACGCGCAGGTCAAGTCCTGGTCTGTGTATTATCATTCATGTACGTCGACTCTGGCCAGATATAATTCATTTATGACTCGTGTTACTCTGTATAATTAGGTGGTGCGGCATTGGATCACGGGCTATAAGAAAGAGCGACATTGGCCTTCTGTTTTATGTTTTCATATTTATTTATTTTGTGTAGGCGTAACCCGAGCTGTAACAAGTTGTTGTGGCGCTCTGTGTGAGTTACGTTTTATTTAGGGCGCCCTTCTCTGGAGTCTGAAAAGTGCAAAAAAAAAACAGTTAACAACGCTTTTTTCAGAACCCCTTCCTATATCGGAACCCTGTGTGGCCGCACAACTTGAGGTACCCTTTCCTAGGCCACTGGATGTAACATAAATATTCTTGTTGTCAGGTTGAACTTTAA
Source organism: Bulinus truncatus (assembly GCA_021962125.1). Classification (NCBI taxonomy): domain Eukaryota; kingdom Metazoa; phylum Mollusca; class Gastropoda; family Planorbidae; genus Bulinus; species Bulinus truncatus. Next base: position 210,781 of record JAGDYQ010000021.1, read on the forward strand.
TGTAATGAAAGAAAAAGTGGGGGGGGGGTGTTAATTAATGTATTTAGTTTCTGCAAAAGATACAGTAATACCTCGGTTTTCACTGATTGTAGATATCTTCTTTTTTTGACGATATATATGCTTCAGTTTTCAATGATTGTAGATATCGTCTTTTTTTGACGATATATATGCTTCAGTTTTCACTGATTGTAGATATCTTCTTTTTTTGACGATATATATGCTTCCGTTTTCAATTATTGTAGATATCGTCTTTTTTTGACGATATATATGCTTCCGTTTTCAATGATTGTAGATATCGTCTTTTTTGACGACATATATGCTTCAGTTTTCAATGATTGTAGATATCGTCTTTTTTGACGATATATATGCTTCAGTTTTCAATGATTGCATCGGATCTCGTTGACATATCATCGTGACATCGCCGCTTATTTTTTCGCGGACTGTAATCTGCTGTTAGTTTGACTATTATCTTTAGTTTGATTTCCCCCTGTGTTTTGGCTGTTTAAGTCTTTAGAAAACAGTCAAGTAATAACAGTGTCCTTGATAGCTGGAATGTTTTACCAGTTCTGCGGGTTTGTACGGCTGCACAGAGAATCGAACTAGGAAAGGACGCCGAAAGAGACTTGTTAAATGATTTTTCTCCCTTCACATTGGGAAGAGTGTACCAAATAAAATGTAACTCACACAAGGCGTCACAATAGCTAGCTAAGGCTCTGTTGTATAAAGTTTGAAAATGCATTTTTTTAATAATATATAAATCTTTATTTCTCGTAATTGAAACAAAAAAGGAATTATTTAAAACTTTGATTTTTTTAAAGCATTTTCCGAATTGAGACGCTGGCAAGCAACCATTAGACACAATAGTATTGTAACAGGAACCAGTATTATTACTTTCGGTTCTGATAATAAGAGAGATGACTCCTTCGCACCCTATAACTCAATGTAAATAAAGACGACCCTTTTAAAACACCTGTGGGAAAATAACTCCTGCCCTTTACAAAAAAAACAAAAACTCTGAATAGACGAAGGCTCTGTCTGCATTGAACGGTTAAGTCTAAAAATAGCTGATATCTAAAGATCTCCCGTGTCCGGCTACAAGACCGGTGCATACGCCAGATAAATGCCATAAATGTCAGTGTGTTATGATGAGATCACGCGCACACACAAAAAAAAAAGAAATATAAAAAAAATGTCGTCTGCATGCTAATGTCTTCCGGTCAATACGTCATGCCCTGTGTCACATACGAAGAAATCTGGGATATGATTTTAGCCGTTTATTTTTTTTTTAATTTCACGCATTGAAGATGGAATGCAAGTGAACGCTCGACTAGTTAATGTGTATGAAATGTGCAAAAAAGTTATTCTTTTAAAAAAAAAATATTCAGAATTCATGCATTTTTTTTTTGGTATGAGTTTCATGTCGTTCTATTACTTATTCGTGTAAATGATTATTAGTGACACATTTAGCGAGCAATATTATCTGTGGAGGCACGACGGTGATCTTATTGATAGCTGACAGGACTCGCATGGATTTAAACTCGCGATATACAGATCTGGCTATTACAAAATGACACCGAGTCCCCTGACCACCACCTCCATATCCTTTTAGGAAATTTCTGTAGTCCAGGGCCCTTGCTTTCAAATACATAGTCAACGGACACCATCAGATCAGTTAAAATATCTTTCGTGTTGTGCGATAAAAAACAGAAAACGAAATTGTGTTTTTAAGACCAAAGATCGTTTGTCGAATTATTTGTTACGCTGCAACCATACTTCACTTCAGATTACTATATGTGTATATATATAGACGCATACGAGAATATGTTACAATTCAGTACCTATAAAAAGTAACATGTACTCAGGACTGCCAACTACTTTCTTGTAGAATTATCCAAAAATAGTCTAGATTATACTAAATATATAGCAAATAATCAAAACTTTATATCTCAATGACGAAAAATTAAATTATCCGGATTTTTTAATTCAATTAGCATTTTATTCTTTCTAGATATTTCCTAAAAAAAAAAATTCTAAAAACTGGATTTAAAAAAAAATATCCAGATTGTTCACCCCTGTATGTACTTATTGGTGACTTCAGATATATACACCGAGCCATTTTTTCTCATTTCATCGGATTATCGAGGCGTAAATGTGTATCTCAGATTTTAATTGGTTCCCTGAAGGGTGCAGCACGGTGAGACGTCACGCGGTGTCAACATGACAGGCCAACGTGAGTCTATTTCAACTTCCAGATCACGCGAGTTAATAGTCCAACATATCTTTTTAATAGTCCAAAATATCTTTTTTAATAGTCCAAAATATCTTTTTTAATAGTCCAAAATATCTTTTTTAATAGTCCAAAATATCTTTTTTAATAGTCCAAAATATCTTGTTTAATAGGATGCACTTAAAGTCAATTAATTCTATAGTTCAGACAAAATATGCATATAAACTATCATTACTAAAAATATTATTGTGGGTGCACATGTATTTCTGGTACTTGAACCCAAACCATGTTCCTGCCATTCATTGGCCGTATTACGATCCTACAGGGGCCCACAAAAGCCTAAATATGCAATTTCTAATTTAAATGACCGTAATTATTCCTTGGCGATGGGGGTCTCCTTAGGCCAATTTGACCGATTGCTCCAAATAGGGCCACGCGCCTGGCACGGGTCCCGCAATTTACATTTAGCTTATCACTATCAGTCATGGCTCTTGTCACAGGCTAAAAGAGGGGCCTCGCAAGCATCCATTTAACTGGGCCCCGCCATTCGCAAGGCTGGCCCTGTCTATAGTCTATTTATCTAATTTTGCTTTTTATTTATTAATGTGAAGACACAATATGTCCAGAGTATTCTATTCACTAACGCTTTTAAATTTTAGAAATGATAATTAATATATAAATACATGGGCGTATTCATGGGTGGGGGGGTGGCAAGGAAAAAATGTCATAAGAGGGGGGCATTTGCTCCCCTCCCCCCCCTTACATTTAAAAAAATGTCATAAAGTTGTTATTTGCCCCCCCCCCCCGGAAAATTTTTGCCCCCCCCCTGGAAAAATTCCTAGCGACGCCCATATATGTCTGATCGAAGGAATTATTTCTTATTCTTTTGTGCAATTCGATAAATTTGTTTTTTAAAAAGTGTTGTTCCCCCTGTACCAGAACACATTCACATGTGTCTTCTAAAGACCAAGTTACTTTTGTCAATTATACTAAAATTGAGGGTTATGATTCCTTACGTAGCTTACCTATAGCTGCCGTGAAACACATAGCCTTAAGTAATATTTCTGGTACTTGAGCCCAAACCATGTTCCTATCATTCAGGGCCGTATCACGAGCCTACGGGGCCCCATAAAAGCCTAAATATGCGATTTCTAATTTAAATTACCGTAATTTTTTCCTTGGCGATGGGGACTCTTTAGCCTTTAGATATATTGTACTAGGATATGGCCCAAGCACCATTATAAATTGAGACCGTCGGGATTACCCATGTATTTTGACCAGAGATGTCCCAAATACTGACCATGCAATTAGAAGTACGGGTACACATACCCAAGGTACAAGTACGAGTAAACGTACTCCAAAAATGTACTCACAAGTACTTGGTAATACGCGTACCAAAGAGCCATCTCTGATTTTGAATCGTCTTATATATGTACGAGCTGTACCCTGCAAAACCTTTGCATAGATCCGATTTTTTCATGATTGTATTTTAAACTGGGAATACTGTTGTATTAATTCTTTACTTTCGATTTCACGCAGAACCCACACCGCTATTATTTGTATAGATAACTGAAAAGAACTGTTTTCTACCACGCTTTATGAAAACAAGAAAATGAACAAAAAAGATAATTGTGTGTGTTGTATTTATTTTCCTTTTATCTTCGGGTTTCAAAAAAATAAATATAATGGAGGAAAAACAAAATTAAAAACTGTCAAGGATGTTAATTTGATGAAAGTACATGAAAGGTGGTTGAATACACTGAGAAATATTGATTAAGATAACTATCAACATGTCTGGCAGGCCAAGCCCTATATTAATTAACACAATTTTGTGATCTATACTATTAGTTGCGCAATGAACAAGAAACATATTTTGTGTGTTTAGCAAAAAATAAACGAATTCCATCTAATTACAGAGAATTTTACTTTTCTCGTTATTACAAGGACATGATGTTCTAGTTAAAAATATGTTAGATACCTAAATATTAAGGTCAGGATTTTTAGGGTTATTGTTCGCTACTATTATTAAGTGTGTGAGGTTCCTGTAAGGAAGAGTTGAAATCTCTTAGATCCTTTAAACCACTAATGGGACGGTTTTCGTGGTGCCCTTTTTGCATCCCCAACCATAGCCAATAGTGCAATGGGCATGTAGGCACCACGGAGGATATAGAGGAAACTTTCACCATGACCTGAAATATCCATTGGTCCTGACCGGAGATCGAACAAGGGCCCCTAAGGTCGACAGTGGGGCGCTTTACCTCACTACAATCCGTCCCCTCGTTGGCATTAAGTAAACATACTCAATTACGCTTATATATATATATATATATATATATATATATATATATATATATATATATATATATATAATATAGTGCACAAAAACTGCAGGCTTAGAAAGTAAAAGTGAAATAATTGTGGTCAAGTCATACGGAAAACTCTAATAAATTTCTAAAATAAAATTTACACACATATCTTATTTTAATTAATATCTTATCATTTTACTTTTTTTTTATTGTGCAATCAAAAGGTGTACAAGAAAACACATCACAGACGTTTGCTTAATACCAGCGGTCGTAATACTAGCGTTACAGAGCAGTGGTGGCGAACCTTTGGCACGCGTGCCACAGTCGGCACGCAGAGCGTGATCTCAACAGTCGGCACGCGACTAAAATATAACTTCCTTTAATTTTAATTGGAGTTTTGGCAACTTAACTATAAATAAGTGTTGTTTTTTTGGTTAAATTTTAGTCACGCGTCCCCAAAAAAAAAGGTTCGCCACCTAAGATGTTATAGAGTAACATCATAGTTGATTTAAAAGGATTTTTAAATAAGATAATAAAGGGAAAAAAGAAGACTGATTTGCTGTGAGGCATACTTAACTCAACGGACAGCCGTGGCATACTCAACTCAACGGACAGCCGTGGCATACTTAACTCAACGGACAGCTGTATGAGGCTCAAAGATCTCAATTCGACCCCCCCCCCCTTCCTTTGGGTTATACAATACAATCAATCACTGGCAGTTATGTTTGTTTATGTGTGCGTGTACACTAAAACCCAGTCAGAATTATGGGGAAAAAAATAAAAAATAAACGGATAACGCTGTTTCCAGTACGACCGTACCAAACTAAGAAATGTTTGTATTTAGAGATTGTGATAGATGTGCAGGGAAAACAAACAAACCAAACAAAGAGACCAACAAACAAACGTTTGTACATTTCTTTGTATTCAGAGAGTGTGAAGATGTGCGGGGAACAAAGACAAGCAAACTGACTTTCCACCCTGTGTGTGTGTGTGTGTGTGTCATTGTGATTGGCTAACGTTTCTTGCAACACAGCCGCCATGTTTTTGCTCCATGATTGAGGTGGAAGATCTACAAAAAGGGAGTTGACGGTATGACAGGTCAAAACAGACAGCATCACTTTGACTCGGCACTTAAACAGATTGGTCAGTTATTTTTAGTAACACCTACCCGGATGTTTCTATGGTTCTCAATTGTTGTTGTTGTTGTTAGTTGTTTTTTTTTTTTTTTGTTTGTTGTTTTATTTTGAGGAAATCATCTGAATTTGTGTAGAAATCCAGTATCGCATGGCTGATACATTATTTTTTCTTACACAGTTTAACAAGAATTATTGGATTTAAATTAAAACCACCTGGTGTTTTGCAGAGAAATATGAGCGCTTACTTACTGACATTTTTTTTCGAAACATTGATTTTTGTGGAGGAAGCAATGGAGTAAATAGTTGATCGCTAGGCACAGTCCTGGGTAGTTAAACATCTGCCCGGTATAAATCTACGTATTTATGTCCCACCCAGCATCGGTTTAACGGATCTGATTTAAATAATAAATGCGGACATGAAAGAGACAAGATATTACAGATTCACGTGGCCAGAACTATTCCCTGGATGACCATTTGACTATAATTGCTTGTATCTTCCAGGCCGGGGGGGGGGGGAGGAGGATGTTTACATCGGACAGTCAACAATAACATAAATTTTTATCGACATTGATTCAGACATACCACATGTACTGGCCATGGTCATAGATAGTCTGTACTTCTGTTACATAGGTCAAGATGACCCTTTTTTCAGAACGTCAACAGCGAAGCCATTGTAGTCTTCTGGCTACGTGGGACTTGTAGACTTGTCAGTTGACATTACATTTGAACAGAGGTTCTGAAATTGTTTTGGATCTCGAGCTGATTTGAACTGGGTCGCGAGAAAAATTATTTGATGATTACCTAATCCAGAATATATTTTATAGATCTTCTTTTGTTTTATCGGTAATACGTTCTAGACAGGTGAGTCGTGATAATCGAATTGGTTTTATAGTGGGTAGCCAATAACACAAATTTGAAATCCACTGAACTAGAATGATGAAGAAGCCAGGTGTATACCTTATGTCTGAATTTGTTTGTGTGTGTTTGTGTCAGTATCTGTGGGCGGTGTGTGTTTTAGTCTGTGCTTCTGAGTTTAAGTCTGTGTTTCTTAGTTTTAGTCTGTTCTTCCGAGACTATGTCTGCTTTTCTGAGTTTACGTTTGTGTTTCTTAGACTAAGTTTGTGGTTGTTTGTGTATGTGATTATTGTGTATTAATTATTTCAATATTTACAATTTTTTTTCTTAATTTATTTATTTCTTAATGACTCTATTCGCACATTCGCTTCCCACACAATAACTTATTTTTAGTTTATTATAGCGATGAGGGCCAACGGCCATTACATCAGAGGGCATAACAAGAGTTATGTAGAGAGTTGTGTGGATTTGATGTTTTGTAGTGTGAATGAATGGTTCAATTTAGGTCTATGGTCAGTCACCATGTATTTGTGTAGTGTAGGGATAATAAGAAGTGGGATAGACAGTGTATATTGTGACGTCGACCGGAAAAAAATACATGTAAACTAAAGCTTCGCCAGTCTTGAAGCCCCTTCCCCCCCCCCGACATTCTTTCCCAAATGGGGCCACTCCGTTAACACACACCCATTGAGTGCTAAGTCTTTTTATTTAAAAAGCAAATTACTGCCCCCCCCCCTTACTAAATGTAATAGCCCCTGGCATATGATGGGTTTGAACCATGGCTTTCGGCAGATGTCTTTGAGTAGTGAATCACTTGAAAATGGCTTGTTGGACGATATCAAAGATTAATTAGTCACATAGAACGTTATGTCAGGGGATTCGACATGAAAACAGTTACGATGCCACCTTTAAATAACAGACATGATTTTAATGAAATATGTATTTTTTAACTGTCCTAAAACAAACATTCATCCTTGTCGAGGTAAGTCTGTTTTATTTGCAAACACACAGTACCCACTGAACCCACTGCACCCACAGTATCCATTTTACAAATTGCACCCATTGTACAAACTGTACCCACTATCCTTCAAAACAAACCGTTAAAAAGGATAGGCACGATACGCGACTGCCCTAGGATACACAGCCAAAATAGTATTCAGTAAAATAGTATTCAGTAAAATAGTATTCAGTAAAATAGTATTCAATAAAATAGTATTCAGTAAAATAGTATTCTTCATGGGCCTAGGGCTTCAAATATCTCAATTCCAAAGGCTCTAAATGTCTCACACTTCATACACAGGGCTCTAAATGTCTCAAACTTCATACACAGGGCTCTAAATGTCTCACACTTCATACACAGGGCTCTAAATGTCTCAAACTTCATGCCTTGGGTTCCAAATATCTCAATTACGAGGGCTCTAAATGTCTCAAACTCTAAGCCCGGGGACCCAAATAAAACCTACGAACACTCATATTCAGAGAAAAAATATTAAAAGTAAGAGATACAAGACAATAACAATTATTTTATAATACGAGAAAATAACAATTATTTTATAATACAAGACAATAACATGTTTATAAGTAATGAGCTGAATGTAATTTAAGACTTAAACATTATCACAAAACATATACACACACACACACAGACATACACTTTGTTTGCCACATAGCAAGTGAAAATTATAATTCCACACTTATAAAAGCAAAAACTTAAACGGCAGGTCAGTGACAGTCTTGACGCCATGTCCAGCTCAACAAGCAAACACACCACTTCATTACACATACACAAACACACCACTTCATCACACACACAAACACACCACTTCACCACACACACAAACACACCACTTCATTACACACATACACACAAACACACCACTTCATTACACACACACAGACCACTGCATTACACACACATACACACTAAGCTCTGGTACACCCACTTACACAAATAGACCCACAGTGTTCTAGGATTTAATTTCAATGTCCACCAAAAAAAGTTGATCCAGTTCCCTAAGAAGATCAATATCCGTCACTTCTTGTTAAATTTCATGTAAATAGAAGGGGGGGGGGAAATCTCATCCTTGAAAAATATTTTTTATTTTTTTTTATTTTCAAATAGAGTATTATGTATATTACATCTGCAGCTATAATCAGTGGGGGGTCTACTAGCGTTAGTACTCAGAGTCGGATTGCCGTGCTGTGTAAAGCGCTCGACTGTTGACCTGAGGGTCCCTGGTTCGATCTTCGGTGAGGATCAGTGGCGTAACCAGGAGAGGGGGCAGGGGCGGGGCTTGAGCCCCCTCCCAGACCAAATTATCAATGCATATTTAACTACATAAAGTTACTAAAAAGACTGGCAAAATGTCTTTTTTCAATATGTGAGCCCCCCCCCCCGAGCACTTTTTGCTGGTTGCGCCACTGGTGAAGACCAATGGATATTTCAGGTCATGGTTTAAGTCCCCGTCATATCTCCCTTGGTGCCTCCATGGTCATTGCACTACCGACGGCTATGGTGGGGATGTGGAAAGAGCACCGCAAATAAAAAAACCAACCCATTAGTAATTTATAGGATCCAAGAAATTTCATCTCATCCTTACAGGGACTTCACAGACTTAGCGTGAGTGATGCTCCTAGGTTAACACTTAGAAGTCCCGAGACAAAAAGTGATAAAGTACAGGGGCTGCCCATGAGTGGCACATAGTAAATGTTGCCCCCCACAACACAAACTACCTAACAACAAACATAATATATCTCCAGCACGCTTTAAATATTTTAATTCAAAAAAAGATTATGAATACTACAATTTGGTTTTTTGATGTTCCGCAAACGGTTTTCATAAATTATTCAATTTTAAACTCCTAATAAGAAAAACAAACCATGTGTGTTATCCTTGAAACTTAGTAAATATTTTTCAGACATTTTAGAAGCAAACCACTCTAGAAACATAAAAAAAATGGGTAACTATTTTTGCTTTCAGTAAACTAATTGATTTTTCTATATATAGTCTTCACGTACTGAGAGGAAACAGTTTCCCTGTAATGCTCCTAGTGCCTCAAAGTGGCTCTAATATTGTTTTGGTCAAATTTGTTGTCAAAGTGCGTAGTAAATCAGCGGTCAGTTTCATAACCAGATACTGGATGAAAGGAGTCGGCCACAGTTTATCGCGGAAATAATTCTCCGTTCGACAAAAATACGTCTCTTATACTCAGAAAAACAGGTCTTCTAGCCAATATCTTGTTGTCAAACATGAGTTATTTGGGATATATTCATTATCAACATCTCATTATCAATATCTCATTATCAATATCTCATCATCAACATCTCATTATCAACATCTCATTATCAACATCTCATCGTCAACATCTCATCGTCAACATCTCATTATCAACATCTCATCATCAACATCTCATCATCAACATCTCATCATCAACATCTCATCATCAACATCTCATTATCAACATCTCATCATCAACATCTAATTATCAACATCTCATTATCAACATCGCCTCCTGTTCACTAGTAATAATAAGGCCTATATCATTTCAAAAACCTGTCTATTGTATTATTCGGTCACTAAGACGTATTTTATTAGTTTGATTAATTTTACTAGTTTCCTTACTAAGTATTAAGCCTTCAATAGTTTCATTACTATGTATTAAATATTCAGTCTACGTAAATGCTTTTTCACGCTCAGTAATATACATTGATGGTCATGCGGTAAACCGCTTAACTGGCGACCTGATTGTCGCGAGCTCAATAACGAGTAATTAATTAGGGAGTTTTTCAGGTCAGGGTTTAAGTTCGCTCATTGTCTCCCATGGTGTCTCCATGGTCATTGAACTATCGATTATAGTGGGTACGACAGAATGGTGCTACAATTACAGTCCTGTAGTGGTTTATTAGTATCGTATCCAAGAGACAAACATATTATCCTTACAGGGACTTCACAGATGCATAGAATAGAATTACTAACAAAACCTCCAAAAGTTATTTGCTATTAACTGATAGAATGTTACTGGCGAATGTCATATTTTACGTCACAATCTATTTTTTAATCGTTGTCTAATGAAACAATATTGATTATAAATGCCCCCCTACTCACCTTTTAGATCTAGCTATATAGATATATCATACATTCATTAGGTTGGTTGTAACAAAAATGCAAGATGCTGCATTTTGAAAGAAGCTGTCTATACTTGCAATACAAAGTGTATTATTTGTATATAATTTGTTGTTCATTTGTACGTACATTATATCAGATAAATGATAATGATCAAAACAAAAATGACACCTGATGTGTGATAATTGTAATTCATTTTACTTTGAGGTTCTTATGTGTTTTTTCCCCTTTCTTTCTGTTTAATGTTTACCTCGGTCCCTGTCTCTCTCTCTCTCTCTCTCTCTCTCTCTCTCTCTCTCTGTCTCTGTCTCTCTCTCTCTCTCTCTCTGTCTCTCTCTCTCTCTCTCTCTCTCTCTCTCTCTCTCCCCTCTCTCTCTCTCTCTGTCTCTGTGTGTGTTGGTGTGTGTTCTCTGTCCGTCTATCTGTGTGTGTGATCTCTGTGTGTGTGATCTCTGTGTGTGTGATCTCTGTGTGTGTGATCTCTGTGTTTGAATTGTCTCCTTCTGTAAAGTAAAGAAACATAATTATTAGTTTCAGTCCCTACAAAAAGTAAAGAAACATCATTATTAGATTCAGTCCCTACAAAAAGTAAAGAAACATCATTCTTAGATTCAGTCCCTACAAAAAGTAAAGAAACATCATTATTAGATCCAGTCCCTACAAAAAGTAACAAACATCATTCTTAGATTCAGTCCCTACAAAAAGTAAAGAAACATCATTCTCAGATTCAGTCCCAACTCATTTCAGATTGCAGTCGGTCATGAGTGGGATGTTAGCTATAGGACAATCACTATTGGGGAGAGAGATAAAGTGCTAGTGTGAGAGAGAGGAGGGTAAGAAGGGGACGGAATGGAGGGGTGGAGGGGAGGTGAGGGGAGGGGGGGGTCTACAGCGAACCACAACTGATAGGTCGAAGATAAGATGAATATATCTTTCCCTGGCAGTAAACCGGAAATAACCATTTTGACGCGATGATCATCGGCCCATTATACGAGTGGGCCACTTCCGATAATTGGGTTAGTAGGTTGTGGTCATTTCTCATGTTTGACACCATATGTTTTAGCGAAAACGCCCAACTTATATAAATATCAGGATTTATGACGTATTTCATCATCGGGTTAGAATGACCTGGCTAACGCATATTTTTTGGGTTTTTTTTTGTATGTTTTGTTTTGATGTTGTTGTTGTTTTTCCTCCAGTTATTATGATTTACAAAAGTTATGTCAAGGTACAATTTGGCTGAGATTTTTCTTTTTTTCTTTCTGAACCGTTTTTTATATTTGTTTTATATTTATAAATCAAACAATCCGTCATGAATGTATTTCATTCTGTTCACAAATCATCAATTGGTATTTAAAAAAAAACAACACATTTTTTTTTAATTCCTAAATGGAAAACGTAATTCTAAAAATAGACACTTTCTGTGATCGAGAGTATTGTAGTTGTGCATCATTATACTTAGACAGGATTATTGATAAAATGACGTAATGCAATATTTTATTCAAATACTTTTTTCATAATTGTGCCTTTATACTTAGACAGGATTATTGATAAAATGACGTAATGCAATATTTTATTCAAATACTTTTTTCATAATTGTACCTTTATACTTAGACAGGATTATTGATAAAATGACGAAATGCAATATTTTATTCAAACACTTTTTTCAAAATTGTACCTTTATGAAGCACAGTGTTGATTTTAACAATGAGTGAAACTATTCATGTTACAGCAATGTTTCCTAGTATAAGTTATAAAAGTTGACGTGTACAATGTAGGGTTTTGTTTTACATCAGGTGGGGGGGGGGGTGGCGTGAATTAGCATCAAGAGGGTTAATGGGGCTGGGTACGTGCCTAGGACGATTCCCGTTATAATCTATATTCGATTAATTTCCTATTCGATTCCTTTATGCAGGCTTTTCAAGTAAACAACAGGCAGGTAATTAATTCATGGCAAATGTTAATATATTTTTTTAGATTTTATATGGTCCCTGTCGGAGTGGTATTTTTCAATCTTCTATCGAATCTCCTGGTTATGGGTTCGGACCCCAGAATGGTTCTAGTCACCTTTGACCTCCGTGGTGCCTCTGTTGCCATTGCAGCCTTGGTTATGCTGAATATGGGATTTAAAAAAAGGACACATAAGAGAATCAGCCCCAACAGTGGTAATAAGGTCAAGCGAAAGATATCCCATTCTTACAGGGATACGATAGGACATTATCGGATCCACTGACCAGTACTTGGGACAACCCCCCCTCCATAGTCGCGGGCGGGGGGGGGGGGTCAAAGACCATAGACGGGTCAGATAAGCTATGTATCCCTCCCTCCCCCCCCTCCAGGTGTTCTATTGTGCATTTGGCGGCGACACCTTAGTCCCGTTAGGCCGATGGCTCCTAATTAGGCCACTCCCCTAAAGGCACCACCTCACCTACAATAGTCAAGTTGACAGAGATCATTCGTCAACTAATTTCACTTTTTAAAAACACATACAGAATACAGTTATCAAAATCTTTTTTTTTATTTCCTATCATGCTGATTAAGAGATTTTGCAAATATTTTCAGTAAGAGTAAGAGCTTAGAAGGTTTGTGGGGGGGGGGGTACTTACTACTTAAATAAATAGAAATAGCACGTGAGTTGAGGACACGAATCACTCTGAGTCACTCTGTAAAATGACAAATTAAGCCCCATAATGGGCAGCCAGACTACTTAAATAAATAGAAATAGCACGTGAGTTGAGGACACGAATCACTCTGAGTCACTCTGTAATGACAAATTAAGCCCCATAATGGGCAGCCAGACTACTTAAATAAATAGAAATAGCAGGTGAATTGAGGACACGAATCACTCTGAGTCACTCTGTAATGACAAATAAAGCCCCATAATGGGCAGCCTGGCTGCGACCAAAAAAAATTACAACCGAGAAGACTCAAGAGATGAGCAGCTGTGGCTAATCTGCGTATGTCTTTCTGGCTCCACAATCACCATGGTAACTAGACTCCATTTTCTCTCTGGTTGTATATCTCTTGTTTAGCTATCTGGTAATTTTACAGTGTGTGTGTGTATAAGAGTGCGTGTGTGATTTAAGGAATAGGGAGAGGGGTTGCGGATAATCAGAAAGGTTGATATTTCCTCTCCTTAATAGTCTGTTGAAGGACTGAGAATTGGGTCTATAGCTGAAAGATGAAGTTTTCAAGCAGAGAGAGAGAGAGAGAGAGAGAGAGAGAGAGAGAGAGAGAGAGAGAGAGAGAGAGAGAGAGAGAGAGAGAGCGCTTTAGTTTTATCGAGGCTTCGGAGAAAGTTTGGCATGAAGGGCGACACTTAAAACGGCAACAACTCCTGCAGATTTGTGTCGGTGTTAGGTGAGATGGTTTGATAGTGTAACGTTAGTTCGCTGCTAAGTGAATTATTTTGAAAACAAGTAAGACACCTGAAGCAGTATTGCCCGAGACCGGACCAAAAAAAAAAAATCAAACAAACTTGACGGACAATAAGATCAAAAACAATCTTTTTTTTTTTTAGAAAGCTTCTGATCTGATCCAATCATTTTATTTGTACATTGTGTTTGTTTTTTTTGTTTTGTTTTGTTTGCTACCAGCTGGGATCACACTAAGCCTATCGCTACACTTGACGCCCGAATAACAAAGGTTAACCCTTCCTTCCTCTATCTAAGTCTCGTTACGGTCTCATCAGAAAGTGCACATTACATGCGGGAATTCAGAATTAGTCCATCTCGGCTAAATGTTACATCATAGACAGTCCACATTTCCATTGTGATCCCTTCTTTAGTCGATCATCAAAATGTTAATTCGTGGAATGTCCACATTACAATTTTGAACTCTTCCTTATTCAACCTTGCCAAAAAAAAAAAAATCAATTTATAGAATGTTCACATTACAAGTTTGAACTCTTCCTTATTCAACCTCGCCAACAATGTTAATTCAGAGAAATATCCACATTATAAAAGGTGAACCTTACCCCAGTAAATTCCAGCACTGAATTACTTCATAGAACCGGCGATTTGCTAAGATAGGAACCTCCTGGGAGCCGGACAATCAATAATATCTTCAGAGGCACTCGGGGACAGGCTCTGTGTTTCCCCCACCCCAAATTCCCATCGTTTTCTTTATCTGTTTATTTTCAAGTGCACACGTTTTGTTTGTTGTTGTTGTTGTTTGTTACTACTTCATCAACTTGGACTAATTTATAGCCCTAGATACCATATCTATATACATTGTGTATCTTGAAGCCGTAATATGAAAAAAAAAATTACTTGTGGCTTTGAGCCAGGAATATAGTGGCTGATGATCACAAATGGCTTTGTAATGTTTGTTAGATATTAGATATTTAGTTTGATATTAGATATTAGTTAGATATTAGATATTAGTTAGATATTAGATATCAGTTAGTTATTAGATAGTATTTATATATGACGAATAGTTTATTTATATTGGAACGTTGGTCAATGGTGTAGTAGTTTGTTTGTAAGTTAGTTTTGCAGCAGTCAAACGTCACAAATGATATATGTACATTAGTTTAACATATCTAATCATACTCACCGCAAAGTGTGTTTGTGTGTGTGGGGGGGGGTGGAGAATGGTAAGGGGGTGCAATGTGAGCACAAGTCGCCCCCCCACCCCCACCCCGCCCATCAGTTACATTACGCTGCTGTACAATCATTTACAAATCGGCTGATGTATTCAATTACATTAAAGGAAGATTGTCAGGGCCATGAGAGTGGCTGGAGAGTGCCCCCCACCCACCCCCCCCCCACTCATCGAACTTGATTTAAGACACTAATCGAGCATGACATAAGAATACACGTTTTATCATTACATTACTTTTCGGCGATATTACATATTAAAAACATTGTATACTATTCATTGAATTAATGATACATCAAACCTGGCATAGCACAATCTTTATTTATTTATTTATTTATTTTTAAAATTCCATGAAAGGTGCATATATCATAGATCATATGATGGGATGGTCTCCGCCGTGCACTTCTTTCATCCCCATCATAGCAGGTAGAGCAATAGCCAACGAGGCACCTTCGGGGACATACGTAGGTGTCTGGGGACTCGCCGGGAGTCGAACCCGTGACCCGCAGCATACAGGTGGTCGTGCTGCAGCGTGGATGTCTAGAAATAAGTTACGGCTCGTTGATATAATGTCTACATTTTTTCTAGAGATGTGTTGTTGCCCCACCGACCTTTAATTGAGTGCATGCAAGAAAATTGTATCGAGTACATCTAATGTTCTCGTCAGATTGTCGCCCATCGTATCTGTCCCCACCCCCCGGGGTGTATATGTATACTCCCCACAGCATGATACCGCTACTTTGAAGCCCCCCCCTCCCTCGGGGTGCGATGCATACCTCATATCTATACAACTTGGAGCATTGTCTTAATTGAACCTCATATCTGTCTTAACGATCTTAAATGCTTTTGTATTTTTTTTTTATTATTCTAGTAAATATTTACCAAAACAGCACTTATAAAAAAAATTCTCTTTATGATCGAATCGCGGCGTAACTTTTTTTTATCCATAGATAATTTTTTTTAAAATATGACTAGTTTTTTTTTTTCTTTGCATGTACCTTTTTGTTTTTAAATCAGCATGAATGAGTAATGGGTGGTTTGTAACTTGCTCCTTTAAACACCAAGTCCAAACATTGTGGCTTTTTTTACTCTGATAGATGGTCGAATCCTTAAGTAAGTCCCAGTGTGACCTTGACACATAAAAGATTCAGCACCCCCATCAGTCAGACTTAACCCCCTTGAAATGTCCAGTATGTGTTGACCAGTGTTAAATGACCGAGGGCGGTATTCAGGATTACTGACCATCTAAAAAAAAATAAAACTCTGCCCGATGTCGCATTAAACAATCCGACCCGAAGTTACAACACAATGTCGTCTACGCATTTAAAGTGGACAATAATAGATTGGTGTGGATGGCCGGAAACGGGACAAATGGGGAACGCGTCGATCAAGATGGCTTAGTCAACGCCCCCCATAGGTCGAGATCTGGTCATTGTCAAGTGAGGTCAATATGTCGCTGCCGCTGTTATCATGCTATTGATGTTGTTTTTGTTGTATGTAACTTCACACGTGTAAGAAATGCAAATATGGTCACAGTCCAGTTTTCTTAAATATAAATAAACAAGTTCATCACCGAAACGGTAGTTCTAGGAACAGTTCCAGATGTATTCAATATGCAAGGCATACGGCCCGAGAACAGACTGTGGTCCCAACTTATATCAATTCTTTTATTGTTTTGTACAGTGCTAAATCACAACTGCATATATACTTAACGTCTAAAACAATTTTATTTTATAATTCACCGGCACAAATAAAGCACTGCTTTTGTATTTAAATAACAAAAATTGAAGGCAATATTTTGTATGTGTTCAAACTTCAACAGTTAATATACTTTACTCCATCCTACTTATAAAGCACCTATCTTGTCGTCCGGGCCACGGTGTGTGGGGAAGCCGTTCTATAAAAAAAACGACCTCCAGAAATAAATAAAACAATAGTATTTGATAAAGTAATCAAGTGACCAGCGAGGTCACGAGAACAAAATTCAAAATGTTTCGATTCGATATTTCTTTTTGAAAAATCTACAGTTTAAAAAAGTTTCTGTGGTTTGTAAAAGTCCTAAATATTAAATAATAATAACAATATATATTATCATTTAAATTATTTTAGTTTTTATTACAAGATATAGCATTTTGACGTCGTCAAACGTAAACAATAAGGAAAGACTAGGTCACTGTCACGGGTTGTGACTAATATGTCGAAACTATCCCCTTACTCCAACCCTTAACTTAATAATATTACTAACGTTAAGGTGTATATTATACCATGTATAGTAATATACGTTCCCGTGCTCCAGTTTTCCCCCTTTTTACCCCACCCCCGTAATTACGTCATCAGCCAGGTGGACAGCGGAAGGCGTACGAGGCAGAGAGGTAACAGAAACACGTTACATTCCTCGCTGGGAATATTCTCTGACCACCGGAATACTATTCTCTGGTCGGCTTCTTCAAAGGGACAGCGACCCGCTCGATGTCCAGTTACTAAGGTCTTTGTCTATACGGCGTATTTCTCCCCCCCTCTCCTCATCTAGGCCCCACCCCTTAATTTGAAAGTTTGAAAGAAACATATATTATATTTGATTGGCTAAGCGTCACGTGGGAAAAGTGATATGAAGAATGAAATAGAGATTCGCGGGCATTCGACGGAGGGTCTTGGTAGTGACCAGTCGATTTTTGTGTCTCTGAGTGAGAGAGAGAGAGACAAAGAGAGAGAGAGACAGAGAGAGAGAGAATTAACTAGCGATAACGCATTTGTTCCCATCATTCATTTTATATTGGATTATTTGCTGCAGTTTGAATTATCTTTGCTTATGAGAAGTCACCAGATCCTTGTTACGGACTGGTGCCTTTGTATAATAAATATCTTGGTGTTGTACACACGCTTGTGGAATTGATTATTCATCACTTGTTATACGTCTAATTGTTGGTGAGACTGTGTGTGGCAGAAACACAAATATAAATATGAGTCATCATTGAGTCAGCCCTCATACCTCTTAGCAACAAGCCAAGGATACCCTCAAAGGGGTCCTCAACATCTGGGGGCTTGTCTGGGATCCTCAACAGTCACTAGCGAGCGCGTTCGTAAATACTATCTACGTTTGTGAAAAAAAAAAAACATCTGCATCCGAAGGTACACATTTTTATTAATTTAAATTTATACCATTTGTAAATATTACATTTGCTAATATAAAGGTGGGAGGTATATCACACGGTATTCCCTGTGACAGAGCACCAAATGGATGATCATGTTGAACGGTGTTAAGATTAGGAAATGGTAAAGTAATGAATAATGATAACTTGGGCGATGAAGTGGTTGAAATTCCCAATTTAATGTTATGCACTGGCAATTTAGTTACTGAAATCTATGGAACTAATTTGAAAATAAGTGCAATTAAGGACACCATGTCCCACAGGGCAATTTTGTGTCCCAAAAATGATGACGTCGAGAAGTTAAATGGAGAAATTATGGACGTGCTGGAGGGAGAATACGTGACCTACTTAAGTGATAATTGTATTTTAACAGATGACGATGAGGTGATGAATAATTTTCCTGTTGAACTGCTGCACATTAGGAACGTGGCATAAATTAGCACCGAATTTACCTATATAAATTAATTAGGAAGGGGTGTCACATAACACATAGATTTCCCGGGCAACGCCGGGCTTAATATATTGATATTATAATAATTGACTTGTGTTTTTTATACACTTATTTGTGTGAGTAACCTTCCCTTATTTAATTCAAAAGATAATTAAAATTTAACTAAATACAGTATATGTTCTTCTTACATAAGAAGAATACATTTTATTTTAAAATAATGTGTAGTCATGTTTTGGCTTGAGATGTTAACAAATTTACTAATTATAGAACCACGGTTTACATTCAAAGAACAATATTTGTTATCAATATTTAAGCTAATAAATAACATTTTAAAGTAAAGAAAAACATTAAGAATTATAAATTCTAGTGCAGTTAAAGTACCTTGCTTATATGAAATGAAGCAGTTAATTGTGCTATCCTGTGTGTTTGAACATGTTATCACAGTTTGTGTTACTATGACTATGTACTAAAAATTGAATCAGTAAATAAAAAAAAACATTAAAAAGTTTTTATTTTTACGATAACACTGGTAAACAGTGAATTCATTGCCAGTGATATTTGAATCATTTTATACAAAGTCAACTATGCCGATTTAGAATATGTAAGTGCTTTTGCTAGATTGGCTCTATTTTACGAGATATAAAAAAAAATAAATAATGTATGCACCGTGTTTGGAATTTGTCAGAAATTGCGTGAAGTAAAATAGTATACTAACAAATAGTAGTTAAACTGTTAATAGTCATGCAGAAAATTGTTCAAAAATATGTGTAATAGTGTTATAGAAGAAAACATTTTCATTTGAAAAACTAATTATGTCTAATTAATTAATATGTTAATTGTCTAATGCTAATCGCTGTTTGCTCGACTTCCTTTTGTATGTGTCGTTGGTGCAATTGCGCTGGAGGCTCCAACAGTAGTCAGCCATCATATGTATATCCCATCTTCCTTGATATCTCTCCTCCATCACCCTCATATCCTGATGGAACCTCTCGCCTTGTTCCTCACTGAAGTCCCCAAGGTTACCTGGAAATTTGACTAAATGACAGTGCAGGTAATGTACCTTGATGCTCATATTTGCTCCAATGTTTCTGAAGTTAGCGAGCATATCTTGCACCAGTTCTTCGTAATTCTCTGCTCTGTTATTACCTAAGAAGTTAATGACAACTGAAACAAAACTGTTCCATGAAGAAGCTTCAAGGTGATCCATGAAATTAGTAAAATTTCGATCGTTGATGAGTTTCCGAATCTGAGGACCGTAAAAAATCCCAGCTTTCAGCTTTTCCAGGCTCAATCCGGGAAATGATCTGCAAATATACTTGAAGCAATTACCAGATCTGTCCAAAGCCTTAACAAATTGTTTCATTAAACCTAATTTGATATGAAGCGGTCCGAAAATGATCTTATTTTTGTCAACTAGTGGCTTATTGATGATATTTTCTTTACCTACAGTCATGGTTTCCCTTGCAGGCCATGTCACTCTTGTCCAATGATCTTGCTTTGCTCTGCTATCACAAAGGCACATGAAGCCTGGGTATTTTGTGTATCCTGACTGCTGTCCAAGCAAGAAGTTTACCATTTTTAGATCAACACAAATTGACCACTTTCTGCAATAATGTTTTGATATTCTCATACTCTTCTTTACGTGTTGTTGAGTGAGCAATGGAGAGAGATGCATAACGGTTACCATTGTGTAACAGAACACATTTCAAGCTTCTGATGGAACTGTCTATAAAAAGACGCCAGTCTTCGGAATGGTAGTCTTGTTGTCCCATTTGGAGCAGAAGTCCAGGGATGTCTTTACAGTAAACAAGATCTTCCTCTTGGCTGAAATATGGAAGAAAAAAATCTTCTCTTTTCCGATAAAATGTTATTTTAACTTCTGGTTTGAGAAAATTTCTTTCATTGAACCTGGACGCTAAAACCTCAGATGCTTGCTTGGACAGATTTCGGTCTCGTATTAGGTCATTGAGTTCTTTTTGGCTGAGGTTCCACTGTTTTCACCTGCCAAAAACTCCAGATCTTGCCCCTCGTCGGAGTCTGATGGTGAAAGCTCTAATAATCCAGTAAACACTGGTATAGGAACTTCACTGCTATGTGGAATTGGTCTCCTTGCAGATTCAAGATCAGGATAATCCCACTTAGATTTCTTGTGGCGATTGAAGCCTTTAACATTCACAATACAAAAAAAAACAATCACCAAAATGGTCTTTCGGCTCTCACCATACCATTGGTACACCGAAACTTAGACTTTTCTTCTCACCATTTGTCAACTGCCGTAGGCTCTCCACACAGTTTTTGCAGACCTTATGGGGAGCCCAAGACTTGTCTTGGTCTCCCAGCTTCACACCGAAATAAGCCAAATATGCCTGCTGCACAAAGTCGGTTATATTTCTTCTTTGCTTTTCAATCATGTATTCTCCACAGATGTAACAGAATACATTCGGATTATTTTTGCAGCATCTTGTGATGAACTCATGATGTCTTTAGAAAGAAGCATAAAATAGAAAAAAAAACCAAGTTATAACTTGATATAGTTAAATTAAACAACAGACACCAAACCTATTGCATTTGTTTTACACAAAGGGTACAATCATATTTTTAAGGATGTCCAATATCTCAGAAACTAGAGCCAATTCAGCAAAAGCAGTGGCAGTTTTGAAATCAGCACCCATGAATTGCTATAAATTCATTCAAACATTCTTGGCAATTCGAAAAAAAAAAATTTTTGTTGGGCTGTGTAATCGGTCTATTCCATATTCAAAAATGTCAAGCCTTGACCAGTTATGAAATATCTAACCTATATAGCCTACCTAACTGACTTAACACCTCCACATCCTATTGTTATTATAACAAGAGCGTTGATGATGACGTTTAGTATGGTTACTGTTGATTTACCAACAAAGACGTACCTAGGGTGGGGGAGGGGGGTCCAAATTTGAAAGTCCCCCTGGGCCTCAGCTTCAGGGGGGCCCCAAAATTTTTTTTTACATTATATATTAAGTACATTATCTCTTGTCATGGTGTCGAATGTCAAAATGCAGGGGCCCCCAAAAAGTCCAAGCTCCCCCCGGGCCCCCAAATCCCTAGGTTCGGCACTGTTTACCAATAAAAAAAAGTATCTATGATATAAATATTTAGATTGCCCTTCCATTATAGCTGGCTAAATGTCAAAGTCCAAACCAGGCTTGTGGAGCCGCCAATTTTTTTTCCGGCTCCGGCTCCCACAAATTTGACGGCTCCGGTGCGGCTCCGGCTCCGGTACGACTCCGGCTCCCTAATATGATAGTATCACACGAGACAAACATTTTTTTGTAATTGCGTCACGCAAACATGCCGCTGATAAAAAGTTATGCAAATTTTGCCGCGTTCACCCCCATAGTCAGGGACTTGAAAAATATACGCATGTCGGTTTTACTAAAAATAAACCATTTCAGTGCATCCAGAATCATATCATTATTTTCGACCGAGGTTTCACTAGTCGCCATTTTCATAAGTAATAAAAAGTTATTTCAATGATCAAATTAGCAAATAGTAAAATGATACATTATTTAAGATATTTTAAAGACTTCAGTATTTATATTTATTATTTATAAATTTGAAGTGACTATTCGGACCCGGGTACCAATAAACTCCGATTTTTATTCGGACCCCGTCCCAATAAAGTCTGATTGCTATCCGGACCCGTGGCAAATATGCACTTAGCAGCTTAGCTATACATAAACTTTATTATTGCTTTTTTTTTATAATTGTTTGAATTGTATGATTTAATCGTTACTCAGTGTCTAGGGTTCCACTAAGCGGATTCTGTATTATTATTTTTTCGGGTTCCGTATAGCCACAGCCTTATAAATTTATCTACTCTATTTCAGATTTTCTGTTTATAATAAAATTGTTGAATATAGAAAGCGACCATTTTGTTTTAAGTCTATTACAAATTCGCGGTCAAATAATAATACTAAATGACGCGTTCTATTTGTCGTCGTAGTAAAAATATACTTTAAATGATTGATACAATTATTCTATGAAATAAAACTGTTTTAACTTTATATATAACAAAATAACATGCCATTAAAAAAATTTCGGAGGGTAAACAAGATTTAAAACGAACACAAAACGATTCCCCATTAAAGATTTCTTGGGGTGATGTGCGTGCACGTATCATTTAAACGCTGTTACTGTTGTGGGCTTGTGGCGTTCGTAAAAGTGAGAACATTTCAAATTATATGAGGCAAACAATCAAACAAATGTGGAATTTTAAAGCTAAAAAAAAATTCTGCTGTAAAAAAAAAACATTTGGGAGCCGTGGAGCCGCCAGATTTTTTCGGCTCCGGCTCCAGCAAAAAGTAGCGGCTCCCGGCTCCTCGGCTCCGGCTCCGCAAGCCTGCTCCAAACAGCATGACATCTTTAAGAAGTGGGGGAGGGGGGCATAAGTCACTTAGTTAACCTATCCATCAGAACGCCTCTGCACCTGTTATATACTCTGTAGTGTACGGCCCTCTAGCTGTTAACGGACTATTTTGCCGAACAGAAAACGTCACGTCTAGAAGTAGGTCAAGTTACCAGCAACATGACCTATATAGAATGAGGAAATGAACTGGCGAATCAGTTGTTTGCTCACTGGCTCGTTACTTTGACTTCATTGACCTCTTCACGAGTTTATACTGGAACAAAGTCCAGCACTTGAATCAGAGTTCCGCTGAATGCCCATGGATTAATCAACGCCTCGCTAAACATAACAGTGCCAGTTTTGTCCCCTGCATACGGTTTCACGATTTATTTCAGTGGTTCTCAAAATTTAGCTAGCCTTGATCGAATGATAATTGTATCCATTTTCTGGGTGTTAGATAGTTAATTAGTATTACAGTATAAAAGTTAAAGGGTTTGTAAATAAAAACTCGACAGTAACTGTAAGGGTTGAAACAATATTTGACCAATAGGTGACCAACAGTTGACCAATAGCTTACGAACCATTGATTAATAATTTACCAACCGTTGACCAATATTTGACCAATAGGTGACCGACAGTTGACAATCAGCTTACCAACCATTGATTAATAGTTTACCAATAGTTGACCAATAAATGACCAACAGTTGACCAATAGTGCACCAATAATTTAGCAATAGTTAACGGATAGTCAATCAATCTATCTGACGATACCGCTGTTATCTATATTGGTTTCCTTCAACTTTTCAATTTTGTTTAAAATAAAAACAAAACAATCTAGAATAAGTGCAATAAAAACAAAAAAAAAACGTAATTCATGAACTCAATAACAGACATGACATAGGGTCTCCACCATTTCCCCCACATTCACACAATAACTCCTCACCCTCCCCTTCCTCCTCTGCCCACCCACCCGGGCCGTTGTTTCATCATTTCAAGATGTGAACTTTTAAGTCTTGTGGAAACAGCATTTAGCTGAAGCCGATTGGACTCTGGAATCCGTGGTCTCTCTCGCCTCTCTTATTCTCTTCTCTCTCTCTCTCTCTCTCTCTCTCTCTTCTCTCTCTCTCTCTCTCTTCTCTCTCTCTCTCTCTCTCTCTCTCTCTCTCTCTCTCTACAGTCAGACAAGCTAGTCCCCCGTCTCTGGAGAACGTAAGGGGGGGGGGACGTCTGTACGAGACCTTGATAAGTAGCCATCCACCCGTCATCTTCGTTGTCCGGCTGGTCCAGCAACTACGCTAACTGTGGGTCACCGAGGATGTGGGGTGTCTTTGTTGTAGGACGAAGAGGAGAGAAAAAAACAAACAAAAAGAGAATTAAGACTTGGGGTCAAAATGAAATCCTTCCCCCCCCCCCTTTCCCTGTTCTTCCAGCAGAATAAACTGTAGGACTATCACTTAATAAATTACACTGGGTTTATATCATTGGAACGGACTGTGGTCAGCAATAATAAATTGCACTGGGTTTATATCATTGGAACGGACTGTGGTCAGCAATAATAAATTACACTGGGTTTATATCATTGGAACGGACTGTGGTCAGCAATCAACCCTGTTTGAAATCTATTTGTGTTATTTTCTCAACCCTCACAGTTCTTATATTTATAATTACTCTTGATACATTTGTATATAATTGCAAGTTTTTGTTTTTAAGGATGAATATTATTCTCTTAAATCAGATAACCCACTAATGTGAAGGACATTTTGTGTGTCACAGGTAGCTTGTTCTCATTTATTTATGGAGGAACCACTGGTGACAAATACAGTAGACTGGACTAGTTGGATTTAAAATCTAAGTGCTAGAATAGATCAGCGAAAATCATATAATACTTGAACATGTTCTTCACAATTGATCAGGCAGCCAGACGCATGCAGATAGATAGATAGATAGATAGATAGATAGATAGATAGATAGATAGATAGATAGATAGATAGATAGATAGATAAGATGGATAGATAGATAGATAGATAGATGAATAGATAGATAGATAGATAGATAGATAGATAGATAGATGATAGATAGATAGATAGATAGATAGATAGATAGATAGATAGATAGATAGATAGATAGATAGATAGATAGATAGATAGATAGATAGATAGATAGATAGATAGATAGATAGATAGATAGATAGATAGATAGATAGATAGATAGATAGATAGGAAAACAGATTTTGATAAAGAGATATTTAAAAAGTTTTTAATAGGTAGGTAGGCAGGTAGATATAGATACATAAATAGACAGAGAGAACTATAATAAATAAATACTCCTCTGTATAAATGGATAGATTAAGACATTTGACTGTTCGCTGATATCTGCCTCATTTAATCCTAATATTTAGACAATATATTTTGGACATTAGACATGGCATGGTCGAGTAGCACCCGCTCGTCCGACAATAAGCAGCATTACCACCAGCACCATTACCACCACCACCAACACAACAACTACCACCATCGCCATCATTACCACAACCATCAACACCACCTCCACCACCAATATCAACACCACCAAAACCACTACCACCATCACCAGCAGCACCACCACCTCCACCACTAACCTCATCCCCACCACCTCCACCACCATCCTCAACACCACCATCAACACCATCTCCACCACCAATCTCAACACCACCAAAACCACTACCACCATCACCAGCAGCACCACCACCTCCACCACTAACCTCATCCCCACCACCTCCACCACCATTCTCAACACCACCCCCACCACCACAAAACCACTACCACCATCACCAGCAGCATCACCACCACCACCACTAACCTCAACACCACCACCATCAACCTCAACACCTCCACCATCAACCTCAACACCACCACCATCAACCTCAACACCACCACCATCAACCTCAACACCACCACCATCAACCTCAACACCTCCACCATCAACCTCAACACCACCACCATCAACCTCAACACCACCACCATCAACCTCAACACCACCACCATCAACCTCAACACCACCACCATCAACCTCAACACCACCACCATCAACCTCAACACCACCACCACCACCACCAAAACCACTACCACCATCACCAGCAGCATCACCACCACCACCACTAACCTCAACACCTCCACCATCAACCTCAACACCACCACCATCACCAACCTCAACACCTCCACCATCAACCTCAACACCCCCACCATCACCAACCTCAACACCCCCACCATCAACCTTAACACCACCACCATCAACCTCAACACCACCACCATCAACCTCAACACCACCACCATCAACCTCAACACCACCACCATCAACCTCAACACCACCACCATCAACCTCAACACCACCACCATCACCTCAACACCTCCACCATCAACCTCAACACCACCACCATCATCAACCTCAACACCTCCACCATCAACCTCAACACCACCACCATCACCAACCTCAACACCTCCACCATCAACCTCAACACCACCTCCACCATCAACCTCAACACCACCACCATCACCAACCTCAACACCACCTCCACCACCAACCTCAACACCACCTCCACCACCAACCTCAACACCACCACCATCACCAACCTCAACACCACCTCCATCACCAACCTCAACACCACCTCCACCATCAACCTCAACACCACCTCCACCACCAACCTCAACACCACCTCCACCACCAACCTCAACACCACCTCCACCACCAACCTCAACACCACCTCCACCACCAACCTCAACACCACCTCCACCACCAACCTCAACACCACCTCCACCACCAACCTCAACACCACCTCCACCACCAACCTCAACACCACCTCCACCACCAACCTCAACACCACCTCCACCACCAACCTCAACACCACCTCCACCACCAACCTCAACACCACCACCACTATCACCATCACCAGCAGCAGCACCACCACCATTACCAGCAATGAGTGCATCAAGAAGACAGAAAACACCAACCCGAATGACCGAACTGGCTGCTATCACCCCCACCCCCACCCCCATCTCCTTCCCTTCTCTGGTCATGACTCTCAGGCTGTCGGTCACGTGACGGTTGATACACGGGGGAAAGGGGACGGTATGCTTAATCATTATATGGCCGTGATTGTCTTGTTCCGGTCGTCGGTGATAAGCGCCATCGGCACTCGCGTCTGCTATTTCAATGTATTCAAGTGTGATACAGCACGACCCGTTGGGGAGGAGAGAGGGATTGGAGGAAGGAGGAGGGGGGGGGTAAACCTATCGACCTTACGGGTGTTATCAAGAGGACAATTATAGGCTTACTACCAGATGATAACCTTGCAAAAGTGTGATTATCTTAACATACCGCTAGTGGGGGGAAAACATTGATATGTGTTAGTGTTTGTGTATTGTTTACGATACTGGATCAAATTACTGCCGTGATGACGTTAGATATTCCAATGTCTAAAAGAGGCTGAAATGCTAAACAAGTATTAATAATAGATGAATTAACAATGTGATAAATAAACTTTGAATTCCTATCGGATTAGATTTTTTTCTTTAAATAGAACGATTGATTCAAATTTGATCCGTATTCATTTCCAAGATTATATTCAATCTAATTCGATTTTGTTTAGAAATACTCAAGAATTACATTCATATGTGATTCGAATACTTAAAAAAACACTCTACGATTACATCCTAATCTGCTCCATTTTCTCATACGATACCCTAAAAATAAAACATCCAAACCCAAAAAAAAAAAATCCTCGGCTACATTTCATAATAATATTGCCGGAGATTGTCCGGAGTATCAGCCATAACTTTCTGTACAGACAGTGACTCATGGAGGGTGGGGTGGTGGGGGGAGAGGTGGAATCGCTGAGGTAAATAATATAAATATTTTGAAACTTTTTCAATAAAATAAACGTTAAGTTTGTATGTAGGAGTACATGGGAGAAACGTCTTGTTTACATGTCTGCATGAGTGTGTGTGTGTGTGTGTGTGTGTCTGCACGTGTACCCAGCCTGGCGATGACGAGCTGGTTTGAACCGATCCATTCGGTTTTGCAGACAAGATGACAAGCTACTCAATTAAGTGGGCAGTTGTTGTTTTAATTGTATTTCCGCTGATGTAGTTTTATTGGTTGTGGAAACAAAATGAGTTCCAAAGTTTGTTTACAACAGAAAAGTCGCAAAACTAGGCTTTGTGTAGATTAAGTTATGACATTTTGCGTAGTCTATTGTCTTTTATTTTAAAAAAAGAGATATTAAATAGAACTGCATATTGATCAGAATGTGTGATTTTAAGTGCATTAAATGTTACATATGGTAGCTACATTACTATTGGATTCTATCTTATTTTTTTTTTAAATGGTTAATTTTAAATACACAAAAAAGTGGCATTAAGATCTGTATAAGTTAAAAACTAAATCGATTATACATAAATTAGCTGATTGATCGATTCATTGATAGATTGAGTTAGATAGGCAGACAAAAAAAAGACAGATTGGGAGATAGATTGATCGATAATAATTAGGTGGGTCGTTGGGCGGTTGGATGGACGGATGGATGGACGGATGGACGGACAGGTTAGACGAACGAGACAGACGGATGGACGGATGATTACATAGAATTGAAGGAGTTACTGAAAGAAATACACGTTAGACCAAACAAACGCCCATACTCAATGAATACACTTTGTGAAATACGAATTGTCTACGACTAAATCGATTTAATCCAAGGGCTTAACCCCTTTCTATATACCAGCTGGTATATCATCCTGGGTCAAAGGTTAATGGTTCTCCCGGTATAGAGGCAGGTGTCCGTTTGGGAATACGTTTATATATGTTTTATCATCCAGGTTGTGGTAAGTGTGGTCACTACTATGTGTTGACATTTCCAAGAAGTTCAAAGTTCACAGACTTTCATTGATATTCACAATTTGTATTGACGCAGTAGCTGTTGCTATCAGTTACTAGCATGTTACTTTCAGTTACTAGCAGTTACCTTCAGTTACTGTCAGTTAGTATCAGTTAGTATCAGTTACATTCAGTTACTATCAGTTACTATCAGTTACATTCAGTTACTATCAGTTACTATCAGTTACTATCAGTTACATTCAGTTACATTCAGTTACTATCAGTTACTATCAGTTAGTATCAGTTACTATCAGTTACATTCAGTTAGTATCAGTTACATTCAGTTACTATCAGTTACATTCAGTTACTATCAGTTAGTATCAGTTAGTATCAGTTACTATCAGTTACATTCAGTTACCATCAGTAGACAATTTTTGTTAAACTCTATAAAATAATACTAGTAGATTATTTTCATTTATTTCTATTTTATATTGATTTAGATTTCATATAAATTTGATATACTTTGGAATGGATTAAGGGCTATTTATTTTCCCTCTTAAATTACATTGTGTGATATTTTTCCAATGTCTTGGGTCTTACAGAAACACGTCAGCGAGACACTCCTAGAAAGAGCTGAGTAGACAACGTAAATAAATAAATGTGTCAAAATGTAGAGACACTACTTTTGACCTCGCGACCAACAGCGGAACTAAACCAATGCAGTTCATTAGACATGCTGCTAAAATAGCAAGGAGATGTAATTTGGCCCATGGGGCCCCACATATCTCTATAAAAGTTTCTCCTCACGGCCCCCTAAGACCCAAAAGAATTAATTACTCTGGTAACGTCCTTGTCATAGCCAATGCTTCTTTTAGGCATATGACATCATGTAGATACCAAATCCACTACTAGTGAAATGATAAAATCTGCTGCAGGTATTTCGTCCCACGTTCTTAATTCAGTGGTCAGTATTGCAAGCTACTGTCATGTCAGGTCAAGCGTAAAAAAACGAGGACAAAAAGATGACCACAATACGATGGCTAAGTAGGTCAAATCTCGGTAACACACGTTTGATTCATCCAAAAGGGGAGATCATTAGGACTAAGAGGGAAGAGAACTCTCGTTTCAGTTGCGAGAGTGGAATCGATCGATCTCATTGTGTCTCCGTTGGTAACCGTGAAGACGTTCATAAAATTTGTTACCGCCTTTCACTAGCGGCGGATATACTCTAGGGTTATAAAGTAGAAGTGTATCTAGACTACTTGCATATTATCACATCAAAACTCATTTCAATCACTCAGACACCCGGCTTCAGACCAGTCGCGAGCCCACCCCGTAAAGTGCCACCATTACCACGAGTGTGCCAAAAATGTACTACCAAACAAAAAAAAAACGCTGATGCGTCCATGGAAGACGGCGGAGTAAGTGCTGCTGCATCGCTGCGTCAGATGAACATGCAAAACGTACATTTTTATTTTTGCGTGCGTGCGTGCGTGAGTGAGTGATAGAAAGAGAAAAACTGTCTCGACTAAAAAAATAAAGAAGATGTGTATGTGTATGAATGACACAGAGAACAGTAAGACATGTCAGACAGACTAATCATCAGACCTTCTTCAACATTAATACATAAATAAATCAGCCCTGATAAGAAAACTGATATCATGCCATCTTCACCCCCTTCCCCTCACCACCCACTCACTTCTTTGAATAAACATATACGCCCTGCACCCCCTCCCCCCCCCCCCGCCCACCGAAAGAAAAATACCAGTATTCAGCGCACAATGACTTCTTCTGCTTATCTAATGCAAGAAGACTGTCTTGGGAAATGAGGCAAGTTGTCCAAAACAGCCGCCCGGTCAGCTGCGGCTCATTATCAATGGAGATTATTATAATTGGCCTGAAAACTGGGAGTAGAGGTAAAGGGTTGGGGCAACATATCAGCCATTCCATATATTCATGTCAGAGGACAGAAATGTCCGAATGGGGACATAAAGATAACCTAATACGACTTTCTTTTTAATACGGAAATGCGACCAGCTAGAGAAATTTTTAATGTGTTGAATCAGAAATTTGTTGACTAAAAATTTATATATATAAGCCGGAAGTTACCTTCAAGATGTGCCAGTGCCGAACCTAGGGATTTGGTGGCCCGAGGGGGGGGGGGGCTTGACATCTTTGGGGGCCCCTACATTTTGACATTCGACACCATGATAGAGATAAGGTACCTAATATTTAATGAAACAAATTTTTCGGGGGCCCCCATCCAGCTGTGGGCCGGGGGGAATTTCGAATTTGGACCCCCCTCCCCCCACCTTAGGTACGCCTCTGAGATGTGCTGCATCGTGACGTTTCACAATAATTTAAATGTTTTTAAAACTCTTCAAAAGACGAAGAAGTTAGGATTGGGATTCAGGGGAAGACTGTCGGATAATCTGGCATCAACATCCTCATACAATGTGATAGAGCGTAACATTGAACTTTACTGGTATTTGACTTTACATAATTGTTTTAGTTTTTTTTTATTAGATCTAGTTTCAACCATTGTGTATGAGTAAGTTGATTACATCACTGCATTGAATTTATTTTTTTAAATTAGCTGTACCCTGCAAAACCTTTACATAGAGTTATATCCCCTTTAGGTTTGATCAGTAGCCTAAGTTATTGTTTGGTTTCGGACAGATCCGATTTTTTCACGATTTTTACTATTATTGCTTATGTTTGACGCTTTTAAACTGGAAAACTGTAGTATAAATTCGTTTACTTTCGATTTAACGAAGAACCCACATCTCTATTCTATAGATTACTAGTTGCAAGTACCCGGCTTTGCCCGGGTTTAAAATAAGGTTTTCTGTTTACCTTCTGTTTTCTCCCTACCCCCTCTCTCTCCCTTCCTCTCTCTCTCCCTCCCTCCCCCTCTCTCCCTTTCCCTCCCTCCCCTTTCTCCCTCCCTCCCTCTCCCTCCCCTCCCTCCCATCTCTCTCCGTCCCTCTCTCATCTCCCTCTCTCCCCTCTCCCCCTCCCTTCTCTCACCCGTCCATCCTCCTCCCTCCTCCTTCCCTCTCTCTCCCTCCCTGCCCCCTCTTTCTCTTTATCTCTTCCTCCCATTTCTCCCATCCTCTCACTCTTTCCTTCCCTCCCCTCTCCCTCCCTAACCCCTCTCTCCCTCCTTTCTCCCTCCCTCCCTCCCTTTCCACCTCTCTCTCTCCCTCCCCCTCTCTCCCCCTTCCTCCCTCCCTCATTCCCTCTCTCTCTCCTCCCTGCCCCCCCCTCACTCTTTATCTCTCTCCCTCCCTTTCTTCCCACCCTCTCTCAATCCCTCCCTCCCCCTCTCTCTCCCTCCCCTACCCCCTCTCTCCTCTCTCCCCCTCCCTCCCTCCCTCCTACCCTCTCCTTTCTTTCTCTCCCCCCCGCCCCCTCTGTCTCTCTCTTTATCTCTCTTTATCTCTCTCTCCCTCCCCCCCTCTCTCTCTCCCTCCCCCCTCTCTCTCTCTCTCTATATATATATATATATATATATATATATATATACTTATTATTACGACTTCACACTTCTTCTAAAATCCTTCTTCATTCCTTTATCTTCCTCAAACTGTACAAATCAGAGAGCATGAAAAAACAACAATTCTTTGCATCACAAAGGCACAATACAGCACCAGCGCGCAAGTTCTATTCGATCATCGGAAAATGACGTCACAGAGGAATTTTATTTATGGCGCCGTCGAGATTACTTTAATATAGTAAAATACTAAAATAAAAAAAAATTAATTACAATTAAACTACCCATCGAGATGAAACGAAACCTGTCTTATAGCCTTCCCCATGTAATTATGTGTATGTGTAACAAATTTCACGTTATTTGTTTGTCTGGATCTTGAGTTATAAGGGAACAGACAGACAGACAGACAACAAATGCGTCTTATAAGTATAGAGATATGATGACTAAATCATTGCGCTGAAATTGTTCAAAGAAGTGTAAGATGTCTGACTTAGTCAGGTTCATTTAAAGACAAGCTCATTAAACTACATTCCCTAACTATCTGGGGATATCTGTCTATAGGCTCCACAACAAAAAAAAAATTCAATGTGTGTGCGTGACGATACGATGAGAGAACTATTGTTTCCATGGCAACACAACAACCATGATGCAAGAGTGGACGGATAGAAAGCAATTTTCTCAACATTTCAAGCGTAGATTCCTTCCAAGCGCCCCACTGGTAATCCCCATGTGCATTTGTTCTACTGCACAGTGAGGCGATGTCCGACAGCGAGGATAATGAAGTGTACTGTGTCTCACACAACAGGGCAGACGAGAAGGTAGATGATGTCGTAGATAACAGAGTAGATAAAGATGTAGATGTCAAAAGTACATAATGGCGTAGATAACAAGGTATATAATGACCAGATGACAAGGTAGATAATGACGTAGATGGCAAGATAGATAATGACGTAAATGGCAAGGGTAGGTAATGACGGGGATGGCAGAATAGGTAATGACGTAGATGGCAAGGTAGATAATGACGTAGATGGCAAGGTAGATAATAGCTTAGATGACAGGGTAGATAATGACGTAGATGGCAAGGTAGATTATGACGTAAAAGACCAGGCGGATAATGACTTAGAAGATTGGGTAGATAATGACGTAGATGTTTAAAAAATTTAAAATTACGCTAGAAATTGTAAACGTCGCTGTTTCTGTCGTAGAGGATAAATTAGATACAAAAGACATAGATGATGGCAAAAGACATAACTGTGAACATGAATGACGTAAATGGATTTCAAATCATTATCAGATCCGTTCCAGTATATAGACAAGACTAGGCCCCCCTCTTGAGACCGACCCTGCCCCTCCCCCACACTCTCAAATGATGGGGAGGGCGGGACGACTTCAAAACGTTAAAAAAAACGGTTTTGATCATTAGTGCAATAATGATTTCGTTCTTATAAATTGTTTTTGAACTTAGCGGTATGAATTTAACTAAACAAATGGCGTTGAAGCAAAGCCTTCTAAACATTATTGTGAAGCCCTAGGCAACTGCACTGAACCCACCTAATTTGCATATCCATAAGTTCAGCTCTTTGTGAAAGGAGTTGTGGATTGAGTTAAACTTTAAGAAGTTCATTTTTTTTTCTTAAATTAGTTCTTTATCTTTTTAAATTGATTGTTATCTCAACTTTTTTTTTCAAGACCAATATTTATTAAAAAGACTAATGAGTAATATATTACATAGTAATAGACACTTATGCAAATACAATTCTGTTGGACGCATGATTAGTTTAACACGTTTTGGTTTAATCCCAATATATTCAGATTCTACTATATTTAAGTTCAGATTCTTTTCCTTATGAGTATAAAGAACTTGATACGTTGAATGGTATTCAATCACCTCGGAGACTTGCATTAATTTCATTGCAACATTGTGGGCGGCGGGGGAAGGGGAATTGGGGAAAGAAGAAAGAACTTTGATAAAAATATCTTCAATACTTCAAAAACATCTCTTCTTTTTCTAAATCTAAAATTTACTTCCTTTTGTAAATCAACCATTATTGTCAATCATAAATTATTTTTTTTTTTTGGGTGGCGAGCTAGAATAATTCAGTGATGAATAAAAAAAAAAAAAGAATAATCAAAGAGTTACAAAATAGAAAGGTCATTGATTAGGTCTTTATAAATCACACTCACACACCCAAACACACACACACACACACGCGCGCGCAAGCAAGCGCCAAATCAGTCAATAACGTAAAGAAACCCAACCAAGCGTATATAAAAAAACGAACTCCAGGCGAAGTGGTAAATTAATGAATCGTACTTTGGACTTCTTATTACGTTGCCTCTGGCATAAACTTTGTCGCCATATGACAGCTTTAAAAAGTCAGGCCAAAATAAAAGGCTATACCAAGTATGGGGGGAAAAAGTGTTTTTTTTTTTTTACTATAGTGCCGAAATAAAAGCAAAATTGGAATGAGATAAGAAATGTTTGTGTGACTGCTGTTGTCGTATGTTTTTATACTTTTTATTTATAATTTATATTTCTTTATTTCTTTGAATTTTACTTTTGTTGACACGCGTGCTTTGTAATCACCAACATTGCTCAACAATCTTTGATGGTAGCACTGAAAATTTGTTCTGACATGCCAAAAGAATTAAAAAAATCAACTAAAGTAAATTATGTGTATGAGTGATATAATAAAAAAATAGGTTTTTGAGACGCGCGAAATTGTTTTTAGAGCATTTTCGAAAAAAAATGCTCTATTGTCCCCGTTTTGCCTGTCTGTCTGTCTGTCTGTCTGTCTGTCATCACCCTAGATCTCAACAACCATAAGTCCTAGACCCATGATGTATTTATCATTTTGTAGGTCTTGGCCTGCCATGTGTGCAGCAAAAGTTCATTTCGCGATCTGACCTATAGGGCCGTAAAAGGGGGCTTATAAAGTACCGTTTTTTACTATATAAGCTGTATTAACAATGGAGCGCCCTAGATCTCAGCAACCATAAGTCCTAGACCCATGATGTATATATTATTTTGTAAGTCTTGGCCTGCCATGTGTACATCAAAAGTCCATTTCACAATCTGACCTCTCAGAGCCAAAATATAAGAGTTTCTTATGTACCGTTTTTGCTTATATTTTAAATATAAATAATAAAAGCTAATCAAATCGGCGTAATCATTATTTATTTTTGTAATAGTTATTCAACATGATTACTTCCATCTCTAAATTTATCAAAATTCATGCGCGTGGAGCAAATATTTATGGCTGTAACCCAGAAAAAAAAATACGGATTTCGTCCGGCGAAAATGCTCTAAAATGTTCTTTGTCCGAAACGGGAAAGACTTAAATTGCTTGTTTTTTTTAAATTATTCAATTTTTGACGTGCGCAGTAAATGTCCTTTTGATTGCCATTGTTAGGTACTTTTAGGAAAATATATTAGTCATCACTGCTCCACATTTCTCCACTGATGCTCCACTTAAGCTCCACTAATGCTTCAATAAAGCTCCACTAATGCTCCAATAAATCTCCACTATTGTTCCACTAAAGCTCCGCTAATGCTCCAATATAGCTCCACTAATGCTCCAATAAAGCTCCACTAATGCTCAAATAAAGCTCCACTAATGCTCCACTAAAGTTCCACTAATGCTCCACTAAATCTCCACTAATGCTCCACTTAAGTTCCACTAAAGTTCCACTAAAACTCCACTAATGCTCCACTAAATCTCCAGTAATGCTTCACTAAAGTTCCACTAAAGCTCCACTAATGCTCCACTAAATCTCCACTAAAGTTCCACTAAAGCTCCACTAATGCTCCACTAAATCTCCACTAATGTTCCAATAAAGCTCCGCTAATGCTCCAAATTGCTATACTAAAGAATGTTTCTTTTTATTTTTCACATGACGTCACAAAATAAATTTATTGTTGGTCTTTAAGTATGACATGTTGAAATATTTCTTTTAATTTTTGAACAGTGGTGTATAGTGGTTTCAACATGTTCTTTTATCAAAGTTTGTTATCTGGTTAGACAATAGGAAGTTTGAGAAAACAATTGTTATATGTTTTCACATTCGGAGACACACTATATGACGTAGACATACACATTATCACACATTATCACTCAGTTATTCTCAGTATGTATTTCACATCATATCAATTTTCATACCAACATTATCTTTTGTAAATGTTTCAAAGTATGACTCTTAGATTTATTTATTGTTTTGACGTTTACAGCAGAATTGGGTTAGGAAATAAAATTTAATCACTTGAAGTATTTGTGTTTTGATACCATAAGCAAACTAATTCTATATGAAAAAAAAAATTGTTTTTAACACCATTTTTATGTTTTTCTCAGAAAACAACTAAAGAACATATAGTTAAATATCTATTTGAAAAATTCTAATTGAAAAATGATGTGAGATGATGAATCAAGTCCGTCTGCTTGTCTCTACCAAAATCTATCTCTGGTCTAAACTAATATTTTCACTTCCGCTACTAAGTGGCCAGATAATTTAAACCAACTCTGAGCCAACTGTAAATTCTCTAGCATAATCTGATTATTACAAACATATATATCGTTACATTTTGTTATTATTATCTGTAATTACATAATGTTTATATATTTCTACAAATTAATGCAAAAAAAAACAACAATAATTCTTCTTGGCCTTACGTTTCAAACTTGTTGGATTTTAATTCTAAGGGCTATAACTCTAACTCTAAAGAAAGGAGGTAACATTGTTAATACTGTTAATTGTTATGGGACTTAGAAAAAATTGGGTTGACAGTTACACTAAAGTTATGCTATCATGATACGTCATCCAGTACACTAGCACACAAAACTAGAAAAGTTGAACTACTTCGTTTGTCATGTCAAGGACTTATTGGGAGAGGGGGGGGGGGGTGTTAAAGATTCGGATCACGGACTCGAGTGTCTCAAGTATTAAAGTTGTAAGCCGACGCTAAAAGACAAGCTGTGTTGTATTATCTACTTGGCTGACTCTTTTGAGTTATTGAGTCGATTCGCCTCTAGTGGAAGCCATCAAGTTAAAAAAAAAGGGGGAGCTAAAGGGGAGGTTATAAAAAAAATAAAAGTGGCCTTCTTCAATGATAGTCGAACCTTGATCGATAATTAGATCTGTAACTGACAAAATAAAATTTCTTTGTTTTTCTTTTTCCCAAATTCGTTAAAAAAACATAATTAAAAAAAATTGATAGTTTTTTTTTTTTTTAGAAACCCCGGTACTTCAAGTGAAATCAAAATATATTAGCTTGGTTTGAGGTAAAAATTTCCACAGGAAATAAAGTAACCGCTAAAAGTAAAAGTAAAGTTCCCTTAACCCTAACGGGTCATCGGGGCAGATGAAGTGTAGAATTCATCTGTTTCTACCATAACACTTACCACCTAGTGAGAGGGGTTGTGTGGTTAGCTCAACGCCCAGCCGTATGACTCCCCCAATTAAAGTTTCGTTGAGGTAACTCCATTTTCAAAGCTGGGTGGACTTGGGGACTATCACCAAGACCTGAAAAAATCCCAAGGATAAAAATCTCACTGAGATTCGAACCCGGGACCCTCTGGTCGACAGTCGAGCGCTCTACATCGCACGACCACCCGTCCCCTAACCGCTAAAAGAGCCAATAGCAAATAATTTAATAGGTTTAAATAAAGTCAACAGAAAAAAGTCAACAAATTTAAATTATCAACAGTGAAAAAGTCAACAAATTTAAATTATCAGCGGTAAAAAAGTCAACAAATTAACAGTAAAAAAAAAAGTCAATAGTCGAAAAGAAAAGTTAAAAGATCAACTCTGACTATGGATATTTCAATGATGTCTCCCATCTTACCTTGACCATCTAACGCACACTCCACTCTTACCTTGACGACCTATGCAGGTAATTAGGTACTGGTTGGTCCACTCACTGGTGGTAACTTGTTTGAACATGAGATCTTAGTCTGACAGAGAGTGAAACTGGTAATTTTATGTAGCCCATCGTTGGAGGTTTTGTACATTTTTAGCTGGCATTTTTGTATGGGGGAATTTTGTGTTTCTTGGTGCCTTTTTGTAAAATTATGCCGTCGGTCATTTTTTTTAACATAAAGGTCATGACCTTCTCGTGATGCTGGTCGTTTCTTGGCTCTAATGTCATTTGTTTCTCATGTGTTTTCAGTGATTGTTTCTAACTACATGATCATTCGATGCTCCTATATGTGTCATTTGTTGCATGGTGTTGTGATGTCCGCATAAGGATGAGATGAGATCTCTTAGATACTACAAACCACTAATGGGACGGTTTTTTGCAGTGCCCTTTTTTCATCCCCACCATAGCCGATAGTGCAATGCCCATGGAGGCACCACGAGAGACATAGTGGGGACTTTGGCCATGACCTGAAATATCCATTGGTCCTCACCGGACCTCGAACCAGTGACCCTCAGGTAGATAGCTTCAGGCGCCACTCAGATGAATCAACCGACCCTATTAGCTGTTCTAATGATGGCACATTTCTTAACATATCGGTCATTATCTTTTCATAATTCTGGTCACTTCTCAATTAAATGGTGGTTAGCTAACCATAGGTTTAACATTAAACTTTCTTGACTGGTTATGTTTAGACAAAGTGATCACCATCTAGTCAAGACTGGCCATTTCGTACTTAGTCCATAAGTGGTCATTTTATAAATATACTGTTCAGTCTAACATATATATCATGATCAGATAAATTTAATATACCTTGTTTAAATATAAAAAGTTAATGTGACTTTGAATACATAATCTTTAACATATATCATATTTTTCATTTCCATTCTGCCGTTTCAAATCGAAAGCGGAAAACAAAAATTCAAAATGGCGTCTTGCCAGCGTACCAGATCGAGAGATGTTTTTTTAAAAATCTCACCGGTTTTGAATCAATTCTGCGGTTTTTTAAAACGTGAAAGCCAAATGCCAAAATGTAAAATAGTTCCATTTTAATATTGGTTTGGTTTTTGTGTATTTCTACAACATGTTACATCTTTAATTGTAATCAAAATCATGAAGTTACTCGGATCATGACCGAAACCAAAAAATAACCTAGCCTACTCGAACAAACTCATGGAGGCTATTCAAAAAGCAAAATAAATCAAATAATATGCCGGCCTCTTCATCAGTCGAGAACATATGTAACTCTTGCTTCAAAACAGTTAATATTTTTTTTAAAAGGTAGGGCCGTAAAAATAATTAAACTATATGACCACTTTAATAAAATAATGAGGTAAGTTCATGTTTTTAAGGTGTCTTTCTTATTATCAGAATGATTTTAGCTGCGTTTTGC
>JAGDYQ010000021.1:251163-465236 GCA_021962125.1 Bulinus truncatus
ATATGGATTAGGTAGATAGATTAGATATATAGATTAGATATATAGATTAGATAGATAGATTAGATAGATTAGATAGATTAGAAAGATTAGATAGATTAGATAGATAGATTAGATAGATTAGATAGATTAGATAGATTAGGTAGATTAGATAGATTAGATAGATTAGAGATAGATTAGATAGATTAGATAGATAAATTGATATATATATATATATATATATATATATAGATAGATAGATAGAGACACACACACAGAGAGAGAGAGAGAGAGAGAGAGAGAGAGAGAAATAGGTACTTTAAAGAGACAAAAAAAATATTGACCCACTACATGTAGACAGCTGGGGGAACACACAAATAATTTAACAGCCGTTTCAAATATTTCTAACTAAAACAGCTTGTAAAATAAGAGGAAATAGCCTGCGCTCCACTGTAGCATCAAACAGTGGAGAATGAAGTAGGTTTACATGGAAGTAACTGATATTTAAAAAAAAATGAAATAATTAATCAGAACAATCATAATAAGGAACATTTTTTTATGAATTGGAATATTTGTTAGATCGATTTGCAGTTGAACGAGCTGCATGGTGTAGGCTCAAATCATAACTACCTGAGTTTTCTGATCATGTTTTCTTAAAGAAAAATCAACTTTACAAGCTCTTCCCCCTCCCCGTCCCTCACCCCTCCCCCGTGTACCATTAGATCACCCCTGCTGCATCACATAGACTGCCCCTAGAATCGTGTTACCACCTTGAATGAGAAGAGTGACAATAGGCAAACTAGGTGATAAAATCATACATTAAACAACAATGTAACAGACGATGTACTTACAAGCTTCGCCAGCACAGAAATCGTAGCTCACTCACATAAGTAAAAAAAAAAATATCTGAGTAGACAAGCGATGCCAACATCAATTTTGGGCGACTACCACCTAAAAAACCTGTCACGGGGCCCTGAGCTTTATGGGCCCCAGTCACTTTCCATAATCTATTAAAAATGAAGGCAAAATGAGATGGGGAAGTTCTTTGTTTTCAGGGATTATCCGAACGAACACGATGTCAAAGACTTTCTGTCGGCGACAGTGAATTAAGTGAGATATGTTTTTTAAAACTGATACAACGAGGTAAAATATTGTCTGAGAATATGAATGGCTTAAGAAGTTTGAGTGTAAAATATTTTTCATTTATTTAAAAAAAAAAAGATTTAGGAAGAAACCGAAAAAACCCAACAAAAAAAAAAAAACCAGAAAGATTCTGAAAACAAAAATTCTTAAATTATGAGGAAAGACAGACCCACACATAAGTCATCGACAAAGCCAAGGGAGACTATAGTTTAACGGTGAGATTGTCTTTCTTGCAAATGACGTCCCTTGCCAGTTGTTTGACATCTCTCTCTCTCTCTTCTATGTCATTATTATGTGTATGTGTAAGGGCAAGAACTTAAGTGTGTTGTAGTGCGATAGAACATCGGAGAGCGATCAATTTCTGAACCCAACAAATCCACAAAGTAGTTCAATGTTTCCTGTCTGAATATGAAAGTAAACACAATGGGAAAGAAAATGCGCCGTTTGCAAACAGAGTGTGTCTTGACATGAAGTCAAATGATTTGAACTCTTTTATTATTATTTTTTCCATGTTAAAATTATTTTTTTTTTTGTAAATAGATATGAAGCTGGTTAATTAGCTGTGCCAATGTGTTATCTAGGTGGTTCAGTCTGATGGGCGTGATGAAGTTTATGTCTTTCTGTCTGTGTCTGTTTGTCTCTATTTGCCTCTATCTATCTATCTATCTATCTATCTATCTATCTATCTATCTATCTATCTATCTATCTATCTATCTATCTATCTATCTATCTATCTATCTATCTATCTATCTATCTATCTATCTATCTATCTATCTATCTATCTATCTATCTATCTATCTATCTATCTATCTATCTATCTATCTATCTATCTATCTGTCTGTCTATCTATCTATCTATCTATCTATCTATCTATCTATCTATCTATCTATCTATCTATCTATCTATCTATCTATCTATCTATCTATCCTCCTGTCTGTCTGTACGTCCGTGTGTTTATCTATTCTCCTGCTCAGTATGTCTGTCTGTCAGCCTGTCTGCCCGCCTGCATCTCCTCTTGCCCGCCCGCCCCATCCATCTATCTATTCCATGTGAATCCCATTAGATGAGCTAGGAAAATTCACTAGCAATCAATCTCACTCTTTCTCTCACTAAAAAAACACAACACAACAACAACAACAACATACACCCAACTTTATTCCATCAGTCTAACACTGAATTATTCACTAGTCTACCACAATAAAAAAAATATTGTCTACGTAGCTGCACTACATTTGTCTAGAGAGGTTGAGTCAAAATGTAAAATATTACTCACAGGGGATTTGAGTCACTAAGCTTTAAATCTGGAAGAGTGTGAAAACAACTTTCAGGAGGTATCGGTCACATGTAATTTATATTGTTTATTTGTAGCTTGAACGCAAAAAAAAAAAAATCTTGAAATATTGACGTCGTATAAACCAGCACTGATCACAAATTAGGTCTAAGAAAAACACATTTCAATTTAAAAAAAAAACAAAACAAAACAAAAACAGCACCAGTGTCTATTATGGAGATTATGTGGAACAAATAACTCTTAAAATAATAGAAATAAAAATTAATTCACTGGGTGCAACACAAAGTTTTACGACATGTCACAATATTACACCATCGTTATAAAGTGACAACTACTTTATAAAATAACACTGTACACTTTCTTACTGTATAAAAGACATTTTTTGGTTCAAAATAATTAATTAAAATAAAATTTTATTGCATTTGATTTGCGATGTGTTTTTATGTTTTCTAATGGGGAGAATAAAATGGGGTTAGGGGGGAATTACCAATAAACACTGTCACTTATGTTAGGTGGAAACCTGCAAATCACAGAGTACGGGAACAGAACATGCACAATGTAATTCATTATTTATACTGATAATGTAATGACAGACAGTAAAGTTCATCAGCAAGAGTGGTCGGTAAATTGAACAACAAAAAAAATTAGTTCATTTGGTTTGTTGATGGCAGGGAATGCGATTCAATGAATTCCGACAGTGAAAATATTTCAGTTTGAAAAAAAAATATTACGCAAGTTTTAATTGGTGCAAAAAAAAAAAACACGCAAAAAAAAAAAAAAGAAATTGACTTGAAATTTTTGTGATAAAACTGGGTACATTAATAACAGACTCAAAGCGATGTGCATGTTATGTAACGAGAGTGGAATCAGAGATCTTCGTTATAGGACCTAGGCAGAGATTGTCAGTGTAATATTTAGAGTTCTCGTGCAAAAGTAACAATCAGGGCCATGAAGCCTGAAAACAACAATTGTGATAGGAATCAATATGGGGGAGGGGGGGTGTAAGGGGGCACTTGGGAAGGGGGGGGCCTAAAGCAGTGGCCTAATTTGCCACT
The DNA here is from genome assembly GCA_021962125.1 of Bulinus truncatus. Classification (NCBI taxonomy): domain Eukaryota; kingdom Metazoa; phylum Mollusca; class Gastropoda; family Planorbidae; genus Bulinus; species Bulinus truncatus. The sequence continues at coordinate 254,629 of JAGDYQ010000021.1, forward strand.
CCATTTATAAGGATCTGGTGATTCATTTAATTTCTTTTCATTTTTGCATTGACATGTTCGTCGTTGAGGGTGGAATTGTGTGTGTGTGTGGGGGGGGGATGAAGGGGTACGCCACTTCAAGGAAACTGAGGTGGTAAGGTATCTCCATCCTTCCTCTCTCTCTCTCTCTCTCTCTCTACCGGGTAATTTCGACTAAAGTCGCTATACTATGATTAGTTCATTCCATAATGTTGGCAAACTATTTCTGTGACGGATGTCCTATTTTCCGCGGTTCCATTAATGGTATCCAGCATTATAGTATTGTTCATGTTATTGTGGCGTAAGTCTTGCCGGAACCAAGTCAATAAGTCGCAAAGAGTGGTTCAAGAGGGCTCACCAGGCTGCTTTACATTTCCTTGACATAGTTATTGGTCTTGTGCCCCACATATGAGATCTGGAGCAGATTTCTTAAACTTTGACCTCGTCTCAAATGACGGCATCCTTCTTTCTGTCTTCAGCATGCAGTGTCCGATGTTAGCATCCTTAGAGTACCAGTGACATTTAAAATCCTGTATTTGGTACCAAAGCTCCTGGCTTTTTTCTCCCAGACCTAATCCAGTCTGCTTAGGTTACAGCCATAACTGGTGTGATTCCAGTAGACTATCACATACAGGCGCACCTTCTTTGAAGACCTGGTGCTACTGGTTGAATGTTATTACTGTTCTATCTTTTTTTGGGGGACGGATGGTCGTGCGGCAACGCACTCGACTGTCGACCTGAAGGAACCTGGTTCTATCTCCGGTGAGAACCAAGGAAAATTTTTCAGGTCTTGGCTCAAGTTCCCGATATATCCCGTGGTGCCTCCTTGGCCATTGTACTATCGGCTATGGTGGGGATGAAAGAAGGGCACCATAAAAACCATCCCATAAGTGGTTTATAAGATCTAAGAGATTTAATCTCATCCTTACAGGGACATCACACACACACACTGTTCTATCATCCGGTAATAATGATCCTATTTCTTTCAAGGACATAATTGTTCTTAACGAAGTGATTTACTTAAAAGAGATTACATTGTGGGCATTTATTTGAACTAATAAGCACAAAACTAATGCAAACTAGCACCGGTGGCGTAGTGAGGCTGGATCAAGGGGAGCATCACGCCCCGGGCGCTGCTCTCAAAGGGGCGCCAAATGGTATATTTTAATATAATATTATATGGTTTTTGAATGGGGGAAGGGCGCTAAAAAGATATTCTGCCTCGGGGCGCGAGTTAAGCTCGCTACGCCACTGAATAGCACATGTGCTGCAGATAAACACATATGCGGCACACTATCAACTATGTTGCATAATTTGTTAAGAACGTGCATAAATATCATGGGCGTATCTAGTAATATGTATTACTATAACAATTCAAGTGAAATATTATTATAGACCCTTTGTTGGGACAATACGTTGGAGCGTCTGGGTGATGATCGTATTGGCTGGGTGGAGAGTGGTGTGGGGTGTGGGGTTAAGGGATGAGACCATAAGCTGATAAAATGCAAGCCGCTTCAATCTGGTCAGATGTTTTATCTAAGTGTGTGTGTGTGTGTGTTTAGAGTGAGTAAACAAATGAAAGATGGAATTTTTGTATCTCTGAGCACGCTCCTGGTGGATCAATGTACGAGGAATGAATTTAATAGCGGCTCATTAACGCCCTACAGTTTGTCTCGAAACTGTTTTAGAATCCGAACTGAAACACACACAAACACGCATGCAATTACAAATAAACATACATACACTCACAATAAACACACGTAAAGTCACATATAAACACACATGTAGTCACATATAAACACACATGCAGTCAAAAAATAAACACACACATAAAGTCATAATAAAAACACATGTAGTCACATAGAATTATTATCTCTCATACACTGTACTAATAAACATGACTGGTTAGTCTTTCATATGTACGATTCATTATCGAATAAAATGTCACCGAAGAAATGTACAGTGTGATATTTTTTAAAACTCGTACTGACATTACTGCACTTAACCAGCTGATTCCAATTTACAGTCGGCGCAGCTGGTAGCCAAGATGATAGCTTCCAGACACTAAGTCATGACGCCAGGTAGAGGAAGTGACATGGGCCCCAGAAGCGGATTTGATCGGAAGCTACCACCATGGCGGCACCCGAGAGCTCGACTTCAGAGGGCTCCTCCCACAAAATATATAAACATTAACCCCTTATTTTCCTGTCTATCTCTTTTTAGCGGCTTTTTCTCGTCCTCGCCCAGGGCATTAGTCGCCTCAAGTCAGCCTCTGTGAGAGCCATATCGACTCAGTTATCAACCAGTCATACAGGATGGTGTGTTTGGAATGGATGAGATTGATCTATTTGAGGAGCAATGTAGCTACATGGTGATCTCAAGTGATATAGTTTGGTCACAAATTGTCCATCTTCCCCACATCCCTGCCACAGCTGTGGCTGAGACAAGTGCTACAAGGAGGCCATGAACAAAAAAAAAACGGATTTCCAAATAAAGTTGAAAAAAACAAACGGTATACAATTTTTTTTATCTGAGCTAAAAATAATTATTTCTTACAAAGCATAAAACAAACATGAAGTCTAAAGACGTGAGCTCGGGCTTCACAGTTTTAGCTTTTGGAAAAAAAAATGGCTTTTCAGTCTTGAAATATTTTACATAGTTCGACAGCAATAAATTTTAAATCTTTGTCTTCATCTGCGATTCTCCCCTTCCCCACCCCCTTCCCCTTTTCATTCACCACTCCATTCCTGACAATTTTCAGTGGAACTACAATGTGAGGTCATGAACATACTAGATCACTTGGTAAAACAGTTAACACAGGAGAGCCGTAGAAATCAATGACTAAAAAGCACAGCACAAATCTCGAAGAGCTGTAGGTTATTGTTAATGATGAGATAGCGCCACCCATTGCCAAGCATTTTAAATAAAAAGTATCTTTAAACTTTTTGACCGACGTAATCAGGGTCCGATTAAGGATTTTGTAGGCCCTAGGGTACTAATTAATTAACTATAACTAATTTAATATTATACAATTGTAAATTTAAAAAGTTATTTGTTTTTCCCCTTTGTAGGCCCTATTTTTTGATTGTAGGCCCTAGGCACGCTGCCTATAGTGCCTAGGCCTTAATCGGGCCTTGGACGTGATGCTTTAGATGGCACTGTAGCCTCAACTCCGACGAACGGAAAGTTATTAATATGCCGCGTCTGTAATCACGACTAGAATCGTGCTTGGAACTTAGACGAAATGAAACGCCCAAATAGTACATTCGTGTTTTTTTTATCTTATAGGCTTTTATTACAGGTCACTCAGTGACTCTGTGATGGTAGACAAAGAAAAAAAGAAAGAAAAAAGAAAGAAAAACTCTGTGATGGTGAGAAGAAAGAAAAAAAAGGAAGAAAAAAGAAACAATTTCATCCATATAGGCGCTTTCGCTTTTTAAGTCCATGAAATTATATAAATATCTTCATGATGTCAGCCATTTTAATAAAAGTCATTTTTTTGTTAAGTTTTCTTTTTTTGGGGGGACTTTATCTTGAAGAGGTCACTATAAGAAGAAAAAAACACCATCAGAGGATTACGAAGCTGACAGAACGGACATAGCAATCTTCTTCTTAATCTTTACTAATATAAAATGACTCAAAATAACTCAATGTTGGCCTGAACTGGTTGAGCTAAGACCAACCTGGCATTTCTGTTTTGTTAGCTTTGTAAGTATACGAGTAATTCAACTTCAATCGATTCATTTTTGTTTTATAATATTTTTTTTGTTGGTATTTTCAAATGTCAATATTAATCCCGCAGGCGTCTATGACAAAACAGTCTGACATCTTATGTTTGCAGAAAAGTTTTAACGCGAGGGACCGCTTGAAGAGATATCTCAGCCAGTGGTCATTAGCTAAAGCCATCCTGTCACCATTTCCTGATACATCTCCGTTCTCCAATAGTACATCACAGAGAAATGGAGAGATTAGCAGCTAGCTAAAAAAGCTTGAGAAAATGTTTTAAAAAAAAAAATTATGTAATGAGATATGCAGAAGAAAGATTAAATCCCGTTTGATATCATCTGTGAGATATTTCCTGTTCAAGTATTCATTTTTTTCGCTTTTACATACTTATGTCACAATTGTTATCGGGTCATGTGATGTCTAAATTAGGATGTGACAATTATTTTCTCTTGATCCAAAATACATCACAAAAAATAAATGGCTCTGCAATGCAACCCCCAAGGTCAGAGAAATGTTGGCCGTCCTAAGACCACTTGGAGAAGGTCTTGCGAGCAGGAGATGAAAATCTGCAAACAGACATTGGTGGGTTTGAAAAAGGCCTTCCAAAACAGAGAGCGCTGGAGAGTGGTTGCAGAGGCCCTTTGCTCCGCAAGGAGTTCAAGACATTAAGTCAAGTAAGTCAATAATTACCATTGGGAGAGGAGAGGGGAGGAGGGGGGGTAGGTACTGACGACTGATTGTCGTACGGTCGTTGTCAACGCCCAACCTGAAAGCTCCCTCCCCCCAACCCCCACCCCCGATTTCATCCTCACAGTCATTCACATATGCTTGCCCGAGTTCCCTACGTGGCAGTTGCCATTTAGGTAATGGTAGGGATAACAAAAGATCGCTATAAAAACCTTCCCATCAATAATTTGTTAGTATATAAGAGATAAACACCTCATACTTACCAGGGACTTTTACAAAATCAATAGACCCCGCGACCTTTTACCAACATCCTCCACATAAAACACAAACTAGCACTACAGTAGCCATGACTGAACAAATAAAGGAACATATGCCACATGACCAAGTATTAAACTCGCGACAGACACTACGCACAACTAGTTCACAACTACTTCACCACCGCGGCACCGTGCCAGGCAAGATAGACACTTTACGACTGGACGCAAATTATAATAAAGGAAAAAAAAACGTGTACACAATATTTTAATTTTGACGTACCAATACAAAATAAGTCAACATAGAGGAGGACAACAGACACACAATGAATGAATGCTACACAGATTGCTCTAGAATGTTCGTGGAACTGTCCCTCCTAATCCATCCCCCCCTCCCTAGGAAACATAATGGAGTTGTATATTTGTCCATCGATCAAACCAGACCTCGTGCTTCTTTCTGTCTCCAGTCACACTGTCTAGCGAAAGGTAATCAGTGTGTATGTAATGGCTTACATTTAAAGTGATTGCATCGAACTCAGTTACCTAAGTTCACTCAAAGCCCCTCCTCCCCCCACCCCCAGAGGCTACGTTTTTTTTTATCGGTCTTACCTGCGCCCTTCGCACCCCCCCCTTTCCACCACGCATACACGCACTTAACAGGGCTGCCAATCTAGTAATTTTTTTTTTGGAGAAATATAATTATAATAAAATGCTGTCAAATGACAGGTCTGGATAATCAAATGCTTTTTTTTATGGGACACTCTGTTGGTTTGTATGAATGTCTGGACGAAATTTCGTAATCCATTTTTAACCCACTTACCATCATCACTCGATTTCTTTGAAAATGTTGCCCACTTGTTTGCTTCAGACGACAATACAATATTCAATAATTAGGTACATCAAATCGCGCCTTTCATTTTATGAATCCAGATAGAGCCTCGCAACGGTAAACTTTGACCGCGTTTCGATTTCTATTTTTAGCATAGACTCTTCCACAAACAAGTATTTTATATGCTAATTTTTTTTTGTGGTAGGGGAGGGAACTATGCCTCTGTATCAACACATTTGCAGCCGACAGTATGACTAGGGTAAAATAAGCTACTAAAATGTGGTAAAAAAAACATTTTATACTATTTTTTACAAAAGCGTGCTTTTTTAAAAATCTTTTTTTTTTGTCCTTAAGATATATATCTTGATTTATATCTTGATTTTTTTTTCTCACACAGTAAGAAAAAAAATCTAGATCTTTCAAGAAAATAATTTGCAGCCCTGACTCTAAAATGGACATTTAAAAAAAAAAAAAGTTGTTTTTGATTCTGGACACCCAAATATTACCAGATGATGAACTGTTTGATTGACGTTAATTATAGCTATATATATCTGACCTTGTGCTAAATTAAAATTACCATCATAAGATGTCTCTTTAGGTAAATACATGACTTAGAAACAAGACGTTCATCAGTATAACGGAATTTAACGGATGCAGTTTAAACCTAACGTTGCGGTTAAATCAAGAACATATTTTACCGCTATTAAACTTGAACATTTTAGAAAAGCTTAAGGTTGGTCCACTAATTGATAATGTAAAAAAAAGTAAAAGTGATACAAAATGGAATTGAAACTTAATGAAAATTTATCCCCGTGTATATTTTCAATAAATGAAATCAATTTGTCTTCCACCGTGCTGTCTTGTCATTTCTAGCTAAAATGTTTCGACGCTCGTTTATTTATCTCTATACTTATAAGACGCATTTTTTGTCTGTCTGTCTGTCTGTCTGTCTGTCTGTTCCCTTATAACTCAAGATCCAGACAAACAAATAACGTGAAGTTTGTTACACATACACATAATTACATGGGGAAGGTTATAGGACAGGTTTCGTTTCATATCGATGGGTAGTTTAATTGTAATTAATTTTTTTTTTTATTTTAGTATTTTACTATATTAAAGTAATCTCGACGGCGCCATAAATAAAATTCCTCTGTGACGTCATTTCCCTATGATCGAATAGAACTTGCGCGCTGGTGCTGTATTGTGCCTTTGTGATGCAAAGAATTGTTGATGTTTTTTCATGCTCTCTGATGTGTACAGTTTGAGGAAGGTAAAGGAATGAAGAAGGATTTTAGAAGAAGTGTGAAACCATAATAATAAGTATATATATATATATATATATATATATATACAGAGAGAGAGAGAGAGAGATAGAGGGGGGGAGGGAGAGAGAGATAAAGAGAGAGAGAGAGAGAGATAAAGAGAGAGAGAGAGGAGCAGGGGGGAGAGAGAGGAAAGGAGGGTAGGGGGGGGAGGGCGGGAGGGGGAGAGAGGAGGGAGGGGGTGGACAGGGGGAGAAAAGGAGGGGGAGAGAGGGGAGATGGGAGAGGGAGTAGGGGGGAGAGGGAGCAGGGGGAGAGGGAGCAGGGGAGAGGGAGAGAGAAAGGAAGGGAGGGAGAGAGGGGGTAGGGAGGGGGAGAGAGAGGGGGAGGGAGGGAGAGAGAGGGAGGGAGATAAAAGTGAGGGGGCAGGGAGGGAGAGAGAGGGAATGAGGGAGGGAGGAAGGGGGAGAGAGGGGGAGGGAGAGAGAGAGGTGGAAAGGGGAGGGAGGGAGAAGGGAGAGGGATTAGGGAGGGAGAGAGAGGGGAGGGAAGTAGAGAGGGAGAGGATGGGAGAAATGGGAGGAAGAGATAAAGAGAAAGAGGGGGCAGGGAGGGAGAGAGAGGGAAGGAGGAGGGAGGAGGATGGACGGGGGAGAGAGGGAGAGGGGAGAGAGGGAGATGGGAGAGGGACGGAGAGAGATTAGAGAGAGGGAGGGAGGGAGAAAGGGAGGGAGGGAAAGGGAGAGAGGGGGAGGTAGGGAGGGAGAGAGAGAGGAAGGGAGAGAGGGGGTAGGGAGAAAACAGAAGGTAAACAGAAAACCTTATTTTAAACTCGGGCAAAGCCGGGTACTTGCAACTAGTAATTCTATAATTGACTCTATCAACCCACATCGCAAAACCAACCCGCCCCTACTTTTTGTGCAAATTTATATCAAATTTAAAAAAAAAAAGAGGCACTTGATCATAATGGAAATGATTACAATAAAGTACAGAAAGGTTTCAGTTTATATATATGATTCACATCGAGTCTATATAGTTATATTTTCATTCAATAATGTTGCAACTTATAAATGATTGTACACTAGAGTTGTACAGTAGTATATATTACTGATAACAGCACATTTCTTTCTTGCAAACTGAGCGCAACGATTTTATTGCACTTCTAAACATTGGCTGCATTGCTATTAGCCAATTTCATGCTGTGCTCTTGTTGGCTGTTTGGAGATCGTAGTCTCAGGGCTCAAGCTGTGGGGTGGCAAGTGTTCTTGCACTCCGGGCACGGTGATCTCATTGCAATCTCTCGTCTCTCTAACAAATAACAGTTGGCTGCACTGCGCTAGACCGTAAGTTGCACTGCTCTCATCAAATAACAGTTGGCTGCACTGCGCCTGCCCGTAGGTTGCACTGCGCTAATCCAATTACAGTTGGCTGCACTGCCCTAGCCCGTAGGTTGCACTGCACTCATCAAATAACAGTTGGCTGCACTACGCTAGCCCGTAGGTTGCACTGCACTCATCAAATAACAATTGGCTGCACTGCGCTAGCCCGTAGGTTGCACTGCTCTCAATACTTGCAATGTCACAGTGTTCTTTCTTCTACTGTTATCAGTGGCAATCATCAATTTCTTAATTCATGGCATGGCATGCTATTATAGCCGATAATGCGGTGCTGAGTGGGCGAATGGATAGGAAGATGGAGGGGATTGGTGCAATAATTAAACGTTTCCCCTATTGTGTTGATAAAGTGCGGGCCGTTTCATCAGATGGTCCGGCAGGTTTAATCTCGACCTCCGGTTTTTTACGGCTACTTAAGAGAATTGGGCTGTTGTTGTCCGTTGCCATAGTAACTCCGCTTTAAGACATTGCGGAGTGGGTGTTTCTCTGTGTGTGTGTTGAGGGGAGGGGGGTTAACGAACCTTGGATGATTATTATCTTTAAGTGCTGTGCGTACATCTCAAAATTGAGTGGCTAGCTTTTTTTTTTCCAGAGATTGTCAATATTTTGGACCAATGATCATTTTATTTCCTTTAATCAATTTGTTATATGCCGTCATCGCTTGTCAGATGTCTAGTAAATCTGACGTCAGACTACAGATAAGTGATCTACTCTTACTTTGAAACCAGCATGAGGCGGCATTTTACACCCCCTTTAGTATTTTTTTAAAAGGAATGGATGGACGTTTTTTTATGTCCGCCAGGAAGGCGAGACTTACGCTAGTCACTTTACAAGTGGCAATAGACATATTGACAGATATCAAACCATAGGAGATAGAAAATTTAGCCTAGGGCTTTCATATGTACCCTTGTCCAGGGCCTTCATTTGTACCCTTGTCCAGGACCCTCATTTGTACCCTTGTCCAGGGCCCTCATATGTACCCTTGTCCAGGGCCCTCATATGTACCCTTGACCAGGGCCTCATATGTACCCTTGTCCAGGGCCCTCATCTGTACCCTTGTCCAGGGCCCTCATATGTACCCTTGTCCAGGGCCCTCATATGTACCCTTGTCAAGGGCCCACAAAAACGTAAGAAAGGCTCGGTTTTGTGGGAAGGGACGACATTGAGTTTTCACACATGAGAGCCAAACAGAGTCCCCAGTCGCAATCAACCTTTATGAATTCTCTTTCCAATATTTATCATTTCGTAATCTAACACAAACTTATTTAAGAAATGACAACCAAATATCAACAACAGTGACAAAAGTTTAATGATAATCCATTAATTCTTCAGATTAAAAAAAAATATGTAATACTAGAAACTTACACAGAGAAATAGAGAGAAACAAAATTAAAAGCGAAAAAAAACAAACCAACTTACCAAATGTAATGGGACAGAATCGTTATGTCACGTAGATGAGGTTAGCGTCTGGTGAACGAAAGACATAAATAGAGTTTAGATATCTTCAATGTCACACATACAGGCAATAGTTTATTATTATTTTTTTTTCTAAAAGCCTGAACATTCTAAAAAAAAAAAATAAACAACGAATTCTCTAATTCCCTAATTACTGTTGACTAAACGATTTCTTTTGGTTTCTGATTGCACACCATTACCACTACTCCGCAGTTCGTCAACATGCAGCGCGCACATCTGGTGCGAGGAGAGTTTTGGAGTGATTTCTTTTTAATGAGCGATTGTTAAACAACGTAATCAGTGGACATGGTGGTGGGGGGGGGGGGAGGGGTGAGGGGAGGGGGTGATATCAATATAGAATGTTTATGTTAAATCGGTGGGCTGGGGGAGGGATCGGACTCCCGACACAGAGATTTAAAACCAAGGCAATGACCTGAATGGCTATGTCATTCTTTTTGTTTTTTCTTTACGGGATTATTTTTTTTTAAATCTTGGCAATTAACGACGATTAGAAGATGGTTGGGTAATAGTTTAAATACTAGCTGTACTCTGCAAAACCTTTGCTTAGAGTTATATCCCCTTAGGCTTGATCGGTAGGCTAGGTTATTTTCGGTTCCGGGCAGATCCGATTTTTTCATGATTGTTTTTTAAACTGGAATACTGTTGTATTAGTTCTTTACTTTCGATTTAACGCAGAACCCAAATCGCTTATATATATATATATATTATTTTAATGACAAGATAATGAGCAATATATGAAGTTGGAATAAAAGTCAGTTATCGTAGGGTATAAAATGTTTTTTTTAAAAAGGATAAAGAATGCAAAATAAAATATAGGTATCAAAAGAAATATAATCCATTGAGCTGTAGTGTGCACAAGTAACATTAAGTCACCCCCGGGACGGTACACAGTTTACATAAAGGGTAAGGGTGTGTGGGTGAGCAGTGTGTGTGTGTGTGTGTGTGTGAAGTCGGTTTCATGTTATTATTGTTTGTTCTATCGGGAGTAGCAATGCCAGTTGATGTCATTGTATAACGCACGTTCTATTTTGAATTCATTTACTAAATGGTAGATAGTGAATTAACTTAATAAAAAAAAGCAATATTTGAAGAGGTTGAGTATATGGGAATTGAGGATCTCTGTAATGTACTTAAATGAAGGGGAGGTCAAAGGTTGTATTATTATTTGTCATATGGAGTAGAGTAAGTTAGTGATATTTTTTTTTGGGCGTTAAACAAACTAATACTTTTTACGATTTTTCCTTCAGCCTTTATAAAAATTTCATCGAACACCTTTGAAAACTGGGGTGTGGGTGGGGTGATGATTGGCTCAACCTTTAATTCTATAATTACCAACCTAACAGCAAGTCGTGAAATTCTACGTAACTTTTATCATCACACATCAAATGCAGGGAAACGTCGAGCTGATTTGTTGCTACATTTTTTTTTTCTAAAAGACTATATTTGTCGTCGTAACAATAAAAAGGAGTGCGCATTATTAGATTAGTTCGCGTCTAATTTGAGACCTTTACTAAGCAAACATTAATATTATTTTTTTTTCTAAAATCTAGAGCGGGTGAAGGGAAAGAGAGTGTAAGAAAGCCTTTCGGTTCTTTAAGTATGCTATGATGAAAGGACCTCCCCGAATAAAAGCGGTTTGAGGCCTTAAATATTTAATAATCCTCATGCGAATTAGTTCGTGAAGAGAGAAGATTAAATAAAAAGAACCCTAATCGTGTGTTCTGTATTTCATGAATAATACATTTAATATTACGAGTAATCTTGATTAAATTTTCTGTAAAAAAAGAAAAGCTAGTTATAATTGAATAAAGAGAACTAAAAAAACAAAAAACCCTTTTTCTAGCCCTTTAAGTGCAGAGACCGATTTAATGTAGGAGCGAAATTGAGGCGCTTTCCCGCGGCCCCGAATAATCAGAAGCCCCTAATATTGAAAGGCTCCAAAAAATTATAGATTTATAACCTTTATTGTCTCCCTTATTATTTGTATATATACACGTTTTAATGTAAAATAAAAAAAGCGTTCATTGAAATTTTAAAATATTATACCTATGTAGCGATATTGGAATATTTATAAAATCAGTATTAAAAGTCTGTTAAAAGGACAACATTATAAATTGAAAATGTGTATAAATATCAATAGTTGTATAAATATCAATAGTTGTGTAAATATCAATAGTTGTATAAATATCAATAATTTTTATAAATTGTATAAATATCAATAGTTGTATAATTTTTTGTTTAAATATCAATAGTTGTATAATTTTGTGTATAAATTTCAATAGTAGTATAATATTTTTGTATAAATCTCAATAGTTTTCTAAGCATCAACAGTTGTATAAATATCAACAGTTGTATTAATATCAATAGCTGTATAATTAAAGTACAGGACTAATAAAGAATGTTAATCATTTTTTTAATGAAAATTTCAATTAAATACATAATCATCAACATTCAACAAATCAGCGTAAATTAGTTCAGAATAATTACAAATAAAATTTTCAAACTAAATTGTGAATCCTAATATCCAATATCTCTCAAGAAATTTGTCAAACTGCCTCCTTTTCAAATCGTAAAATTTGAATTAGCTCTTCTTATTTCATGTGTAAAATTTTTTTGTATAGACACGATCTAGAGTGGTAAATTGTATAGACACGATCTAGAGTGGTAAATTGTATAGACACGATCTAGAGTGGTAAATTGTATAGACACGATCTAGAGTGGTAAATTGTATAGACACGATCTAGAGTGGTAAATTGTATAGACACGATCTAGAGTGGTAAATTGTATAGATGCCAACTAACTTCTCTGGACGATATTGATTTATTCAATTTATTGTAAACTCCAGCGGTAAAAAATATCCAGTAATTAAAAATGTATATTAAAACAAAGGTCAACCAAAATCAACAAGGGATATTCCATCAGATATGAGATATTTAAAAAAAAAGAGGTTGATCGGGGAATCATGGGTAAAAATCTCTTCTAATGAACGTTGACCGTAAGGTGGAATCAACTAGAAAATTCTAGAGTACTCTTACAAGATTCTGAATATTGCTATTTTCTTGAAAGACTTTAAAAAGAAAAAAAGTAACTATATTTTTTTTGTACTCCAATAAATCCATCTGAAAGTCATGATGAATGTTTGTGTAGTCAGGACTATCAACTGTTCACAGCGGAATTCAGCAGAGGAAATACTTTGTGATGCCGTAAGTAAAAGAAATGCACGTAGAAACGATATATTGCAGTTTATTACATAGAGTATATACTCAGTACATAAGAGAATATACACGGTACACATATACATTTACACAGTACATAGACGATTTACACTGTACATCGAGAATATACACAGAACGCATGGAATATACATAGTACATAGATACATTTACACATTACAGAAGATGATTTACACAGTACATTGAGAATATATACAGTACACTGAGACTACACAAAGTACATTGAAAATATATACAACATATAGAGAATATATACAATATATAGAGACTTTACACAATACATTGAGAATATACACAGTACATTGAGAAAATACACATCACATAGAGAATATTTACAGTAGATAGATCTCTATGTGGCAAAAAATGAAAGTCTATAATTTCTTTCCTTTTATGTATTTGATATATATATATTTCCACAAGGTCAAACATTTCCAATCAGACAATAAAGATTTAATCAATCTATGACTAAAACCGATCATATAATGGTATTTTTCTCTATTTCTTAGTATTCTATCTTCTTATAGCAGTTTATAGTTGTTTTGAGTCTTCTTTTTAATCAATATCGATATGCACCACAATAAATACTTCAAGCAGTGCTCGGGTAACCTTTTTACACCAGGGCACAACGGGAGACATGAGACAATAAGAGCAGTTTTTAGGGACCATGGGTAGAGATTCTCACATGGGTTGGTGGACATAGGATACATAGACATGCCAAATCGTTACAGCTTCAGTTTCAATTGACTTTTTACTGGTAAGAGGCCATTTTACACATATGGGTCATAGGCAGCACACAAAATAGTCTGCTCAAAAGACTCGCTCTTGCTGCTGATACCACTAAATGTATGTAAATGTATTATAACAATATGAATTCTTTACTTTTTTAAATGTAGACCTATGTGTATAATTATCACACAATATGTATTAATTCCAGGCACAACATTTTGGCGGAGTTTTTAATGTCATAGGGCATTGACATGTCACTTACAATATATATATATATATATATATATATATATATATATATATATATATATACATGTCTTTTAAAATGCAACATGAGTTATGAAAATAATAGAAAAATAAAACAGGTTCGATTTATGAGCAACGTTGTTTTTGTCTAGCTGCTGATTAACTACACCATATGCACATACCTCGGACATGAATACAATCTAAATACATTCCAACGGGTAAACGTCAATCACATTTGAATATTTTTTTTTCTGCTGTAATGATTATTGCCAGAATTTTAGCAAGCAACAACCGAAATAATTCAAATATTATTATTCTATTGCTTGTTGTAAATGCTGTTTGATGCTGTTCCAACATTTGTCTAGGTAATATTTTTACATTTTTTTCACACTGTTTTCTGAATAAATAAATAGTTTTGAAAGTTAACAAAAAATTACTTTTGACAGAATTCATCACCATTTTAAATATTTGATAGGCATACATACAATTTATCAAGCCACAAAGTAAGAAATGAAAAAAAATATTAAAACAAATAAGAAATGAGTATTTTATTGTCTACACTGAACTGTATTTAGCTTGATGTCGTACATTTGGTATAATTTATACTAAAGTCGGTTATAATGAGCGAAGAAATTAACTATTATATACAGTGTCGTGCCTAGACTAAGTGCAAACAATGATTAGTTTCTTCTTCCACGATGTGCCCCCCCCCCCTCCTCCCAATTTTTAATCTTTACATAAACAAGTAGAAAGAATTGATAGTTGACTTGCTCATCTTGTGTTTTCTAAATTCTTCTTATTTTTAAAAAAAAAAAAGAATCTAGCCATGTTTTGAAATCTGATACTTTAAATTATTATCACGAGGACTGTTTATCAATCATTTGACCACAACTGTTATTTAAATTTTCACAATTTTTATATGACACTTGTATATTAAGAACCTATGTTCCTAAAACAAAGGCGAAACCTTGGAATAACAGGGGGAATGGGTGGTCGTGTGGTTTAGCACTCGACTGTCGACATGAGCATCTCTGGTTCGATCTCCAGCGAGGACTAATTGATATTGCCGGGATGGGTGGTCGTGTGGTATAGCACTGGACTGTCGACATGAGCATCTCTGGTTCGATCTCCAGCGAGGACTAATGGATATTGCCGGGATGGGTGGTCGTGTGGTATAGCACTGGACTGTCGACATGAGCATCTCTGGTTCGATCTCCAGCGAGGACTAATGGATATTGCCGGTCATGGTGCCTCCAAGGCCATAACACTATCGGCTATGGTGGGGATGAAAGAAGGGCACTGCACAAACAGTCCCATTAGTGGTTTATAGGATCTAAGAGATTTGATCTCATCATTACAGGGACTTCACTCACATTGGAATAGAATTCATTGAATCTAATAAAAACAATATAAATATACGGGAGATAGAAACTGATTGCTTAAGATCTCATGAGGGCTAAGCCTTGCCGCTCCATCACTTATTTTTTTTTGATGCGGATGATAACTCGATTGTTTCACCAGTCCAGATAAACTGTGAATGCAGTTATCTATTGATCATTTTCATTTTAGTAAATGATCACTCTTCCACTCAAATAGTCGCTGTCAGTGTTATACAAATGCTTACAAATTATGTGTAATAGCCTTTTCTTAAAAAAAAAAAAGATCGGAAAAAAAATGTATTTGTTGATTTCACAAAGTCATTAAACTTACTATCTCCAGTTTTTTTTACTAATGCTGTAAATTCATTTTGCTTCTAGAAATTTGAACAGCATTTTTAGCTGCTAAAACATTTGACTAGCTTATGGTGGTATCTGGCGCTGACCTAGAAGCCGAGTAGCAAGGGATGGATTCAGAATTTAAATATATAAACATGTATATTAAATATTTATAATAGGGTGGCCCAAAAACAACTTTTAGTCAAATTTATTTGGATCATTTTGTTTTTTGTTTTTCCTTTGACTTCAAAACGGCACAGAAAAAATTTCATGAATATATGTATGACTTTATTTAGTACTGCATCATTGACACTGAAATTTTAAATCATTTTGAATGAATTTTGAATGTATGTATATATAAAGCACATAGAAAATGCTAAAATGTTCTGGAAAGTTTTAGAAAAATCTATACAATTCTAGAAGGTTTTGGAAGGTTCTATGAAATCTCTAGAAGGTTCTAGAAGCTTCTAGAAAAACCTGGAAAACTTGAGAAAGTTCCCGGAAATTCTAGAAATCTCTAGAAGTTTTTTTCTTCATATAAATAGCCAACTTCATCAGTGCTTTTCAATTTAGTTATAAAAATCAATATATCATTATATGATCAAATGTTGCGGCTATCTAAATATTATTCATTTAGTTAGGACTACTAAGTCGAAAGGTGTTGTTCATTTAACTGGCATAGAAGTTGACAACTCCTGTTTATTGAGCTAGGTACTTCCCCTAATTGAGCCTACTTGCCAATGTTATTTTTACAAACACAGCCGACTTGTTGACAATCGGTAGAAGTTTTTCATGAGGACATACTAATGTCCATTGAGCTAGGTACCTCCCCTAACTGAGCCTACTGGCCAATGGTATGTTTACAAACACAGCCGTCTGGCAGTTAGTTGGTACAATTTTTTCATGACCTATTTCTTCGCTTTTATACTGTCCAGTTGACATGCCCGCCCCCCTAACTGAGCCAACTGGCCAATGGTATTTATAAACACAGCCGTCTTCAATAAGACATTTGGAGGTAGTACAACTGGACTGGATGTGCTGATAATCAAGCGCTTTAAGACGATTTGGCCAAAAATAAGACAGGCATAATTTAGTATACCCCACGACATCATCACATTTTGTTCAAATATCCTCCAAATGAAAGACAACTCAAGATATTTGTCACGTGAAGATTACATAAAAAATTCTGACTCTGAATCTTATCTTTCTGAATCTCTCCTCCCCCCCGGGGTGCGTTTTCATGTTGCAGGAACTTATCACCATGCACGATGGATGTCTAAAATAATCTACGTCATGAAGATTTATCTCTTCCGTCATCAATTCATGCTTAGTCAAGCATGAAAACAGATCTATTGCAGAATTTGGTATCTTTGCATTCTTGGTTAACATTAAAGCTTGGATTCAGTGTGCCATTCTAGCAGACGCGCTTCTGAGTGATCTGGATTTCATCAAGCTTCTTATTGATTATAAATGTTTCTCCCTTCAAAACGATTAGCCAACATCTCTGGTACCTTAGTGCAGAAATCATTCATCTGGTTCTTTTTTCTCAACGTGTTTCAGTGGATGAGAAAAACAGCCTTGCTGCTTGCTTGAGGCAATTCATAAAGAAATCTTCTGATGATCAGAAAGAAGAAAGGTGCAAACGCAACACAAATGATCCTTCAGCACTTCATAATGTGTCATTAAAGGATTTGTGACCTCGTCTTCGCTTCTCTTCTTTAATGCTTTTCTGCTTCCCACAAATTTTCTCATGACTGATGCTTCAATCTGGAAACAAACTCTTTCATTTCAACAGTTGTCAATGACTGTGCCGATCAGGGAATTGCACTGGCTTTATCATTCAACTCATCCCTCACCAAATCAGAGGAGTAAAAGCAGTACTTGCTCCAAATTGTTGAACAGCATCGCAAAGAGTTTCCAGAAGCAAAAGAACCAACTGTGCTAAAGAGGTCACAACATGAAGACATTTAGGACTCAGAAAGCACTGACTAAAAAACTTTTAAAGTGTATTTTTGAATGGCGTACTTAGAACTACTCTTCAATACAGTCAGGTTAATATGTCATGTAACTAGTATTATTTAACTGTTTAATTTCTACTGTGTAATATAATTGTTCTTTGTATCTAAAAAAACAGCATTTTAAAACTTGCAAAATTTTCATTTAATGCAAATGCCGAATACCATAAAACACGAGATAACTATCGCACTGAGGCAGTAATTATAGGGGCCCAATTGGTGTGAAATGAGGTATTAAATGATTAAAATAGGTAAATATATATGAAAACTAAAAAAAATACAAAGTGGAAATTAAACAATAACAAGTGCGACACATTTTGCGGGTGCCATAGGTCACGGGGTGTAGAATTTTTTAACAGAGATGGTGACAGACTGAATCAACCTGGTAGATAAAACAAAGGGATGCAACCAGCTAAACAACTGGGGTTGATGGGCGCATACATACGAAACACTCATTCGCACCCCGCCGTTATCCCCAATAGACTTCAATACCTCCCAGTTCTTGAACAATGCACCTTTTGTTTTTCCAGTTTAAAGTCCCTGTTTGACTTGACAAACACGTTCAAATAATCAGGTCAACATTTATAAATGCCAGCATAATGCCCCAGGGCATGCAATGGAGTGGTTATGTATCGCCGTATGGACCACACCTTGGTTATGTATCACCATATGGACCCCATCTTGGTTAGGTATTACCATATGGACCCCATCTTGGTTATGTATCGCCGTATGGACCCCATCTTGTTAGGTATCACCATATGAACCCCATCTTGTTTAGGTATCAACATATGGACCCCATCTTGGTTAGGTATCACCATATGGACCCCATCTTGGTTAGGTATCACCATATGGACCCCATCTTGTTAGGTATCACCATATGGACCCCATCCTGGTTATGTATCGCCGTATGGACCACACCTTGGTTATGTATCACCATATGGACCCCATCTTGGTTATGTATCGCCGTATGGACCACACCTTGGTTATGTATCACCATATGGACCCCATCTTGGTTAGGTATCACCATATGGACCCCATCTTGGTTATGTATCGCCGTAAGGACCACACCTTGGTTATGTATCACCATATGGACCCCATCTTGGTTATGTATTACCAAAGGGACCCCATCTTGTTTACGTATTACCATATGGACCATAGATAGTTTAACACTTGGATTAATTTTTCAATTTAAGGGGCGCACTGTTTTTTTTGCGCCCTGGGCATCAGTGGCTTCAATCCACCTCGGTCTAAGGGCTGGCGCCCCTAAGAGCTTAAGAAATGTAATAAATATTCTGCTATTCCCCCATCTCCTCGCGGAGTCCTTCAACTCATTCAACTCATTCAACTCATCCCTAACCGAATCAGAGGAGGAAAAGCAGTACTTGCTCCAAATTGTTGAACATCATCGCAAAGAGTTTCCAGAAGCAAAAAAAAAACCATTTGTGCTAAAGAGATCGCAACATGAAGACATTTAGGACTCAGAAAGCACAGACTAAAAAACTTTTAAAGTGTATTTTTGAATGGCGTACTTAGAACTACTCTGCAATACAGTCAGGTTAATATGTCTTGTAACTTGTATTATTTTACTGTTTAATTCCTAATGTGTAATATAATTGTTCTTTGTAACTTAAGAAACATCATTTTAAACTTGCACAATTTTCATTTAATGCAACTGCCGAATAATATAAAACACTAGATAACAAGTGCACTGAGGCAGTAATTATAGGAGCCCAAATGGTGTGAAATGAGGTATGTAAATGTTTAAAATATGTAAATATATATGAAAACTAAAAAAAAATACAAAGTGGAAATTAAAAAATAACAAGTGCGACACATTGTGCGGGTGCCATAGGTCACGGGGGTATAGTGTGTTTTTTTTTAACAGAGATGGTGACAGACTGAATCACCCTGGTAGGTAAAACAAAAGGGTGCAACCAGTTAATCAACTAGGGTTGATGGGCGCATACATACGAAACACTCATTCGCACCCCGCGGTTATCCCCAATAGACTTCAATACCTCTCAGTTCTTGAACAATGCACCTTTTGTTTTTCCAGTTTAAAATCCCTGTTTGACTTGACAAACACGTTCAAATAATCAGGTCAACATTTATAAATGTCAACATAATGCCCCAGGGCATGCAATGGAGAGAGCGGCCGTTCTCAAGTAAAGCTACCGCCCTTCCATTGTTGGTATCTCATGTAAACCAGTTTTTATTTCGTCCTATGACAATTTTCACCGACTGGGGGCTCCTCTGATAGCACACATCTGCAAATACTATAACAGTGGGGGGTCACATAAGGACTGGGCATTTAATAGCGGCGCAATAGATGCACACCGTGAGCCCCACCTTGGTTAGGTATCACCATATGGACCCTACTTTGGTTAGGTATCACCATATGGACCCCATCTTGGTTAGGTATCACCATATGGACCCCATCCTGGCTATGTTCCTCGTATGGACCACACCTTGTTTAGGTGTCACCATATGGACCACCGGCGGCGGAACGAAATATTTTAAGCCAAAATATGACCGAAAGACAAATTTTACCCACTTAATTCTATAATAGAATATAGTAATTCTGTAGCAATTAGTCAATCGATATTATTAAAAAATAATATATATAAAAAAAAAAATGAACATTGAGCACTTCTGTCGTCAACTGATTCATAATGTCAGTTTGTTTACAAATTATATAGTGAAATTAGATCAGAAAATTACTGATAATTATCATGAATGATGATGAATATGAAACCGGAAACGGGAAACTCAATAAACTAAAAGTAATTTATGAAAAGATAATAAATAATTGTATCTTCTTTAAAAATTACATTTGCCGTCATTCGGTAGATGGCAATACTTCTCTATACTTATAAGACGCATTCGCTATCTGTCTGTCTGTTCCCTTAAAACTCAAAATCCAGACAACCAAATAACGTGAAATTTGGTACACGCAATGGCGCAACCAGGGGGGGGGGCAGGGGGGCTGAAGCCACCCCCAGGCCAAATCATCAATACATAATTTACGTTATAAAGTTACAAAAAAGACTGTCAAACTGTCTTTTTTCAATATGTGAGTTGGGGCCCCCCCCCCCCCCCCCAGCATTTTTTGCTGGTTGCGCCACTGGGTACACGTACACAAAATTACATGGGGAATGTTCTTAAACAGGTTTCGTTCCATCTCAATGGGTACTTTTATTGTAATTAATTATTTTGGATATCAAAGACATGAAAATTGGCAAACTTTTACCCCGATTTCAGTTTTTACGAGCTTCTCTCCCACATAGCTAACTTACTATAAATATGATCGGTACGGGGAACCTAATATCACATTACTTACTACATTATTACATTCCATTCCTTCACCCATAGGAATTGTAATCTTTTGATACAGTCATGCCTAAGAGAGAGAGAGAGGGAGGGAAAGAGGGAGGGAGGGAAAGAGGGAGGGAGGGAGGGAGAGAGAGGGAGGGAAAGAGAGAGGGAGGGGAGGGAGAGAGAGAGTAACTGCCAAAAATGTTGCGTATCACATTGCTTTAAGATAAATGTACCCTTTTATTGCATGCAAATAAACCCTTTTTTACGCGCCTTATTTTAAATCTTAATTAAACGTCAAATTACGCTTCTTAAATAAACAGAAAACATTATTTTAAACCCGGGCAAAGCCGGGTACTTGCAACTAGTTTTAAAATATGCCACAACAACTCTCAATAATGTGATTACTGTAAAATGTCAATTAATTATAATTTCTTTCAAATATTAAATTTAAGAAATAAATCAAATGAATTATGAAAATGAAAATGATACATATAAACTAAAATGAATTACAAAGTTAAAAAAGTTAAAATTTTAGGGGGGGGGGAGGCAGACTGGAAATTCAAGGGGGTGCCGCCTCCCCTTAAATGTTTTAGGGGGGGTGCTGCCCCCCCGCCCCCCCCTGCTCCGCCGCCAGTGATATGGACCCCATCTTGGTTAGGCATCACCAAATGGAATCCCCTTTCGTTGGGTATCACCATATGGACCCCACCTTGGTTAGGTATCACCATATAGACCCCATCTTGTTTAGGTATCACCATATGGACCTCATCTTGGTTAGGTATCACCATATGGACCCCATCCTGGTTATGTATCCCCGTATGGACCCCACCTTGGTTATGTATCGCCGTATGGACCCCACCTTGGTTATGTATCGCCATATGGATCCCACCTTGGTTATGTATTACCAAAGGGACCCCATCTTGTTTACGTATCACCATATGGACCCCATCTTGTTTAGGTATCACCATATGGACCCCATCTTGGTTAGGTATCACCATATGGACCCCATCTTGTTTACGTATCACCATATGGACCATAGATAGTTTAACACTTGGATTAATTTTTCAATTTAAGGGGCGCACAGTGTTCTTTTGCGCCACGGGCATCAGTGGCTTCAATCCACCTCGGTCTAAGGGCTGGCGCCCCTAAAAGCTTAAGAAATGTAATAAATATTCTGCTATTCCCCCATCTCCTCGCGGAGCCCCCCCCTCCGCAGTATTCATTGTTACTCAGCCATCTGTGACCGCGATCACCACTCACTGCTTTGGATGAATACACTCACTTGTGTGATCTGTGTCATGCATTCGATTACTCACCTACATCATTGCTAGTCGGCTCAGTATACCGTCTGCTCCCTTAATTTCTCTCTCTTTCAGAGCAAACCCCGGCAGACTTCCGTAATTTTTATAGCTTGAATCATACATATTTATTGTAAGCATATGCGGGTTACAGAGCGAGTTTTTTTGAAAACAGTGTTATTTTGGTTGATTTTCAACGGATTGACAATGCGATCTTTCTAAAGCAGAATTTTTTAAACCTTATATACCATAGACTCTAAATGTTGAGGCCATGTGCTAAGCAGAACGGATCGCAGGTCGTCGGGGGCCTTTAGCAGAGATTTAAAGATATATGTAAGGGCCCCTTGGCAAAAATACTGTTTGGGCCTTGATAACATTAGATGTAATCAGGGCCGGACTAAGGTTACTGTGGGCTTGAGGCTTGTTGCCCCCCACCCCCCCCCCAAAAAAAAAAGGGCGGGCTCGAGCCTTACAGATCTTATGTTTGATTGGAATAACAACTAGGGGCACTAGGCATTCACACAGTTCGCCTATCTATATGAACGTCTGTGGTGCAATTAAACTGTGAGGCTGAATGGCGTGTGTGAATTGTGTGTGGGTTGTGTTGTGGGTTATGTGTTTCGGTTCTTTGTGCGAGTTGTGTGTATGGGTTGTGTGTGTGTGGGTTATGATGTGTGGGTTGTGTGTGTGGGTAGTATGTGTGGGTTGTGTGTATGGGCTGTGTGTATGGGTTGTGGTGTGTGTGGGTTGTGTGTGTGGGTTGTGTGTGTGGGTTGTGTGCATGTGAGGTGTCTGTTTGGAGGATATGTGTTTGTATGTGTGTATATTTGTGTTGTGGGGGTGGTGTACTAGAAGAAAAAATTTTGTTTACTATAATACGTTATGTCAAATTCTTTAACAGTACGGATTATTTTATCAAATGGAGCAATTTTATTATCTCACTGATGAAATCTAAATAGTCGACACTTTGTAAATTTCAGTAAATGAAAAAAAAAAGAAACCGGCAACACAAAAACAAACTAAGGAACACCACTCACCTGTCATCCTGGAGTCCAGTAAACAGGCAAACAACAGTAGTGTAGTACTACGACTAGACAAAAACTTCAAAGTTGTCACCGACGACAATCAATCGATCTGTGGGGCGTCTACGTCGTCTGGCGATTGATAAAAACACCTGTAGCAGAGTTAAAAGTCACGAGTTTCAATGAGAATAAAAATAAATAAATAAATAAATAAGAAAGTCGGTTAGACGTCGGAATGACACAGAAACATTGTTGGCATCTAATGTCATGGTTTAACAAAAGAACAACATATATTTTATACAGATATCATAAACAACATGGAGGTTAGGACTATATATTTTCTACTCTCTTATGATAACTGGAGTGAAAAATAAATTAATTTCTTGACTCCCCCCCCCCCGGGGACATGAAAGTAATTAAAAACATTAAGTAAATGAGGTTTTAAAAATGAAAAGTGCATTTTTCGAATAGTATGAGTAGAGTATTAGGTGAGTAATATACACCAACCAACGCCAGTACATGCATTTGCATTTATTAACATGTATTTGCATTATTGGAATGCAATAGATCTTTGTCTCTAACGTATCAACAATAAATAATGAATGATTCATTAGTATTAAGTACTATATTCATGCATGTTAAAGTTTATCATAAAAGTACACCTTACCTGGAAAATGACTAAATTGAAATATATTAAATCCTTACTTCTTAGTTTGAAAACTCTTATTTCACAGACATATCTACATTAGATTTTATACAATAAACTATCTGAATGAACAACGGATCGCTTTACATTTTGCTTATAGACTAGATCAATGACCAATATCTAAACCAGAAATAGCATCAAATGGTTCCGATACAGCTGTTGCGAATTAATGGAAACGACAACTGTTGCATAAGAAGAGAGTGTGTGTTCTATTTATGCGAATTAATTCATTGACAGAAAGTCATTTCCGTTAAACTACACGTAAAAAAACAACAAAAACAACAAATAACCAAATTATGTAAAGCAATTTAATAACAACAGATTGTTTATTTATGTACATATTCTCCAATAATATTCATACAAAATATAATGTAGGCCACCCCTGTAGCGTGAAAATTCTACAGTAGGGGCCAGGCAATAGCGGGGGGGGGGAGGGGCAGGTAATACATTTTACTAAGTAGAGCAAATAAGCAGAGGGGGGCCAGACAAAACGCAGGTGGGTGGGCCCGGCCCCCTGGAACCCCGCACGCTAGGGGCCTGATGTAGGCCATCATACACTTTTTAAACAATTAATTAGTAATATCGAAAACCGTCAAATATTGATGTTAGTTAAACTCAGGCGATTAAAGATTAGAGAGAGGGGAAAAAAGGTGAATTTTGTTTGGGATTGAGGCATTAGTAAAATGCTTGTACGAAGGAACTACACAACTAAGCATCAAAGAACTACATATTTAAAAAAAAATAATTAGACCACTCTTAGAAAATCAATTAAAAATTTTGAAAAAGTGGACATTTAATGTCTATGACCGTAGTTCCACAAAGACGAAAAACCATTTAAGGGGCAAATAATGATACAAATAAGTAGGACATGTTTATTAAGTGAGCTTCGCACACTCGGCACTAGCGGTAAAGTAACAGGGTCACTACTAAAAAATCAGTCACAAAATCAGGATTCAAAATAGGTTCAAGAGATAAAAACCTCACAAAATATCTTGCTGTGATTTGCTCCATGATGCATGATGTATAAATAAACGCGCTATTTTATGAATGAACAAAGCCACACACACACACTCATTTACACACGGCTGTATTAAAGCTAGGACATAAAAATTCATGGTGCCCTTGCCAAAGGACCATTGGGGGGTAGGAAATAATACTGTTAGGACGGTGCTGTATGCAAGCTCAGTCAAACAAAGTCATTTATATTTATATATATATATGGCACAGTTATAACATACGTTCCAAATGTATGGTATAAACCAGGGGTCGGCAACCTACTGCTCGCGAGCCGCATGCGGCTCTTTCGATATCAAGTTGCGGCTCTTTCGATGTCGAATTGCGGCCTAATCAAATACCATAATATTGAAACAACAATTTTAGTGGCTCTTTAAATTCTCAAAAAATTTGTAAATTATAACTTTTGGCTCTTCCGTCTCAAAAGTTTGCCGACCACTGGTATAACCCATTTGCTAGTTAAAAAAATGTGCACTACTCAGCTAGTACTGCATACAGTCAACTCCCTTCAGACTTAAGCATCTGGTTTATTTCAGCATTAATCTCCGATGATAGTCAAGACGCGACACAAAAGCCACTACGCACTGAAGTAATTCGCCAAACGGCACACATAAAATGCTGATAGACATATTTCGCCGAATATCATATTGTTTGATACGGCTAGTAGGTTATCACCCTAAGATATATCACCGGTTGTGTTCCTTTGGTGGATCTTCTGTCCGGCGGCGGCTAATTACTTCATTCTTTAGTAGCTAGCCGCTGACAAAAAGACAAAAAAAACAAAAAAAAAAAACAGCAACGAAAAACAAGGGATTAGCCGAGAAAGTGGTCAGTTGGCCAGACTAAACTGACCGCTTTGGTCATCAGGGAAAATTCTCATCTGTTAAAAATGAACAATAAAATAATAAAAAAAAAATAACCGAATAAAATATGTGGCACTTGTGAACTGTTAGTGAAGAGAATAAATTTATCGTCCGGAAAAGCGTTCGCTTCATTATGGGAATCATGCTGATCACGTGACGCCAGCTCTTGTTCTTTATTAGCTGATGGTTTAAGATATTCACATGCATCGTCTTTCATTGGAAAGATATGTGTATCATGATATGAAGAACTTTTTGATTCAGAGAGTGAAGTTTAAAAAATAAAACAAAACATGGAATAAAAATATACAGTAAATAAAATAACTATTTGATACACATTGCGAATAAGTCCTGAAAATGCTACTTGGAATATTATGTTCGTTAAAATTACTATTTTCACTTTAATGAGGCACGGAATAGACAATTGACTTGTTTCTATTAGCGACGTCAACGGGGACGGGTGGTCGTGTTGTACAACGCTCGACTATCTAATTGAGGGTCGCTGGTTCGATCTCTGGTGAGCACCAATGGATATTTCAGGATATATATTTTTTATAGGATCTAAGAGATTTCATCTCATCCTTTCACTCACAATACCCACGTCTAACAGGCAACTGTGTATGGTTAGCACAAGAATTCAGTTTCTTGTAAATATACCACGAGATGCCCATTGTAAGGTGATCGGACTATCGTGACCTAATGTAACGCTAAAAGCCGCATGCGGCTCTATGTCGAGTTTAGTGGGTTTTAAGTCGCATTGAGCCCCTCTCCCCAGGCCCGCCAAGCCCGTCCACCTAACTCCTCCATTTTCCCATCTAACTGTCTGTGCTGTGTGCGGGTGAATATATTCGCTGTCTGTGCTGTGTGCGGGTGAATATATTCGCTGTCTGTGCTGTGTGCGGGTGAATATATTCGCTGGCTGTGCGAAACTTTCGGAAGAAATTGAAATGCATGCGCGCAACAGTGTATTCACCTAATAAACAACAAAAAATGTTTGCACCATTGTTGTAATGTGTGTGCATGCGCATGTTAAAAAAGTGTGTTGGTCATCTTGGTAAGTAATGTCTGCACGCGCACAGCATAGTGGGAACAGTATACATGGCCACAAAAAAGACCAGCTAAGGTGTTGCTGAGAGCTTACGTTCAAATCAGAATCGCTTCTTTCATCTACACACAGAACTCTAATATTACTAACTTTGTTAGTGAGTTTTGAGTGGCATCCAGTTTGCCAGTTTTTTTTTCTTTTTTTTTATGTTAAATACTTTTCATGACACAATTGTAATTGGCTTTGCAATGGTGCGGGGCCATTTGAACAATTTTAAACCATATGATCCCATTCCCAAGTGAGGCTGTCATTGACCTTATAGGTGGCCACTTGACATATACGGAACGAGATCATGTTGAACAAGCCAGGTCATATGTTGATTCGTTTCTAGCTCCCCTGGGGCTGTCCCCCGAACATACTAGCGATGTACTGAGCCGAGACGAAAAGCCATAGCATAACTGGAGCTTGACCCGCTGGGCGAGATTCTTGACAGCGCACCGCTCCACCCCAATTTATGTCAAGGGTTGAACAATGTTTTCTTATCCAGCACGGTTCGCCGCAGCATTCCCCTCTACCCCCCCCCCCCCTTTTAAATACATATGCACACACGCACTACAGGTTAAGAATGCAGTAGATGATCGTCACTAGTGGTCATCAAAGTGATAAGTGGTATGGGGCCTTGTGTCAGCAGTTTGAGACTTCGATTTACTCCACACTTTACGGATGGTCCGTGCGGTGAAGCGCCAACCCGTCGATCTGAGGGTCCTTGGAATCCATCTCCGATACCCGATATTACTCCCGTGGTTCCTCCACATCCGTTGCACTATCGGCTCTGGTAGGGAAGAAAGAAGGACACCACAAAAACAACAATCCCATTAGTGGTTTATAGGATTTAAGAGATTTCACCTCATTCTAACAGGAACTTCCACACACATACTTTACACGTTTTATTGAAGAAGTGGAGCAGCCATTAGTTCATTACCTTTAAGCTAATCAGCTGACCATTAAGAAGTAATTGACGAATACCTAGATCATGGTCATGAAAACAACAACAACAACAACAACAACAATATGTATAACAAACAATGTATCATTAAACACTTTAATTATATATTTTTTTCAAATTCTTTACACGTCAACAATAATTGTCTTTATGTGTCACGAAGATTTTAAGTTTTAAGAACCACTGTTCTGTACAGTCAAGGGCCTTCTGACGAACCATGTCTGCGCTGGAAGGCTAACGTTGCGGGGTTTAATGAACTAATTTTTGTTTAACTTTCTCAAGGTTTATTTGCTTACAAATAGTTTACAACATAATAAACCTTTTTTTTTTCAAATGTTTTTTTTTTTTTACCAAATCTTGTCTTACCGAGTTCATGTAGAATAATGTAGATAACTAGTAATGTTAAAGTTACATATTTTTTGTGTGCAAAATACAAGTACTTGAGTAGTAGAGTAATAAAACATGCATTATCCACATTTCTTTTAAAGCAGAATTCAAAAACTCTTAGCCCCCTCCCCACGTCACCTTTTTTTTGGAAAGCCGATGACATCACAACATTTCCAGGAACTGGTTTAAACCGTATTTTACTATTTATAAAAACAATTTTAAAATTAAATTGTCCAGACCAGCACCGTTTAACTCCCAAGACTCCCAAATTATACACGTACTGTACTTTACGCAGCTTTAATACATATTTCAGAAACAGTTTTTTTTTATTGTTTTAGTAACAACAAAAATAATAATAACAACTAGAACAACAACAACAACAAAACGTACACACCACCACCAATTTTTTCCATTTTTTTCTGATACAAACGACCTTTACCCCCTCCTTTACCCCCCCTCCTTTCAGTTAAGCTATAAGTAAATCAACTCTGTACGACTAACGGCTGGTCCCCAAAAGACCCTCCTCTTCCCCTCAAACCCACCCCACCCCCAGCTGCCTCCACAATGGCACACAACTGAAAATTACATGTTGTGAAAGGGTCCTCATTCAATTATTATGGCCTGTGAAGAGACTCAACAATAGCACCCATTGAAACTTGAATAAATAGAAATTTTAATTGAAAATAATGTCTGGGGTAGAGGTGTGGGAGATGGGGTGGGGGGGGGACATGAATGGAGAGGGAGGACACTGGCTGGAAACAAGTTCCACTGTTGACATTTACAATGACTGTATATGACAGTAACTGGGACTTAATTTATTGAAACAAAGAACTGACTATATTCTCTGAAGACCAAAACAAAAAGTACATAAATTAGCTTAGTGTATTTTTGGTACAGGTTATTATTGGTAAAAAAATGTCTGTCTTGTTGTAAATTATTTCACTAGGTCAAGGGGTGACTGACTATAGACTAAAGTTAGTAATAATAAGAGTTCTGTGTTTAGATGAAAGCAGCGGTTCTTATGAATATTCGAAAGTAAAAGTTCTCAGCCACACCTTAACTGGTCTTTTTGTGGCTATGGGTACTGTTCCCCAGGGCTGGGGAGCCGGTGTCGGTGTCGGTTTCGGCGGTGTCGGTGTTGGCATTTGTATTTCGTCCGACACCCGACCCCTGTTGTTCCCACTAGGCTGTGCGCGTGCAGACATCACTTACCAAGATCGCTATCAACACACCTCTTAACATGCGCGCGAACACACATTACAACAGTCACACATTTTTCGTTTATTAGGTGCATACACTCTTTGTTTCGCGTATACATTTTAATTTCTCCCGAAAGTTCCGCAAAGCCAGCGAATAAAATTAGATGGAGCATTGGGGGAGGGAGGGTGGGCGGAATCGGCAGGCCTGGGAAGTGGGGCTCCATGCAACTTAAAGTGAGTCCTCAAAGCCCGAAGGGTTCTAATTTTCTTAAAATGATAGGGCACACACGCTTTCTTAACAACGAGAAGGGGGGGGGGTCTATCGGCTGGCCTACCCCAAGCCAAAAAGTAAACGTTAAGGTTATGTAAACTCTAAGATGTTTCAGATGTATGGCTTAGTTTTCTTATCCATAATAACGTCTCTGCTTGCAGGGAAAATGGGGGGGGGGTGCTTGCTTTTGCAAAGGGTCTATCACTAATGTGCAAATATTTAAACACATCTTTGATAATTATGGTTATTAATTATTCAAATTATTCAATTAATTGTACTTGGGTCCAGTTATGTTTGGATGTCCGTCCGCCGGTATATTTGGTATTTACAGTTATGTTTGGATGTCCTTCCGCCGGTATATTTGGTATTTACAGTTATGTTTGAATGTCCGTCCGCCGGTATATTTGGTATTTACAGTTATGTTCGGATGTCCGTCCGCCGGTATATTTGGTATTTACAGTTATGTTTGGATGTCCGTCCGCCGGTATATTTGGTATTTACAGTTATGTTTGGATGTCCGTCCGTCGGTATATTTGGTATTTACAGTTATGTTTGGTTGTCCGTCCGCCGGTATATTTGGTATTTACAGTTATGTTTGGATGTCCGTCCGCCGGTATATTTGGTATTTACAGTTATGTTTGGATGTCCGTCCGCCGGTCTATTTGGTATTTACAGTTATGTTTGGATGTCTCTCTGTCGGTATGTTTGTTATAGACTGTTATTATTTGTTTTTTTTAAAGTATGACTTACATTCCTAATTTAGAAAACTATTAGGTCGTCGCCCTATTGCAATCTCTCTAAATTTCATCCAGAAATATAAATATAAAAACGGCCCAAATTTTCTGTGTGTACTATTACCACCCACTGACTGTTGTCAGGCACGCCGAGAGGGGGGGGGGCAGGAGGGTCATTCACAGGGGGCCCGCATCTGTAATGGGGGCCCGGCCGCCCCGAGCATGTCAATTTTTTCACGACTTTTTGTTTATTAAGGGACCCGCAATGATATCCTGCCCTGGGGCCCGTGTTGGCTCTCGGCGCCACTGACTGTTGTGAGTATGTGTGTGTGTGCGTGATGATGATTTATGATTGTTTCATAAATGGATCTCCATCGATACTTATGAGCAATCTAGATTTAGGGGTTGAAATAACCAGGCTGTGGTACGTCACAGTTTAGTTACTAATAATAAGAAACCTTTTTAAAAACTAAGAACTGATTCGAAATGACCAGAAATCGCCGCGGTACAATTCTGTGGATTTTGGAAAATATATTAAAAACTGATCAACTATTTTCTTTCATTCTGAACGAGTTTCTCGGTTAATTTGACATTTATTTACCGACTTAATCAGGTTAGACAAATATCATCGTTTTTTTCCCGATAATTTTGTTTTTGTATCTTCATGTTAATTTGTATGCGTTTTTGTTTGTGTATTCATCCATTATGTAGAACATAATCAATATTTTGTTCTACCTGGACAAAATCTGGAGCAGACAATGTCCAGAACTTTTTTTTTCTTTGGCGCGAATCAAATTCCAAATTAACATTTGTCATTCCGTTGAAAATAATATCATAAATAATTAATTTTCGTCTTGCCTGTACTAGACAGATTAAAAAATAGCCGTAATAGGAAGGATCTATTATTGAAATTTATCAATATTTAACTGTGTAACTGTCTTTGTCCATCAATTGTTATTTGCCAAACAGTGCATAGATTGGCATTTAACAAAATTCTTTTTATTTTCTAATTTTGATTTTTTTTAACCAGTACATCGAAAACTATAAAATCGCATAAAAGACTGATAACACTACATTCTACTAAAACAGAGAAATGGCTCACTAAAGACTCTATACCAGGGGAACTGCTCACCATGACAACAGGTAACATACCAAAGCCCAACTGTCAAGTATCTGGAGATTATCATGTCACGATGACCTTCTCCACGTACATCCCTTGTAATTAGTCTCCTGACAGTTCCGACCATCAAGGTTTAGTACTAGTCACCTGTTGGTCAGTCCAACATGGTCATCGGCTCTCAGTACACATGGCACATGATCATGTAAAGGTCGGAGTACATATGGCACATGACCACATGTAAAGACATTTAAATAATAAACATGGCTATATTACTTATTTATGTTGTTTCTTTTAAAACAGTGTTTGTTGAACTTAGAACATGGCTTTTTGAACTGTTTCGTTACTCAAAGCGATGGACATACATTTAGAACACAGATATGCCATGAAGTATTTAAAGTAATTATACAAAGTAATCTTTCAAAGCGTTAGATCCAGAAACTCTCATCCGCCTGATTGAAGTCAACAGTTTTTCGGAGATGGCTTTCAAGTGTATCAACAAAAACAACAAAAACAACAAAAACAACATGAAATGTTAACAACTGAGGGTAATCTGCATGATGGTTTAATACTCGATGAACATCAGAGAGAATGGTTTGAGAACCCACCGTCTAAATGGTGGAAATCGATTGGTATAATCACGAAAGTCTAAAATTAACGATTCCCATGGGGGGCCCTTCAGGTAAATGAGTCTGGCTGGCAGCGGACAAAAATGGACAAACGGGGGGGGGGGCGCGCGTCACTGAAAGAGAAGAGCAGTTCATGAGTTTTCATCTGAAATGGGTTGTATGATAAACAATGTGTACAGAGGGAGTGGGGGTGGGTGACTATAAAGAAGAGGTTGGGGGGGGAGGGATTATAGTGGAGTGGGTTATTTCATTACTCTAATGAAGAGAGGTTAATAGTGGATTAAAAAATGATCAAAAGCAACTATTTAATGGAAATCAGCAAAATTTCATTGCAATGTTAAATATTATTTGAATTTTCACACTGTTAGGTATCTTCTGCCACGTTCTATATAAGTCCGAGTCTTATTATGTGCAACCCGCCATTGTCATAATTCCTACCGTTAACAATATGCTGCATGCACATTTCAAAGTGTTTCTTATGTGTTAACTCCATAGTTTACTTAGAAATGAGACCATGCAATAAATATCTCCATAAAAACACAGATGAATACGAAGAAAATAAAAATCCAAACATACCAAAAAATCCACAAAATTGAAAGTTATCATGTAGTTGGTGATATATGTATACAAGAAAACACATAAAGGCATGTGAAATGTTTGTTCATCTTATGTTATCAAAGACGATTTTTGTTCAACTCTTGAAATGTTAAAATGACAGACAAAAATAAAATGACAGATCTCTCTTGTTAAATTTGGTCTACGGACGGACATCGATGTCAAAAATTCATGTGCATTTTATGTCAACAGACAAGCGGAGAGCCACAACACAATGTTGGATGCCATCAGAACGAACAGAACAACAGACACACACAAAAAAAAAAGGATCGATTTTTTTGTTTCTTTCTTTTGTTAATCACATAAAAGGAAAAGGGGGTCGGGGTGGGGGCGGGCGATTAGACAAGGATCCCACAATTGGGAAGGGGGTGGGGAGGAGTAAATTCTCTAGGGAGGGGCAGCGTTGATTTTTTTTGTCTAGACCCTCCCACCTTTTTTTTTTTTACATTAACACTTTCATGCCCCCACAATTAACACACACACACACACACGCACCCATACACACACACACACGCACCCACCCACACAGACACGCACACACACACACACACACGCATACATGCAGATAGACAAGAGGACACATAAAGAAGACTTTCACTGGTCACTAGATAAATATTTATTCATTAACTCTTTCTCTCTTGCCGTTATATACTTCAGTGTTGGCGTGGTGCGTGCTGTGTGAAAGTGTGTGTATGTGTGTGTATGTGTATGTGTGTATGTGTGTGTGTGTGTGTAGGACCTTATCGGATGCTGGAGGAAAATTCCTACACGAAGATGACGTCTACATGTCGGCCAGGTTTGACATGACGTCATCCTCTTCTTTTTTTTCATTTCGGGGATTCATTCATAAAACATAAGGTAGCCCGGCTGCAGGATGAAGTGCTCCTGTAAGGGCTCACCAGCTTTTGGGGGAAGAGCTGCCGTAAGGACTCACCAGCTGTTGGTTGAAGAGCTGCCGTAAGGACTCACCAGCTGTTGGGGGAAGGGATCACTAGGTTTTGGGTGAAGGGATCAGCCGGTGTTAGGTGAAGTGTTCAACGGCTGTTGGGTGAAGGGCTCCCATAAGGGCTCACCGTCTGTTGGTCGAAGGGGTTACCAGCTGTTGGGGAAAGGGGATCATCAGGTTTTGGGTGAAGGTATCACCCGCTGTTGGATAAAGGGTTCACCGGCTGTTGGGTAAAGGGTTCACCGGCTGTTGGGTAAAGGTTTCACAGACTGTTGGGTGAAAGGATAATCTGCAATACTTTAGTTAAAAAAAACATAGGTATTAAATGTAAACATCTATTTTTCAGAGATCCCATAATTTGCTGATTCTATCAACATTTCATTAAGTCTGCCCATGATAAATGTAGATTTTTCAGACAATTATTATATGCAGTGGGCTCTTATTATCTCGGAGCAGAAATGATATGGGTGAGTCTCACATTATGATAAACCTACCACACTGCAAACAGCGCCAAGATCAAGGAACGTAAGGGGTCATTTGAACAGTGGACAAGTTCCCTAAGCTAAAAGAAATGACCTCTTGATGGGAGTGTTGGTTTCAAAGAGACCCGGTCGCCAGAGATAATTTAGCGATGAAAAGATAGCATGAATGAATCATCTTATTTTACAGCCTCCTTTCCTGCTAATAAAGTGCTATTATTGGCGTCCGTCCGTCCGTGCAGAATGGGATTGTGGTAGTTTTCATATCGTGCGGCGTTGATTGCCATGAACATCCTTAAATACAACGCCTACACCGCACAATATGAAAACTACCCTCGCTCGGGTAATTCCAGAAAGAAAGATAGTGAGACGCCGAAATGAGCTTGCGCGCGGGTGCTGTATCGTGCCACACCAACTTGCTTTTGTGCTGCAGAATGGCATAATAAAGTAGTTAGTTTTACTTTTCAGTTCATTTTTATAAAAGCTTTTTTTTAATGCTTCGTTTTGATTTTAATATTGAGAGAATTTAGGGTAAAACGTAACGGGTGACATAAATTAGCACCCATATCTTTACCTAAAGGTTTTAGTTTGGTTTGGTTTTGTTGGTTGGTTTGCTTTGGTTGATTTGGTTGGTTTGGTTAGCTGGTTTGGCTGTTTGGTTTGGTTTGGTTGGTTAGAGTTGACGGGCAAAACGTAATTTGAGACGGGTTTGGCTAGGTTGGTTTGGTTGGTTGGATTGGTTGGCTCGGTTGGTTTGTTTGGTTGATTGGTTAGCTGGTTTGGTTAGTTGGTTTGGTTGGTTGTTTGGTTTGGTTGGTTTGATTGGTTTGGTTGGTTTGGTTGGTTGTTTGTTTGGTTTGGTTGGTTAGCGTTGACGGGTAAAACGTAATTTGTGACGTATAAAATGTAGGTCATTTCTGCACATTAGGAAGGTGGCATAAAACAGCACCCATAGCTGTACCTAAGTGAATGTAACCTAATTAGTCGTATTAAAAAATATAGTAGTTAAATTGATTAGGAAGGGGTTTCACATTACACCTAGATTTCCCGGGCGACGCTGGGCTTAATATCTAGTTTTATAATGAACGCGTAATACAGAGTAACAGTGAAATATATAAAAAACAGTTGTACTTTTTTATGTTGTAATTAAACTGTTATGAAAATTAATTATTAATTAATGAATATTTATCCCATAAATTAATATTTCAGTCATCATCGAACCGTCTAATAGTAGTTTTCAAATATCTAAACAAGTAATGGCGTTCATATAATGTTTTGCGTCCAGATGATGCACCCAATGTCTGACAGTTTTATTGATACTTTAATTCCCCTTTTAATTAGATCAGGGGAGAGTACTTATGTTGAGGTCAACCCTTTCACCCAGTCTCGTTAGATGCGCTCCCTTCACGAGGATGTCCTTGTAATTTATAGGTTTTAAACAATTTTTCCCCTTTATTAAATTTTTTTTTGTGAAAAAAAAACCCCCCCTTTCAATCAATAAATCAATAGCGCAATTTATGTTAATGATTGTCTGTCTATATATATATATCTTATTTTCTTTCAATTCATCTGTCCCCAGTCAAATAATCTGTCCCCAGTCAACTCATCTGTTCTCAGTCAATTCATCTATCACCAGTCAATTAATCTGTCCCCAGTCAAATAATCTGTCCCCAGTCACTTCATCTGACACCAGTCAATTAATCTGTCACCATTCAATTTATTTGTCACCATTCAATTTATCTGTCCCCAGTCAATTTATCTGTCCTCAGTCCATTTATCGGTCCTCTGTCAATTTATCTGTCCTCAGTCAATTCATCTGTCCCCCAGTCAATTTATCAGTCCACATTCAATGTCTACCAAGTCTTACTCTGGATGCCTAAGTTTAATATTACTATAAGAACAAGTGAGTTGAAATTAATTTAAAATGCTTCTCTTACCTTTTGTCAAAATTAAAGATCTTGTTTTACCGCTTAAGGACGTCGACTTGGTTAAGTTTTTTCCCTGGTTAATTGTCCAATTTATTCCTGTTTTGAAAAAAAAAACTGAAATATTTATTGACATTTTTAAGAGGTAAGGATTTGATACAAAGGATATGTAAATAACATGTTTAATTATACAGGACAAAAAATATTATTGTGTTGTCCATGAAAAGCATACAGCATAACAAAATATAAATAAAAAGTGTAGTTTTTTGTTTGCTTAAAAGTAAGCGTAGCTCATGACAGTTTTAGAACCACTCAATGAAACAATGCACTATTTGACTATAGTTCTTTTTATTCCACTGATGAATATTTCATGTTTATACACTAAATACAAAGGAAACATTAGTCTTGAGCAATACTTGTGAAAGGTCAAACGATATTCTAAACCCTCAGTTGGTGGGGGACTCTTTGTAAAACATTCATCTCCAAAATGTAGAGGTGGACAAAAAAATCTATGAACAGATGATGGGGAAGGGTGGTGGGAAGGGGGTGGGGTGGGGGGAGGGAGGAGTTGGGGGTCTGTTTAGTTGACAGCTTAACGTTGTGATTTACTTTTTTTAAAGTTAAAAAACTAGGAAAATAAAAAAAAAACAAACAAAACAAAACAGAAGCAACAACAAATCTTTAGGAATGTGGACGTGAACATGTGAAATGTGATGTCCTGAATGGACAGTTAGCGCCCCCTTTCCTTCCCCTCCCACCCCCTCTCCCTCTTCACATTACAGTCTTATATTGGTAATGAAAGCATGTATCCCTGAATCTGTCAAAGTAGCAGCATTAAGACTCCCCCCCCCCTTTTCCGCCTCCCCCACTGCACACTTTCCTAGGGCAACCTTTTAAAAAGAATGACATTTTAAATAAGATCAATCTCATGACCGTTAGGAAGGAAGTATGTTCTCCAGCCTCCACCCCCCGCACCCTCTCCCTTGGTGTATACTTTTGTGATGCCCCACCCCGCCCCCCACTCAACTTACAACCAATTAAAAGAATGAAATGAGCGTGGGGCCAGTGCGGAGGTCCTTGGTTTTGATTGGGCCGTTACACATGTCACGAGTGGTCCCCCATGCAGCTATGAGTACTTGTACAAAATAAAATATTGAAGTATTATTTACATACTTTTCATAACTGCCATAAAAAGCGTCCATAGCACAGAGTCATTGCATATGTATAATAAAACACCCATTGCATAATAAAACACCCATTGCATAATAAAACACCCATTGCATAATAAAACACCCATTGCATAATAAAACACCCATAGCATAATAAAATACCCATTGCATAATAAAACACCCATTGCATAATAAAACACCCATTGCATATAAATTACAAATGTCATTTACCTCACCCATTGTATAATGATTATACAACATGTAATGGCACCCATTGTATAACGATTATACAACATGTAATGGCACCCATTGTATAACGATAATGCAACATGTAATGGCACCCACTGTATAACGATTATACAACATGTAATGGCACCCATTGTATAACGATTATACAACATGAAATGGCACCCACTGTATAACGATTATACAACATGTAATGGCACCCACTGTATAACGATTATAAAACATGTAATGGCACCCATTGTATAACGATAATGCAACATGTAATGGCACCCATTGTATAACGATTATACAACATGTAATGGTTAAACAGATTGTGTACAACTTTCATATGCTTAATGGACGAACAAATATTTTAACAGAGCCTAACAAAAGATGAGAGAGGAGAGAGAGAGCGAATTTTCAATTTATTTTTATTCCGTTCGTTTGTCTGATGCCTTCTGTACTGACTCGTGATCCTTCACTCATTCATCTAACTGTCCATCTGACTTCCGGCACACCCCCTACGGTCCGGCAGTGTAGTAACCCAATTTCGACCCAAGTTCACAATCTTCTTTTTTATTCTCTTTCTTCCTAATAATGCAGCTTTAGTGTTACTGTTACTCAAAGATTTTCTCCAATATATATTATCTATCTATCTATCTATCTATCTATCTATCTATCTATCTATCTATCTATCTATCTATCTATCTATCTATCTATCTATCTATCTATCTATCTATCTATCTATCTATCTATCTATCTATCTATCTATCTATCTATCTATCTATCTATCTATCTATCTATCTATCTATCTATCTATCTATCTATCTATCTATCTATCTATCTATCTATCTATCTATCTATCTATCTATCTATCTATCTATCTATCTATCTATCTATCTATCTATCTATCTATCTATCTATCTATCTATCTATCTATCTATCTATCTATCTATCTATCCATCCTACCATCCATATATCCATCCATCTGCGTTCACTTTCTGTCAAACTATATATATTCCTTTTTTTTATCACTATCTATCTATCTTTTAGTCAGTCAATCTGTCTTTCTTTATCTTTCTCTACTAGCCTGCTTTTTTTTACTGTTTGTCATACCTATATTTGTCAATTACATGTTTATTAGTAAGGTCTTCGGCCTATCAGAAAATTCAAAGACGTCTTTAGACCTGCTACAAGGGGCCACAAGTTAGAGGATAATGTACAGCAATGCTGATCAAGTCTGTTTGTCAGGGTATAATTCGTAATTAGCCAGTGGCTTGAAAAGGGCCACAAGA
The DNA here is from genome assembly GCA_021962125.1 of Bulinus truncatus. NCBI lineage: Eukaryota > Metazoa > Mollusca > Gastropoda > Planorbidae > Bulinus > Bulinus truncatus. Next base: position 293,467 of record JAGDYQ010000021.1, read on the forward strand.
AAGGACTACCACTCGCATTTGGGCTAACAACTAACTTAAGCCTTTGTGCTTTGCATTGACACTAACCATTGGGCCCATCACTGACCCTTGCCATCGGGCCCACCATCAACCCTTGCCATTGGGCCCACCACTGACCCTTGCCATCGGGCCCACCATCAACCCTTGCCATTAGACCCATCACTGACCCTTGCCATCGGGCCCACCATCAACCCTTGCCATTGGACCCATCACTGGCCCTTGCCATCGGGCCCACCATCAACTCTTGCCATTGGACCCACCACTGATTCTTGCCATCGGGCCCACCATCAACCCTTGCCATTGGACCCATCACTGACCCTTGCCATCGGGCCCACCACCAACCCTTGCCATTGGGCCCACCACTGACTCTTGCCATCGGGCCCACCATCAACCCTTGCCATTGGACCATCACTGACCCTTGCCATCGGGCCCACCATCAACCCTTGCCATTGGGCCCACCACTGACTCTTGCCATCGGGCCCACCATCAACCCTTGCCATTGGACCCATCACTAACCCTTGCCATCGAGCCCACCATCAACCCTTGCCATTGGGCCCACCACTGACCCTTGCCATCGGGCCCACCATTAACTCTTGCCATTGGGCCAATCACTGACCCTTGCCATCGGGCCCACCACTGACTCTAGCCATTGGGGCCCATCACTAACACTAGACATGAGATTAGTCCTATTATTTACTGCTTTTCTCTCCCAGTCACATTGGCATCTGGAAAAATGTTTTTTTTTAAAACTAAACTAATCAAAACTTACATGAGATTCATAATTCAACTAGAACTTTGACATAATTGGCAATCTTATTTTCTGAGTCGGAAGTATTTAAACCTTTTTTCATATTCTAAAACCTTTTTCAGACGCTAAAGCTTGAAAAATTACGTTTCGACAATAAATAAGCATTTTAAGCAATTGACTTAAAGGCGTGCATGCTACTTAATTTTTGAATAATACATACTTCTGTCTTTCTTCACACCACATTTCATACACACAAGAGTATTAACTTATGTAAACACGGTGGCGGCGTAGAGAACTTAACTCGCGCCCGAGCCACAATACCTTTTTATCGACCCCCACCCATTCATAAACAATATAATATTTGTTTTGTGGACCATTTTGCGCCCCTTTGTGAGCAGGGCCCGTGGCATGATGCCCCCCTTTTGCCCACCCCTCACTACGCCACTGTGTAAACATCCATTTCTAAATGAGTTATTACCAAAAGTCGTCGTCATCATTGACTGCAACACTAGCAACGCTACTTACTTCTTGCTATATAACCCTAACCCCCCCCCCACTCCCTCACATTTCCGATCAATTTGATCCCTAACCCTGCTGCACTTTCATCCATCCTGCTAATCAGTCACCGATTCCTTCCACCCCTACACACTCTTCACTACCACTCACCGTTAAACGAAAAACGTGTGTTTGTCCAAGTGCTAGTATTGTTATCCTCATTAGCTGTATATTGTTATGGCAGCAGTGTTATGAATCCCTTTGTATTTTGTTAATATCACGGACATTAATAGAGGTCACCGGCCGTTTACTTCACGGTTCAACTAGTGAATGTTTTTTGAGGGAAAAAAAGGGGCCATAAATCCCAAAGTAAGTACATTAACATTAATACATTAAAATACGAAATAAAAAAATGTTCATAAAAATACAGTGGATTCCGCTTAATTGGGACACCGCTTAATTGCGACAGCCGCTTATTTGGGACAAATCTCAAAGAAACCAAACCAAGAAGCCAATAGTAAATTTGTATGTTTAATTGGGACAGCCGCTTAATCGGGACAAAAAGCCTCGATCCCGATGTGTCCCAATTAAGCGGAATCGACTGTACTTTGAAATCATTTAACTTTCGATTCAGTTTTGTTTTGTTTTCTTTAAAGAAGATAAAATAAAATGTATTGTTTCGTTCTCAGGATTCGTGCAAAAATAAGTGGTGGATATTCTTATTCAAAAGCAAATTGCTTTTAAAAAATTTGGTTTAAATTCCTCGATGTTTGATTTTTGAGGCGTTAGAGTTTTGAAGTATCTTTCAACATTCTTTTAAAACCAGAATTCACCTAGAGTCTTTTACGGGTGTCAATTTTGTAATGATTATGTTTGTAACTGATTTTAATATAATGTGTTTATTGAAATGAATGTTAATATCTAGACTTGGTATCATAGTCTGAGAATCCTGCTTCTTGTTGGTATCATAGCCTGAGAATCATGCTTCTTGTTGGTATCATAGCCTGAGAATCCTTCTTCTTGTTGGTATCATAGCCTGAGAATCATGCTTCTTGTTGGTATCATAGACTGAGAATCATGCTTCTTGTTGGTATCATAGCCTGAGAATCATGCTTCTTGTTGGTATCATGGCCTGGGAATCCTGCTTCTTGTTGGTATCATGGCCTGGGAATCCTGCTTCTTGTTGGTATCATGGCCTGAGAATCCTGCTTCTTGTTGGTATCATGGCCTGAGAATCCTGCATCTTGCTCAGATTCTCCATGGACGTCTGCTAGTATGTGAATGAAGAAAGTGAGCGGTTCCATTTCTGTGACAACTATTCATTCTCAAACAATATTACGGTCAAACACAATCATACATTCATTTCATTCATTTTGAATAGATTGAGGTAGGTAGGGCACATAGAAAGAATGGAAATCAACAGAGGTCCAAAAGAAATATATAAGTCAACACCCAACGATAAAAGGCCTAAAGGGCAGACAAAGAAGCAGATCGTTAGGGGAAGTGGAGAAATACCTTAAAGCCATAGGAGTGAGAGAGTGGAGGAAGAAGACCACGGATCGGGAAAAGTGGAGAAGAGTAGTATGGATGCCAGAGCCCTATATGGGCTGTAGAGCCTATTGAAGAAGAAGAATAACAATTATACATACTGTCAGGGGTGGTTGCGGTGGTTTCTTTGATTTTATCTTGTTCATACAAAAGACACTGTTCCACAAACAATTCCAATAAAACGTGGAAGTCAATTTGGATTAAAACAATCAATGCTACTTTAATTACAGAAACTATAAAGAATAGTTTATCATGTTGCAGCTTCAATACATAATACCTCCTCCTAGCGCCTTCCTGATTCTACACCTCTCCCAAACTCAAATAAAACAAGGGTGTCAAAAACATTTTCCTCCCGTTCAATAACTGATTCATTAGGTGCTTCACCGTACTAAAGGGAATTTCCTCTAACATCTACATTGATACAATAATTAATTGTCTGTCTATTTATCTATGTCTGCCTATGTCCTTACATCACCTTTCCCTCTTGGTAAAAAAAAATACGTACAAAGTACGCATTTTTTTTAAAATACAGAATTAACAATCATGTATTACAATTATATTACAAAAAAAAAGTACCAAGTCCATATCAAATATGAATACAAAATGTCACAAAAATACAAATCTAAATTTAAAAAATCATGAACACATTTCTTCAATACTCATCGTCATAAGTATCATTAAAATTATCTCATATCTCTGTGTCTCAAAATATATCAAAATAAGTCTCTACCACAAATCTCATATATCAAATCTCAATAAAAAAAATACATTGATTGTATGGTTTAGTCTCCTCATGATCATTTTTTTTTTCAAAACCGATGAAGGCAAATCTTTTACCACCTACAAAAGTAGGATCCTTCAGAGGTAAAGAAAATTAACCTAATGCCACATAAAAAAAAATACATTTAATTTTCCTTAATTGTGTGTATTAAAAAAATTAAGTTAAATGTTTTTACAAAAACAATGAAGGCAGACTTTTTCCCAACTACAGTTATATGTATAGGCTCCTTCAGAGTTAATGAAAAAAAAATAACACCTTTCTCCCTCAAAATGGATATGAGCTAGAGAAAAATATGTATATTTATATATATGGGTAATTTTGGTGATTGTGGACAACGTAGAAAATATTAAGGTACATACAGATTAAAGGGGAAAAACAAGAGCGACATCATGATATGAAGCAAACAATTATGCGAATATAATTATGTGATTACATTTGATATGCAAAATAATAATGTAATGAAATAAGAAGGCAACATTACAACAGCAATAAAAAAATCAATTGTTCAATGTGGTCAATGTGGTTGTTCAATTAATTAGTCTCGATAAAATGTCAGCCAGTATATTCTGTTTGCCTGGAATGGTTTCGATGACAAACTGATAGTCCTGCAGAATGAGCGACCATCTGATTAGTTTGGAGTTAGGGATCTGCTTCTTGTTTAACGCTGCCAGAGGCTTGTGATCTGTCACAATAGTGAACTTTTTCCCCAGTAGGTACTTGGCGAGTTTCGTTACAGCCCATACGATGGCGTAGCATTCTTTCTCGATGGTAGAGTAATTCATCTCTGCGTGGGTTAATTTCTTACTAATTTAAAGAACCGGATGATTTATCTTGCCGTGCCTTTGAAGTAGGCATGCTCCCAGGCCAGTACTGCAGGCATCGGTCGCCAGGATGAATGGGAGGGACATGTCTGGAAGTTTCAATATTGGTTCTTGTGAAAATTTCCGTTTTATGGTGTCGAGTGAGTGGTTGCACTCTTCCGTCCATATGACTTTGCTGGGTTGATTCTTCTTGGTTAGTTCTGTTAATGGTAGCATCATTTCTGCTAAATTCGGAATGAACTTCCTGTAGAAATTGATGAGTCCCAGTAGTGATCTGACCTCTTTCTTGGTTTGCGGTGGTCTGATATCCAATATTCTTGTTAGTGTTGAGGGTAACGGAGAAATCGTGCAACATTCGACCATGTGGCCCAGGAACTCTATACGTCTTGCTCCAATCACCATTTTGGATGGCGAGATTGTTAGGTTGTGCTGACGCAAAAGCATTAAAATGTTGTCTACATCTGATAGATGTTCTGCCCAGTTGTTGCTAAATATGCAAACGTCGTCCACAAATGCCACCACTCTTTCTTGTCCTCTCAACAGTTTCCTCATCATTCTTGAAAATGTTGCAGGGGCGTTCATGAGACCGAACGGCATGACATTCCACTGAAACAGTTCCAAGTGAGTTGTGAAGGCTATTAGTTGGCGTGATTCTGGTGCGAGATTGATCTGCCAATACCCTCTGCTCAAGTCTAACTTGGTAAAGATACTTGCGTTGGCTAGGTTGATAAATATATCTTCCATGTCTGGTAATGGTTCTGGATCAATTATTGTGACTTTGTTTAATCCTCGATAATCAACACAAAGGCGCATTTGTCCTGACTTCTTCACTAAAACTATTGGCGCTGCATATGGTGAGTTGGACGTTTCTATTAATTTTAGTTTCAAGAGATTAGTAATTTCTTCCTCAACATGTTTCCTGTAATGCATCGGGGTTGTGTATGGTTTCTGCCTGATTGGTGTGTTAGATGTGAGGTTTATCTCGTGTTGTATTAGGTTAGTATTCCCTGGAACGTCAGTTATTATATCGTCATACTTGTTCATCATTGCCATAAATTTTATTTGAATATCTTGTGGCATATTACTGTCATATTTCACTGATTCTTTTGGATCTGCTGGAGCTGCTGGCATTACAATGTCTGGGAATTCATTGCAGCTGATAATAGCGGCTGTAACTGGGCTTTGAGACTGTACACTAGCAACTAGATGTTCACACCCTATTGGCGGAGTGTTAAATTTCCTCAGCAGATTAATATGCAATGTAGATTCTTTTTTATTCATGTGGATGACATAATCGACTTCAGTGACTTTCCGTAGTACACGATAAGGTCCCTGCCATGTCAGATGTCTCTTTGTATTATGAGGTAGTTTCACTAAAACAAGGTCATTCTCACTGAGATCTCTGAGATGACGGTGTTCGTTTTTGTAGTCGTGTTGGTATTGGTTCGCTCTCTCTGCATTCAACGTAGCTTCTTGGCAGGCATATACTATGGCTTGTCTGGTATTTGTAACAATTTCGTAAGCTGACATTTTTATTTCTTCTGGTAGAAGTGATTCCTTGAAATTTGCTAGTGGGCTTGCAGGTTTGGCTCCGAATAGAAGCTCAAAAGGGGAGAAACCGGTTGATGAGTGTGGGGTTTCTCGGTAAGCAAATAGCAGCATTGGGAGAGTTCTATCCCAGTTGTGCTTTTCTCTATCGACGAGCTTGTTTAACATGCTTTTAAGGGTCTTGTTAAATCGTTCACATGCCCCATTGGATTGGGGATGGTATGGAGTGGTGAAGTTTTGTCTTATTCCCAACAACCTTGTTAGTTGTGCGGTGACTTCAGCTTTAAACTGAGTGCCTCTGTCCGATAAGATAGTTTGGGGAAATCCATAAGTTGAAATTTTTTTTACTAGTGCATAACCCACTGTTTCAGCTGATATAAGTCTCAGAGGTACTGCTTCCGCCCATCTGGAACATAAGTCAATCATGGTTAGAATATAGCTGTGGCCCCTTGCTGACTGGTGTGCTAGAGGACCAATAATGTCTACAGCTACCTTCTGAAAAGGTAATGCTGGAATGTCCATTTTCTGTAATGGTGCTATGTGCTTGGAGCTAATACTGTTGACTCTCTGGCAGGTTGCGCATGTTTGCACAAACGTCGATACATCTTTTGACATGTTGGGCCAATAGAAATGCTGTTTTATCCTTTGTAGTGTCTTCCTCACCGCCATGTGACCGGCGAGTGCTAGTGAATGACATCGCAGTAGGATTGGAAGTCTGTAAATTTTGGGAACCACTAGCTGTCTTTCCCCGGTTGTGGGCGTTATTCTTGTAAGGAGCTGATTTTTTAATTCAAAGTACGGTTGGTGTGGATCTCTGGCATTTGTCATCTTGAACAATGTTTTGATGGACTCGTCATTCATCTGTTGTACACGGAACTCATCAGGAGTCGGACTGAAATTTGGAACCTCCTGACCCTGTTTTTCGTCTTGACCGATTTCCTGATATCTTTTAGCCCTCATTTGAATTAGAGATATAGGTTTATCTGCTTCAATGTCAATATCCTCTTCAACATGTTGGTCCAGTGGAGTGTGTGGTATTTTCTGTCTTTCGCTGTTTACATTTGGACATGGTTTTCTGTATATGCCCTTTTGATTGATCCAGTGGAGAATTTGCTCCTTAGTGCAGTCTTGGATGTCTTGTAGGTTGCCAAGTATGATGTCAGCAACGGGATTGTCCATAACGGTCGCCATAACAGACCCTGATATGAAAGGTGTGTCGATATTAATTTGTGCTGTCGAAAATAGTTTCTGTGAGCCATCTGCGAGTGTTATTTCTTCCTCGAATGGTAGAAACTGTGTGGGTAAAACTAAACTTTTTCTCACCACTATATTGACTGCCCCTGTATCTTTGAGTAGTTCCGCTACACAGTTGTTGACCAGTGCTGGAAAGAATATGAGTTTACCTCGTGGGCTCAATACAGCGGCGACTGGCGTGTTGAGTCTGGTGGTTGGTCTGGATCTGCTCTCATTTCTTCTTGCCTGTAATGGGGATGGTGGTGAGCGGTGTCTACTGGTGTGATTATTTCTCCACCCTGTATATGATTGACAGACAGTATTTGTGTGTTGGGTTTGCGAGGTAGCATGGCAGTGCCGGGCGATGTGACCTGGTCTCCCGCATGTGTAACACGTCCTGGTCTCTGGTCTTTGCTGTCTGGGTGGCACACTGAGCCTTCTATAGCGTTGACTCGCTATTGCAGCAGTATATTGTGGTGAATCTGTCCTGCTGACTGGGAGATCGGGATGAGAATCACGAAATGTGTAGAGTTCCCTAATGAGTGCTGCCTCTGTTCTCACCTTTCTTTCTTGCAGGAACTGGAACAATTCTGGGCTGGATGTTCTCAAGAACTTGTCCACCACCAGCAACTCCATGATTTCTTTAGGGTCATCTTTATTAATGCCAGATAATTGTAGCCAGTTTACTAAATGCGATTTGACCGTACCTACAAACTGTCGGGGGTCATAATCATAATCTGGTTTAATGGTGTGAAAAAAGTCTCCGATAAGTATCCTCAGACTTGCCCAGAATCTTCGTTAGCGCTTTCTTTAATAGCTCGTAGTTCGATATTTCTGCTGGTTGTAGGGTTTGGATCAAAGAGAGAGGTTTGCCCTTGATTAGAGAAATAAGATGAGATGGCCATTTTGTTGTGTCCGTTTCCTGAACAGACATTACTAACTCGAATTGTATTAAAAAACTTTCTATGTCTGTTGTACCATCAAATGGTGGTGGTTTGTTGAAAGGGCCCGGTGTTGAAAGTTGCTGTACAACAGTTTTATTTGTGGCTCTTATCTTTTCCATTTCAAGCTCATGGGCTCTGGCCTTTTCCTGTTGTTCTGCCTGGTGTTGTCTCTCTTTCTCTCGTTCTTGTCTCTCTTTTTCCCGTTCTTGTCTCTCTTTTTCTTTTTGTTCTGCTTCGAATAATCTCTCCCTCTCTCGTTTTTGTCTTTCACACTGCTTCTCGATATACTTTATTAAGTCCTTATCAGTAAGGCCCAATTGTTTGCCTGTGGCAATTATTTCTTCCATTTCGTTCTTAGTAGATGAACTATTTTTTTCCTCTGATTATTATATCAGTTGGGGGTCTGTGATGTTGGTTGGTGTGGGCTTAAATAACTTTGGACTGTCGCTGAAAGTGACGATCTACTGATGCTGATTATGACGGATGGACTGACACTGGCAATAACGGTTGTGTGGCCACTGACAAATGGTATGTCACTGACGATGACGAATGTACTGCTACTCACTTAGAATGACGGTTGTACTGCTACTATCAAAAACTCCATAGGTCACTAAGACAATAACGGGTTTTAACTTGTTTACACTTAAACAGCAAGCCTTGAACAATGCTTCTGACACGGTAGACAATAGTTTATTCTCTAATTGAACTGTCACTGCTTACACATAATTTAAAAGCATGGGTTCACTGGACAAATGAGATCTGTCCTGAACTTCTGACACCAAATTGTCAGGGGTGGTTGCGGTGGTTTCTTTGATTTTATCTTGTTCATACAAAAGACACTGTTCCACAAACAATTCCAATAAAACGTGGAAGTCAATTTGGATTAAAACAATCAATGCTACTTTAATTACAGAAACTATAAAGAATAGTTTATAATGTTGCAGCTTCAATACATAATACCTCCTCCTAGCGCCTTCCTGATTCTACACCTTTCCCAAACTCAAATAAAACAAGGGTGTCAAAAACATTTTCCTCCCGTTCAATAACCGATTCATTAGGTGCTTCACCGTACTACAGGGAATTCCCTCTAACATCTACATTGATACAATAATTAATTGTCTGTCTATTTATCTATGTCTGCCTATGTCGGAATTCCCTCTAACATCTACATTGATACAATAATTAATTGTCTGTCTATTCATCTATGTCTGCCTATGTCCTTACACATACAATACATTTTTATGCGTACTTTATGCCATCATCGAGCACTGCTTAATGACTAGAAATCTTTCTAGGGTCCAATCGAATGTTCCAAAGACTAACCAGCTTATAAATGAGTACATGGCATTGACAAAGGGTATGAGCATTGTGCTAACATCACAACCCCTTACTATACAGCGTCTAAAGAAACTGGAAAACATAGCTTCATCTGAACCAATTGTCCTCTTGAGATTTATTTTCATATTTTTTACTTCTGAACTACGCCATGGATTCGCTACTGATGTTAGCCAGGGATTTGTTCAACTTCATAGGAATTAAAAAAAGGCTATCTTTAAAAAATTAAATGCTAAACTAAAAAAAAAAAAAATAAATAAATTGGAAAATTGAAAATAAAATTTGCAGATTAACCAGATTTTCAACAGAGGATATTTTTTCTGTTGTTTCCTAAGTTATCGTTATTTTTAAAAATTACTACCGATACACTTACCTGTTAACTATCCCTGTGGCCATAGCAGTTCTTCCCGTTTTGGTGGGCCTTAGGAAAAACTTCACTTGAGGGCCTAAGCAATTAAAACATTTTGGGGCCCGAGGCAATGGTAAATATGGGGCCCATTAGAAAAGGAATATATAAGGGGGCGTTCGGTAAAAAGTGCTTTTTATAGAGAGCTAAAACTCTGTAATGGTCAATTAACTCTTGGCCAATTGACATCTTCACAAATGACCATTAGAAATGACCATGGCTTAGAAAATTAAAACCCGTGTAAGGTTGGGGGCTTATTCGGCATCAGGATACTACAGACAAGCTCCAAATTTAACTTTTTAAAATAACGGTTCTGCCAGAGTTTTTTTTTTGCCATTTACACAGATTAGCGTCCGTTGCATATCACGAGGTTAGCATGACCTTATAAATTTGAACCACTCCCTCTCTACCCCCACCACCACCCCTTTTTATCTCCCATCCCTTCTGAAAATCATTTTCCTTTCATTAGATGCACTTGCAGATAGGTTTATCACTCAAGTCTTAAGGATTTGCAATAATTCCTTTCTCTTTGTACCCAAGACAGACCCAAGACAGACAGAGAAGAACAATTTGGCACGCGATGAAAATGTTTGTGTCTAGCCGAAATATCAGTAATGTAATTAATGCTGTTTACCATCTCTTGGTAGATTTAAATGCCAATATTAGAACAAAAAAAATCGATTTCCATTTAATGGCTCTATTATGTCTTCGTTTCAATATTCATTATTAGATAAACTGTGAGCTAGTGTCTGGGTGTGTATATGTGGGTGTGTGTGGGGGTGGGTGGGTGGGGGTGGGACGACCTCAAGGGCCTGTAATAGATGACCTCTTATTTACCTCCTATTATTATAATAACAATGTTTTTGTTATCTACATTAAATGTCATTTACTAAATTTTCGGAGTGAACTGGATCGAGACACGAGTCTTAAATCGTTATTTTAAAACCAGACTTTGAGTCCTGACACTGGATATATTTGACCCCGATATATTTCAATTTTAATTCCAACTAATATATGAATGGGGAGTTGTTGTTTTTTTATTTTTCAAATATCAGTAAATAAACACGATGAAACCAATATATTCTGTCTGATAATGAAATCAAAGCTCAAGTAACGACTAGTTTAAATCTAGCTCTTGCAAAGTGATACTTCTAATTTAGAGAAATCAAGTATCGAAATGAAAACGAAATTAAAATGTTAAAAATATGCGAAACGAAACAAAAAATGTAAAAATATAATCATTACTAAAGTTGGCGCCTGTAACTAAATCGCCTATTTAAATTTCAAAACTAATTAATAATCCTTCTTAATATTTAAACAGAAAGTTTTTGTTATTTTTTTATTTATTTACAAATATTATCAAATTAAAAAAATATTGAAATTGGTTCAATTAGTATTTTCAAACCTGACGTATCGATGGTTGTTTCATATTATTTCAAATACGTAAATGGATAAAGAAAACAACAACAACAACAACAACTGTTACTTGCAGGAGCGTAGACAGGTTTTCGAGGCCGAGGACAAAGTTTTCATCTTCTTTTGGAGCTATTGCATGACAAGAGGGGAGCCTAAAGGCACGCACGCATTTTACTCTAAAACAGAGCCTTTTTTACGTTAAAAGAAGCCCTCGGATAAAAGCTTTATGGGGCCCTGATCTAAAAATGTATTATGAGGCCCTGGTCTAAAATGCATTATGGGGCCCTGGTCTTAAATTGCATTACGGGGCCCGGGTCTAAAACTGCATTATGGGGCCCTGGTCTAAAACTGCATTATGGGGCCCTGGTCTAAAACTGCATTACGGGGCCCTGGTCTAAAATTGCATTATGGGGCCCGGGTCTAAAACTGCATTATGGGGCCCTGGATACAAATGCCACCCTGGCCATGAATTGAGAATGTTTGGCGACTAGTTAATCTTTTGACCACTTTCGTCCAATCTGAAACCACAACTCTTTAAGTCATTTTAGTCTGTGGCGAAATAAAACTTCCCACAGGGACCTATTTATCCGACGAGGGGGTGGGGCTAAGTATCAGTCATTCTTGTTTGTCTATCCATTAGAACGGTCCATTTCTTTAAACATTTAACCGGTGCACTCAGATCTTACGCACTGGAAGTGTAACTCTAGCTTCCCTACTACCACTATGGTCAGGAATCAGGATACCATCTCCTTACTTTTCATATCGGAGTAAAAATAACATCCCTTCGATTTTATTGCAGCGCATTTAAAAAAAGAAACAAAACAAAATCTAAGCTTGCACAATCTTGCAACGCGAGTCCGTTTACTGTTGACAAATTCTTCCCCTCCCCCAACATTTCACCCTCAGGCTATTCCACCAATAGCTGTAAAAATGTCACGCAAAATTTAGGCGATATAAAGTGGCCAGATTCAGGATTGGTCTTAAGTTGCCAAGACGGCTGCGAGAATTTGCTCTATGGTAATAGAAAAACGTTTTTTGTTTATAGACCTAGCCAGTAAATGGGAATGTTCGGTTAACAATTACCTGGCCAGTTCTATTCTCATTCTGACGCAGATGGTGTTGTGCCGAATTCTTTAAACATTCCGATAGAACTTCTTGTAGTTGCGTTTAGTTAAATATATTATTTCTTAGATAGTCAAACTAAAACCTATACCAGTTAAAATCCTTATCCAATCTAGTGGCATTTGGGGCCCGGTAGGTTATTGCTCTTATGCTCCCTCCAATAACATATCTCTGATTGCGTAATGTGAACAATCTAGACGTTTCACAAAGGTCTTTTATCAAAGGTAACGCCACCCAGAGTCAGTTAAAGGCGGAATGTCGATATTAGGAAAAAGACCCTAAAGGAAAATTAGCCATGTATTACGTAACACAAATATATATATATATATATATATATATATATATATATATATATATATATATACAGTCGATTCCGCTTAATTGGGACACATCGGGACCGAGGCTTTTTGTCCCAATTAAGCGGCTGTCCCATGTAATAATGTTATTTGGCACAGAGATGAAAATTATCTGGCCACTTAGTTTAGCGGAAGTAGAAATTATTAGTAAGAGCAGACGAGAATAATTAGACGATAGGCAGACGATATATTTCTTCAGACATGATTAGACGATAGATTTCTTGAGAGGATATTTGACAAGACTAGAGGAACTACGACATCATCATTTTGTTCTACTATATTATACATCATTAAAGTAAGATCATTCAAGTGTAAATAAATACATATATATATTTCAACAAACTGTTTATTCAGTGTTTCATAGCTGTTAATATATGTGTTACGTCTCACACATATCTGTGGACACTTCATTTAATGTACAAATAATAAATATACAAGAAACTCAGAAGAGACTGGCTAATCGGTCATACTACAAATAATTTTATACACCTACCAGAAGAAGAAGTGTCAAGTAAAATATATATTATACACACAAGTAATTAATACACAAAAAACCACCTATGACATAAATGGTGGCAGCGGTGGGATTTACTATTGGCTTTTTGGTTTGGTTTCTTTGAGATTTGTCCCAAATAAGCGGCTGTCCCAACTAAGCGGTGTCCCAATTAAGCGGAATCCACTGTATATATATATATATATATATATATATATATATATATATAGTTTGATATAAAGTAGTTTGATTAATTGCAACTGGAATAGTATGTACTAACAAGGAAAAAAACATCCTTATGTGATACATAAAAAATACTAATAATTAAAACATGCTACAGAGAAAAATTAAAAAAATCTTCAGTCAATCAATCCATATGTAACCCGGATCCATCATTCCAACAGTTTTGTCCTCCTGTCAATCTATCTGCCTATTTTCTTTTATGTCTATTCACATTTTTAAACTAAAAATGTATATACATAAGCACACATAACTGTGAACTACGTAACACATACCATATCACTCAATCTTTTCATTCCATCATAAATATATAACTTCCAACACATCATCACAACAAACAAAAAAAAAACCATCACAGAACTTATCTCACTTGTTCAGCAGGTATTAACGCATTACCAAAACCTCTTTTTCAATGTTTTGTTGTGTAAATTCCCAGGAAATATACTGAATATATGTAAGCTACCCTTCCCTGGGGGTGGGGGGGGGGTGGGGGGTCAAGACATGCATTACTACGTTTCCCCCCCCCCATCCATAATAGACACAACGTGTTCCTAATTGATAAATTATCTCATGAGAAATGCGCGTTGAGTTCCGGTTGTTTTTTTTTTCCCTCTCCCATTTTCCAATTTTCATCAACACAAAAAAATGTTTTATTCTAGCTCGTTAACAACAAAAAAAAAGTGCTAAAGCATTGATTCCCAAACTTTAGCGATTTGTGACACACTAAGAAAACTTGTTAAGAAAGATTAATTAAAGATATGCACACAAAAAAAAGTTAAAATTCAAGGAAGGTTACTTCAGCAAAGACATTATGAAAACTTTTTATCGACTCACTTCAAATCAGCCCGCGGTCCACCGATTATGCATCGCGACTAACGCTTTGAGAATCACTGGGTCATTGTTTTTTTTTGAGTTTATAGAATAAAACAAAAAAAAATATGTTTTCAAACTTGTTTCACTAATATGATAAACAAATATTTAATTCAGCCAAGGGAGATCAACAGACTGTTAATTGATTTATCGATGGTAGACAACAATGAACATAATTATCTCCCCCTTAGGTAAGATAACCAAGGGCATGCAACTCCGTTGGTTAACTAGCGTGAAGATCGGTGCTGGTAGGTTAAGATATATTCATTGATATGCTCTTGCGCAATAACCCACGTGCAAGAAATACGAATGAATAACAAATGATAATGCCAAATACGATTCCAAACATCATTAAGCATGGCACTGCGACATTATGAATTCATTACAGACAAACTCGTTGTTTATTATTAATGAATATAATATAAAGGATAATGAATTCAGTTTACATATCATTGTTGAACGCACGTATGGTAAAAAAAATTAATTTATGGTAATACAATATTACAGCCGATTAACTAGTAGAAATGGTATGAATGTAAGAAGAGGGGAAAGTAGTTTGATTAATTGGAAATTGGATAGTAGCCAATAATGAGGCTTATATCATTTTATGACATGTATTGATTTTATGAACCTGTACATTACAGAAAACGGATGTACTAACTAGGAAAATAAAACATCTTTATGTGATACATAAAAAAAATACTAATAATTAAAAC
This sequence comes from Bulinus truncatus, assembly GCA_021962125.1. Lineage (NCBI taxonomy): Eukaryota > Metazoa > Mollusca > Gastropoda > Planorbidae > Bulinus > Bulinus truncatus. Next base: position 308,557 of record JAGDYQ010000021.1, read on the forward strand.
ATGCTTGTAGCGTTTAGAATTTACCCCCCCCCACCTTCTCTGCCCCCCTCTCTACACCGACAGGTGAAACTTTCCCCCTCCCAAACGAGTGACCCATCTTAGTTGACCATGTTATGTAACCCAAGGTCATGGTCAAGCTCAAGCTCCCAACTTACTTTGTTGTCCGTAATTATACAAGCATAGAGAGTGTGATCACCCCCCCTACCCCCCCCCCGACCTTTATTAGTTAAGTTAGAATAAGTTAATATATAGTAGACAGTAGATGAGAGAAAGATGTAGAGTATAATGCTGACAGGCTTAGAGTAGACATAAGTAGATAAATATATATGTATATGTAGTTTGTCATAGATTAAAATAGTCAGAAGATCTTTAAATAAGCAAAGTTGTATTATTGTTGTATTAAAGTATTTGTTACATTGTGTACTGCACTGAGTTCTGTGTTATATATATATATATATATATATATATATATATATATATATATATATATATATATATATTAGTCTCAAAAGTAAACGTAACATATTTAGCACATATAAAAGTTAAGTTGACGTTACATGGTTGGTGAGCGTATTTAAATCACCGTAACATATTTGGTGAGCGTATTAAAATCACCGTAACATATTTGGTCAGCCTGCCCTCAACATTTAAATTCTGCCGTAACAAATGCTCAAAGAAAAATTGAAAATCACCAGCCAGTCAATCCCTATGTAATCCGATCTATCATTTCAACAGTTTTGTCCATCCGTCAATCTATCTGCCTGTTTTTCTGTTTGTCTATTCACATTTCAAAACAACTAAAATATTTTTATTTATTTATCTCACTCGAAATAAATAAAACAGCCGGGTTAGTGTTTGCTAGAAGAGCACCAGTGCATGAGGAAGGCGCACCAAAGCAAGATTCTGATGACACCTAGATGTCATAAAACAACTAAATTTTCGGTTTCAGGGGGCTCACGCACTGCCCCTCTCCTTGCGTAAGGGGCCGCTTTTGATGACAGGGGATCTCTAAAACTTAAGTCAGGTACCATTTAAAGCTGGGTGGACTTGTGGGACGACTTTGTACATATTTCACCTGGAAAAAATTCCATGGGCCTCACCGAGGATTGAACCCATGACTCTACACCACTCGGCCATCCGTCCCACTATATATGTATATATACATACATCTATATGTATATGGAGCCCGTGGTGGCTCCAAGGTCGTTGCACCGCCGGGTATGGTGGGAATAAAAGAAGGGCACTATTTAATCATTGTTATATAGGATCTAAGTGATTGCATCTCATTCTCACAGATCTGTTTTATGTGGGCTTATAGATTTGGTGGCGCCCACCTCCTCTAGCGGCGAATGGTTGTGTCTTTACCAGGGATTGAGCCCTGTACCCTTTGCATGTGCCTCGATTTCACTATCGACTTCGAACTAAAAGCCTGCAGCTTTGGATTTGTCTTTTTTTTTAATAAAAAAAAAACCACACACACACAAACACAGAGAATAAATGTGTATTTAATATTTAACATGAGACCTATTCGCGACCTCCTATTCAACCAGATCTTTGATGAATGATATTACTTACCCTACAGAGAGTTGTAGAACTTGGCAAACAACATCCTACTCATGACATGATTATTACATGAACTCCGCATAAAAGAGAAAAAAAAATGAGAACTTTTTTTTGTTTGTTTGTAAAAAAAACAAACTATTGGAGATCGGTGGAGAATTCAGCGAGACAACTGGCCTTGACATTTTCATAACACTATACAGATGATGACCATTTTTTTTCTGCTGTATGCGCTGAAGTCAATGAGAGATCAGCCATGACACACACGCTCACACGTTTATGGCGTGCAAACACTCACTTTACCACCCTCACCCCACCCACCCACCCACACCCCCCCACACACACTGGGCCATTCTTAAACTTTTAGGGCTACATGCAGAGACTTTATTAGGGGATCTTATGCAAACGAAGCAGCTGGGGGCCCCAAGAGCATAAGATTCAATAGAGTTGTATGCTGCAAAGGGGGGGAGTCTTTGGTAGTTGGTGAGGGGGGAGGGGGTCCCCTTGGTTAGCCTCTCTCTATATATAAGGATTGACCCGTTCATTCACACTCAAATGCGCGCTGACGCACACGTACTGAGAGTTAGAGAAAAAGAAAGATAGTTGGCAAGTATTTGTAAAGACGCCGATAAAACACACACACACACACACACACACACACACATATATATATATATATACAGTGCCGCCGAGAGGGGGGGAGGGCAGGGGGCAAAAGCCCAGGGGCCCGGCGAGTTTTAGGGCGAGTTTTAGGGGCCCGGACTGAGCTTGCCAATCAACTTTTGAAAATATTATTATCAGCAAGGGGGCTCGTGACAGCCCTGCCCAGGGGCCCGAAATTTCCGTCGGTGGGCCTGTATATATATATATATATATATATATGTATGTGTGTATGTGTGTGTAAAGCTTGATTCAGAGATGCGCGTCATGTCCTGTCGTCAATTATTCATTTTCTAATTACACACAACATAAAAAAGACAAATGCTTTAGTGAGTAAATACATTGTGTTTAAAATGAATTCATTTATATTCAGAGAAGTGTGGTACAATATATCTTTAAAGCAGATTTACATTTCATTCGTAAAGTTAGTATATCAGTATCTATTAGTACATTAGTCTGACGTATGCTGTAACTGTCTAAGTGAACACGTAATCAGTTCTCGCCACATTTCTCTTTGCTGGCATATAAAACATAACATTGTTTACTATACTGCTAACATATGTTTCTTTTCATATGGATTTTTCTCCTTTGATTACTAAAATAAAAAACAATATCAATCTTGAAGCGTGTTTTACGTATGACATCTTACATATATATTCAATTATCGTTATCATTAACTTTTCACAGACCCTCTGTCATAACCAATTATCTATCTAATTAGCTTTGTCATATTCTTTCCCCATAAATCACTTACATAACTTTGACTCAGACTTTGAGAATGAATGCGAAAACAATACACACAGATATGAGTTCGGTAAAAGGGGCGGATGCGACGGTTAGAGGTCAGGACACGTACCAGTAAAGGAAAGGGTGTGGGGGGGGGGGGGTTCAAAGCTTAACCATCAATTTAATCGTCGAACGACTTTAATCAGCCTCATTGACCAGAAAAACCACCGCGCAATGACAAGTCCCTGGTTCGATCTCCGATGAGGATCAATGGATTTTTTTCAGGTCATGGTTAAAGTCTCCTTTGGTGACCCCCATGGCCATTGCACGAAACTCCTGTATGAACTGGCTAGTTGCACTTAATATGCATCTCCACTATAGTAGATGCTGCCTTGCAGACGATTCACCAAGTGGGACAGTATTCAAAGGGAATCAAACCTATGCAGCAGGCTAATGAGGCTCACTGGGCCAGCGAGTCGAACTTTAGGCAGAAAACGTTTGGAGATTTATAAGCGTTTCAGACCAAACGAAAAAGTCTGACCATTTAATTATTATAAATGTATCTATCCACCAATTTATATATTTACAATCCATCCACCTGCCAGACCAACAATCAGTAGAGCAGACTATCAGCCAAACAAACAATCAGTCGAGCAGTCTATCCATCAGACAATCAAACAATCAGTCGAGCAGTCTATCTATCAGCCAAACAAACAATCAGTCGATTAGTTATCTTCAAGATATCTGTCTACTTCAGTAGAGCTGTCACTTTTAAGCAATTCGTCTTGGTTCGGTCCCATGCAGTAAAACAAGCCATATATCTGTAGATTCAGATATCTGTACTGTTGACTGTACTAAAGCTGCACCACCCTTTCAATCAAACAATCAGTCGAGCAGTCTATCTATCAGCCAAACAAACAATCAGTCGAGTAGTCTATCTATCAGCCAAACAAACAATCAGTCGAGCAGTCTATCTATCAGCCAATCAAACAATCAGTCGAGCAGTCTATCTATCAGACAATCAAATAATCAGTCGAGCAGTTTATCTATCAGCCAATCAAACAATCAGTCGAGCAGTCTATCCATCAGACAATCAAACAATCAGTCGAGCAGTCTATCTATCAGCCAATCAAACAATCAGTCGAGCAGTCTATCTATCAGCCAAACAAACAATCAGTCGATTAGTTATCTTCAAGATATCTGTCTACTTCAGTAGAGCTGTTACTTTTAAGCAATTCGTCTTGGTTCTGCCGCCGTGCAGTAAAACAAGCCAAAAATCTGTAGATTCAGATATATGTACTGTTGACTGTACTAAAGCTGAACCACCCTGCCAATCAAACAATCAGTCGAGCAGTCTATCTATCAGCCAAACAGACAATCAGTCGACAGTCTATCCATCAGACAATCAAATAATCAGTCGAGCAGTCTATCTATCAGCCAATCAAACAATCAGTCTATCCATCAGACAATCTCTCCATGAATCCATCAATAACTTTTAGCTCTTCGATTGAGACGCCTGCTAGTTGGCCAGCTTCCTTCATCTTGTCTAAAATGTTCTTTTAAATTTACACATAATTTTAAGTGGGCCAACGTTATGCCAAGTAATAGTAACCCTGAGCACAAATATTTACATTAGTTTTAATGAAAACAACAACAATAACAACAACAACCCCAAATTATCACATAACAGTTGGTAACTTCGATCTCCATACCATTTGTCACAGGATCATGCAAATTAAGGCTATAACGGGACACTTTCACCACAGTACTCACTTCAATCGACACCAGTGAACCATATCTGCCAACTTACACGTGAATAATAACTACACTTGACCTGTTTACCTTACATCCTTCATATTCGTCCTATCCCTGAGGGCAAACCTTCTATCGCCACACCCGTGGAACATAACTAGACTCAATAATGTCCGTGTATGTAAAAGAGGAGGGTGGCACATGATTGGGGGGGGGTACAATAAACGGGGGGGGGGGAATTGAAAAATCTGGGTTAGTTGGGTGGGTGGGCGGGAATCGACTGATCTGTATTTACTCACACATTAATAGGGTAACATAAAAAAAAATTCTCGATTACGATTTCACCCCGTGTATCGCCCCCCATTTTGTGTGGGACACATTGGTCGTACGTAATTGAGTATCGATTAGTGGGCATTATCAAATCAGGGCACTGAGAACGTTAACACCACTGACCGTCACACAATGTTACGAAAAAACAAAAAAAAAAAAACACACAAAACCCAACAAACTCGACAATGTATATTTGATAAGGCTTTGATCAAATGCAATAAAAAAGAGCACGCTCAGCAAGACTAGCTTTTACAGGCACACATCATTGTGTTACCGACCATGGCTACCAGTGGAGCTAAATATACATTGAGATAGTGAACTTGTAGTAATTGGTGTAAAACATAAATGTATGTAATATATGTATGTGTGTGTTGAAAAAGTACAATCTTGAAAATGTAGCTATCAGTCAGTCTGTATTAAAATCTATCTATCTATCTAATCTATCAAATCTATCAATCTATCTATCTATCTATCTATCTATCTATCTATCTATCTATCTATCTATCTATCTATCTATCTATCTATCTATCTATCTATCTATCTATCTATCTATCTATCTATCTATCTATCTATCTATCTATCTATCTATCTATCCATCCATCCATCCATCATATATCTATCTATCTATCTATCTATCTATCTATCTATCTATCTATCTATCTATCTATCTATCTATCTATCTATCTATCTATCTATCTCATCTGTCTATCTGGGTCTTAGAGTCAGAATTTCGTCCAGACAGACTGTTGCTTGCCTATGGTTTCCCCTTCTTCTGCGTTCTCTTTCTATGTCAAACTATTTATATTCCTTTTTGTCTATATTCCTGTTTGTCTATATTTAAATCCTTTGTATCTCTTAATTTATTATTTTTTTGTATTTATCCATTATTATCCGTCTTTCCTTCAACCCGTCTGTCTATCCATCAGTCTCTATGTCCAGCTAAGACACTGACTGGCCAACCGATTGCCTGGTCAAAAAAAGTGTTCATCGGACCCATCTCAGGTCCAGCAAGCTGCCTTCACTGAAAACATAAAACACATAATTTGTGTTAGTTATAACAGATGACAAACACGACCTGCGGTCACTAGAGTGTTTCAAAGGATAATGGTGAAAATGTTTTTTTTTAATTCACTGTCGCATACCCCCCAGAAATGTGAGGTTTCGGGTCAGTAATACGTAAGCCAAATTATAGGAAGAAATATTGAGTCTAAGTGACTGCTCATTAGCTCATGTCAACTCAACCAGTTTTTTGACAATTGTTCACCCGACATTCTCAGATCTTTTTGAAATTTTCAGGGCTTGTGGTACATTCAAAGTTGAGTGATTTCTGAAAATTTCAGGCCTTTTGGTCAAAAACTTTCTGAGATATGATTTTTTTTAAAGTTTTAAAGGTAGTCGCGAGTTCGCGTGATATTTACATTTTCGCGATATTTGAACGTGAATATTTCAAAAACTGAAATTTTCAGTATTTACTCAATGTTTTATCTTGAGTTGAATGATGTAATTATCTCAAGTGTAGCTTGCACAAAGAATGCCCTAAAAATTTCCAAACATTTAACTTCAGACAGTTTTTATCAATATTTGACCCAGTATAGCCAATAACCTATAAGACATGAAATGATGTTTGTTATCCAATTAGTAAGTAACATATATGTGTATACTATTTTGATAGAGAATTCCTGTTAATCAAATTAATAAAGTATTGGACTAATAATATATATAATTTATATAAATAAATTTTATATATATTTAAACTTGTAATCATTTTATTATGAAAGATTATGCTGACTATATTCAATATACACAGGACCATTATATAGCTATAAAATAGTCTTGTGTGTATTGAATATAGTTAGCATAATCATTCATAATAAAATGACTACAAGTTTAAATATATATAACATCAGTTATATATAAATCGTGTATATTATTAGTCCTATACTTTATACAAATATATAGATCTTTGTTCGTTTGTGCTTTGTATATGGCTATAAAAACATCAATCAATTTTTCTCTAAGAGTTAGACCGGCAACACTCACGCCTCTTCCATGTTTACGATTATGCCAAAAGAAGGAGACTCTTTGAGCAGTCTGTTAATGTCAATCTTTTTGACTGAAATTTTTACTGGTTACCTAATACATCAATCCTCATCCATTAATGCCCTATGCGGTTAAATTTGAAAAATAAAATTTTTTTTGAAACACTCTAGAGGTCACTGTCACAACTGGACATGCAGGTATTTCCCGTCAGCTCATCTCGGGGTCAAGTCCATCCCAACGTTATCCAATCTAGCGAGAACCCATCCTGCATCCGCCGCCGCACACTCTCACGTGCACAGCACGTGAAACTAATCCCCAGGTCTCAAATGCTGGACTTCCCGGTGATAATCTACCCCCAGCTGACACTCGTTAGCCACATGGGTTCTAAAATTATACCCGGAAGAACGTGAGTGATATGTAAATCAGAGTTGTCAGTGAAGGTAAATCCACAACGGACGACCCAAAGACTTGGCTACATCTCCGTTTACATAATCTTTGTTTAATAATCTGGGTTTTTTATTTTTACGATCAGAAAAACAACATGAAACAATCTTTTTATCAAATATTTTTTGTTTTAAAATTCTACGCACGTTGACGTCATGTGTTTTGTCACGTTCTGTGTAATCAATTACCACGAACTTTTTAAACCTGAATAAATTTGAAATTTTGAGCACGTGTGTATTCCCGATGACACTGCACTATTTTAAAGCTTTATAGCTTTAAAAATCTTATGGAGTTCGAAGCTAATTAGTTTTTTAATTAATTATAAAAAGTGAAATAGCCGATAGAGATTTATGCGTCAAGGTTCATTAAAAGTTCAGAGTTCTGATGTTGTTTTTTTTTAAGTCACGCGCGCTGAATTTCATATTTTTCATAAACTTTACCAACATATGAAGTGAATTTTCTTTAAACAATATGAAGAGTATAAATAAGAATAGAAAACAGTTTTTTATTCTTTCCTTTCCCCACTAAGTACATAACCTAATTTAGTAGTTTATTTACTAACAAGTGAAATATTTTCGACAAAGAAGTGTACACTTAAGAAAAATAATTAAATCGGCTTTTAATAAATTGTACTAGACGGTAAAACAAACAACAACAAATAATTCGTTAGTCAAAACAAATTTTAATATGAATTAAATTGTTTAACTGCCAGTTTTATCACTCTGGTAATTATGTAGGGACGATATTAAAAACCTTCAAAATAATATGTACTTATTATGTATTCAAAGTCACATTTATTGTTAATTTAAACAAGGTATATTGGATTTATCTATCGTGATATATATGTTAGACTGTATTGTATAAAACGACCACTTATGGACTAAGTACGAAATGGCCAGTCTTGACTAGATGGTAATCACTTTGTCTAAACATAACCAGTCAAGAAAGTTTAATGTTAAACTTATGGTTAGCTAATCACCATTTAATTGAGAAGTGACCAGAATTATGAAAAGATAATGACCGATATGTTAAGAAATGGCCATCATTATAAGCAGCTAATAGGGGACGGTTGGTCGTCTGGTAAGCGCCTGACTGTCTACCTGAGGGTCACTGGTTCGATATCCGGTGAGGACCAATGGATATTTCAGGTCATGGTCAAAGTCCCCACTATGTCTCTCGTGGTGCCTCCATGGGCATTGCGCTATCGGCTATGGTGTGGATGAAAAAAGGGCACTGCAAAAAACCGTCCCATTAGGGGTTTGTAGTATCTAAGAGATCTCATCTCATCCTTAATGGGACATCACACACTTAAGCATCAAATGACATATATGAACATCGAATGATCGTTATTGTCCTATCCCTTGTGATTAAGCTTTAATTACGTTTTATGTTATTGCCTTATTTGGTATTGTTCCACCACAATGATGCAATCACCTCAATGATGCAATCAACCCAATGATGCAATCACACCAATGATGCAATCACCCCAATGATGCAATCAATGTTGCAATCAACCCAGTGATGCAATCACACCAATGATGCAATATGAGGAGGTGATATATCCTATAAATGGGGAAGTTACCACGGTTGAAAAGGAGGGACGGAGACACACACACAAGAGAGAGAGAGACTAGAGACCCATGAAGGGGATACTAGATATAACACGTGGACTAAGTGGACAGTGCAGTCGAAAGTTATAATAGTTATAGACTCGTGAAGTGGTTTATAGTGTAATCAGTTACTTGTGATTTATTGCCACATCTCTCATCTAATATTGATCTTAGTATTTATCGTGTGTGATAAAGTATATAATTATACATGTGTTTTATTGATTCATCTTCTCAAGTGTTTATATTGGATTATCATATTCTCATCTGTAAATATCACGCATTAAAAAGTTCAGTTAATTCTTTTACAATACAAGGAGTTGTGTCGTCTGATTTAATTAGAGTACAAGTGGGATACGACAGTTATGTTAAGAAATTACGAAAATTATGAGAAACAAATGACATTAGTGCTAAGAAACGACCAGCATCACGAGAAGGTCATGACCTTTATGTTAAAAAAAAATGACCGACGGCATAATTTTACAAATAGCCACTAAGAAACACAAAATTCCCCATACGAAAATGCCAGCTAAAAATGTACAAAACCTCCAACGATTGGCTACAAAATTACCAGTTTCACTCTGTCAGACTAAGATCTCATGCAACAAGTTACCACCAGTGATGGACCGACCAGTATATAATTACCTGCATAGGTCGTCAAGGTAAGAGGAGGTGTACATTAGATGGTCAAGGTAAGATGGGGGACACCACAAAATATTCCATAGCCGAGTTGATCTTTTAACTTTTCTTTTCGACTATTGACTATTTTTTTTTTACAGTTAATTTGTTGACTTTTTTACTGTTGATAATTTAAATTTGTTGACTTTTTTCTGTTGACTTTATTTAAACCTATTAAATCATCTGCTATTGTCTCTTTTGGCCGTTACTTTATTTCTTGTGGAAATTTTAACCTCAAACCAAGCTAATATATTTTGATTTCACTTGAAGTACCGGGGTTTCTAAAAAAAAAAAACTATCAATTTTTTTATTTATGTTTTTTTAACGAATTTGGGAAAAAGAAAAACAAAGAAATTTTATTTTGTCAGTTACAGATCTAATTATCGATCAAGGTTCGACTATTATTGAAGAAGGCCACTTTTATTTTTTTTTATAACCTCCCCTTTAGCTCCCCATTATCTCCCCCTTTTTTAAACTTGATCGCTTCCACTAGAGGCGAATCGACTAAATAACTCAAAAGAGTCAGCCAAGTAGATAATACAACACAGCTTGTCCTTTAGCGTCGGCTTACAACTTTAATACTTGAGGAACTCGAGTCCGTGATCCGAATCTTTAACCCCCCCCCCTCCCACTCCCAACCTTGATATGACAAACTAAGTAGTTCAACTTTTCTTGTTTTGTGTGTTAGTGTACTGGATGACGTATCATGATAGCATAACTTTAGGGTAACTGTCAACCCAATTTTTTCTAAGTCCCATAACAATTAACAGTATTAACAATGTTACCTCCTTTCTTTAGAGTTAGAGTTAAAGCCGTTAGAATTAAAATCCGACAAGTTTGAAACGTAAGGCCAAGAAGAATTATTGTTTTATTTTTGCATTAATTTGTAGAGATATATAAACATAGATCAAAGGCCTGGTACCCGGACCGGCGAGTGACTCTTTATAATTGAGTTGTATCCCTTTGACCATCTTTACAACTTAACATAATTTGCGCACTACTTGGAATTCCCAAGACTATTTTTAGCCAAGCAAGAGTTCACTCCCCTTGAGTGAGACTATTTTTAGCCGCGGAAGTTATAAACACGTACGCCAGGCTAGCCGATTATGTATTAATTTATGTAATTACAGATAGTAATAACAAAATGTAGCGATGTATATTCTTTAGTTTTTTTCTGAGAAAAACAGACTTTGTAACGACTTTTTAAAAATGGTGTTAAAAACTTATTTTTTTTCCATAAAGAATTAGTTTGCTTACGGTCTCAAAAACACAAATACTTCAAGTGATTAAATTTTATTTCCTAACCCAATTCTCCTGTAAACGACAAAACAATAAATAAATCTAAAAGTCATACTTTGAAACATTTACAAAAGATGATGTTGGTATGAAAATTGATATGATGTGAAATACATACTGAGAAAAACTGAGTGATAATGTGTATGTTTACGTCGTATATTGTGTCTCCGAATGTGAAAACATATAACTATTGTTTTCTCAAACTTCCTATTATCTAACCAGACAACAAACTTTGATAAGAGAACATGTTGAAACCACTATACACCACTGTTCAAAGTGTAAAAGAAATATTTCAACATGTCATACTTACTGACCAACAATAAATTTATTTTGTGACGTCATGTGAAAAGTAAAAAGAAACATTCTTTAGTATAGCAATGTGGAGCATTAGCGGAGCTTTATTGGAGCATTAGTGGAAATTTAGTGGAGCATTAGTGGAGATTTAGTGGAGCATTATTGTAGCATTAGTGGAGCATTAGTGGAACTTTAGTGGAGCATTAGTGGAGCTTTAGTGGAGCATTAGTGGAGATTTAGTGGAGCATTAGTGGAGCATTAGTGGAGCATTAGTGGAACTTTAGTGGAGCATTAGTGGAGCTTTAGTGGAGCATTAGTGGAGATTTAGTGGAGCATTAGTGGAGCATTAGTGGAACTTTAGTGGAGCATTAGTGGAACTTTATTTGAGCATTAGTGGAGCTTTATTTGAGCATTAGTGGAGCTTTATTGGAGAATTAGTGGAGCTTTAGTGGAATATTAGTGGAGCTATATTGAAGCATTAGTGGAACAATAGTGGAGATTTATCGGAGCATTAGTGGAGCTTTATTGGAGCATTAGTAGAGCATTAATGGAGCTTTATTGGAGCATTAGTGGAGTTTTAGTGGAGCATTAATGGAGCTTTATCGGAGCATTACTGGAGTTTTATTGGAGCATTAGTGGAGCTTAAGTGAAGCATCAGTGGAGCATCAGTGGAGAAATGTGGAGCAGTGATGACTAATATATTTTCCTAAAAGTACCTAACGATGGCAATCAAAAGGACATTTACTGCGCACGTCACAAATAGAATAATTTAAAAAAAAACAATTTCGCGCGTCTCAAAAACCTATTTTTTTATTATATCACTTATACACATAATTTACTTTTGTTGATATTTTTATTTCTTTTGGCATGTCAGAAAAAATTTTCAGTGGTACCATCCAAGATGTTGAGCAATGATGGTGATTACAAAGCACGCGTGTCAACAAAAGTAAAATCCGAAGAAATATAAATTATAAATAAAAAGTATAAAAACAGCAGTCACACAAACATTTCTTGTCTCATGCCAATTTGCTTTTATTTCGGCACTATAGTAAAAAAAAAACACTTTTTCCCCCATACTTGGTATAAGCCTTTAATTTTGGCCTGACTTTTAAAGCTGTCATATGGCTACAAAGTTTATGCCAGAGGCAACGTAATAAGAAGTCCAAAGCACGATTCATTAATTTACCATTTTAACTTTGCCTGGAGTTCTTTCTTTTATATATGCTTGGCTGAATTTCTTTACTTTATTGACTGATTTGGCGCTTGCTTGCGCGCGTGCGCGTGTATGTGTGTGTGTGTGCGTGTGTGAGTGTGATTTATAAAGACCTAATCAATGACCTTTCTATTTTGTAACTCTTTGATTATTCTTTTTTTTTTATTCATCACTGAATTATTCTTGCTCGCCACCCAAAAAAAAAAAAAATAATTTATGATTGACAACAAATGTTGTTTTACAAAAGGAAGTAAATTTTAGATTTAGAAAAGAAATTTTTGAGAGATGTTTTTGAAGTATTGAAGATATTTTTATCAAAGTTCTTTTTTCTTTCCCCAATTCCCCCCCTCCCCCGCCGCCCACAATCATTTAGCTTCAGAATGCAATGCTGCAATGAAATTAATGCAAGTTTTCAGAGGGGATTGAATACCATTCAACGTTTCAAGTTCTTTATACTCATAGGCAGGCCCGTAGCCAGGTCAAAGTAAGCAGGGGGGGGTTAAATACCCAGCAAGGGGGTACTTTCTCATTTTAATTACTTTTTAGAGCATTTTCGAAAAAAAAATGCTCTAATGTCCCCGTTTTGTCTGTCATCACCCTAGATCTCAACAACCATAAGTCCTAGACCCATGATGTATATATCATTTTGTAGGTCTTGGCCTGTCAAGAAATGACTTCTTTCCATTTCGCGATCTGACCTCTGAGGGCCGTAAAAGGGGGCTTAGTACCGTTTTTTACTATATAAGCTATATTAATAAAGGAGCGCCCATCCTCAGCAACTATAAGTCCTAGACCCATGGTGTATATATCATTTTGTAGGTCTTGGCCTGCCATGTGTACATCAAAAGTTCATTTCGCGACAGGACCTCTGAGGGCCGGGCTTCAGGGCTCCTAAGGGGCTTATATATTATATATACACTTTGTACGTTCAATAACCCATTCATTTGGTGCGAAATACTGCAGCACGTAGTTTCACCAAGATTTATTAAGAAACTCATCAAATGAAATAGTAAGCTTGTGTTCTGAGTTTAATTGAAAGTATCAGAGCTATGCAACAATTGACGGAGTTTTCGGACAATTAAATGACTATAATTTCGAATGTTTTCAATTATGAGTCCTATTTCAGTAACCACAAAACACTTGTAGTTAGATTTAAGAGAAAATAATTTTGTTTTCAAATATAAGAAAACGTCTTTTTAATATCTTTTTTCAGATATATGCATTACACAATTGAATTTATAAATATTTACAAAATTTACAAATATTTACTGAAAGATAACATACGTACTGATACATAATACGAAAATGCTCTAACACGTCCTGTGTCCAGAATGGAACAGGCTTAATTGCTTGTTCTTTATTTTTTTCTCTTTTTCTTCTTTTTAAGCGGGGGGGGGGCACTCCACACCTAGCGGGGGGGAGGAGACGGCCCCCCCCAGTGCCCCCCCTTGGCTACGGGGCTGCTCTTAGGGAAAAGAATCTGAACTCAAATAAATTAGAATCTGAATATATTGGGATTAAACCAAAACGTGTTAAACTAATCATGTGTCCAACAGAATTGTATTACATAAGTGTCTATTACTATGTAATATATTACTCATTAGTCTTTTTTAATAAATATTGGTCTTGAAAAAAACAGTTGAGATAACAATCAATTTAAAAGATACAGAACTAATTGAGCGAAAAAAAAATGAACTTCTTAAAGTTTAACTCAATCCACAACTCCTTTCACAAAGAGCTGAATTTATGGATATGCAAAATTAGGTGGGTTCAGTACAGTTGCCTAGGGCTTCCCAATAATGTTTAGAAGGATCTGCTTCCAAGCCATTAGTTTAGTTAAATTTATACAGCTCAGTTGAAAACAGTTCTCTAAGAACGAAATCATTATTATACTAATGATCAAAACCGTTTTTTTAACGTTTTGAAGTCCTCCCCGCCCTTCCCATCATTTGAGTGTGGGGGAGGGGCAGGGTCGGTCTCAAGAGGGGGCCTAGTCTTGTATATATACTGGAACGGATCTGATAATGATTTGAAATCCATTTACGTCATTCATCTTCACAGTTATGTCTTTTGCCATCATCTATGTCTTTTGTATCTAATTTATCCTCTACGACAGCAACAACGACGTTTACAATTTCTAGCGTAATTAAAATTTTTTTAAACATCTACGTCATGATCTACCCAATCTTCTAAGTCATTATCCACCTGGTCTTTTACGTCATAATCTACCTTGCCATCTACTTCATTATCTACCTTGCCATCTACGTCATTACCTATACTGCCATCCCCGTCATTATCTACCCTTGCCATTTACGTCATTATCTATCTTGCCATATACGTCATTATCTACCTTGAAATCTGATCATTATATACCCTGTTATCTACGCCATTATGTACTTTGACATCTACATCTTTATCTACTCTGTTATCTACGACATCATCTACCTTCTCGTCTGCCCTGTTGTGTGAGACACAGCTACTCCATTATCCTCGCTGTCGGACATCGCCTCACTGTGCAGTGGAACAAATGTGCAGGGGGGAACCTGTGGGCGCGGAGGAATCTACGCTTGAAATGTTGAGAAAATTGCTTTCTATCCGTCCACTCTTGCATCATGGTTGTTGTTGTTGTTGCCATGGAAACAATAGTTCTCTCATCGTATCGTAGACCAAACGTGCTTTTTTATCAGTTTCTTTATCGTCACGCACACACATTGAATAGCAAGGAGTTTTTGTTTTTGTTGTGGAGCCTACAGGCAGATATCCCCAGATCGTTAGGGAATGTAGTTTAATGAGCTTGTCTTTAAATGAACCTGACTGAGTCAGACTTCTTACACTTCTTTGAACAACTTCAGCGCAATGATTTAGTCATCATATAATTTATAGAATAGAGATGTGGGTTCTGCGTTAAATCGAAAGTAAAGAATTTATACTACAGTTTTCCAGTTTTAAATCGTCAAACGTAAGCAATAATAGTAAAAATCGTGAAAAAATCGGATCTGTCCGAAACCCAAAATAACCAAGCCTACTGATCAAACCTAAGGGAATATAACTCTATGCAAAGGTTTTGCAGGGTACAGCTAATTTAAAAAATAAATTCAATGCCGTGATGTAATCAACTTACTCATACACAATGGTTGAAACTAGATGTAATAAAAAAAAACAATTATGTACAGTCAAATACAAGCACAGTTCAATGTTATGCTGTATCACAATGTATGAGGATGTTGATGCCAGATTATCCGACAGTCTTCCCCTAAATCCCAATCCTAACTTCTTCGTCTTTTGAAGGGGTTTAAAAAAATTAAAACATTGTGAAATGTCACTATGCAGCACTTCTCAGAGACGTACCTAAGGTGGAGGGGAGGGGGGTCCAAATTCGAAATTCCTCCCGGGCCACAGCTTGATGGGGGCCCCCGAAAAATTTGTTTCATTAAATATTAGGTACCTTATCTCTATCATGGTGTCGAATGTCAAAATGTAGGGGCCCCCAAAGATGCCAAGCCCCCCGGGCCACCAAATCCCTAGGTTCTGCACTGGCACATCTTGAAGGTAACTTCCGGCTTATATAAATTTTTAGTCAACAAATTTCTGATTCAACACATTAAAAATGTCTCTAGCTGGTCGCATTTCCGTATTTAAAAAAAAAAAGTCATATTAGGTTATCTTTATGTCCCCATTCGGACATTTCTGTCCTCTGACATGAATATATGGAATGGCTGATATGTTGCCCCAACCCTTTACCTCTACTCCCAGTTTTCAGGCCAATTATAATAATCTCCATTGATAATGAGCCGCAGCTGACCGGGCGGCTGTTTTGGACAACTTGCCTCATTTCCCAAGACAGCCTTCTTGCATTAGATAAGCAGAAGAAGTCATTGTGCGCTGAATACTGGTATTTTTCTTTCGGTGGGCGGGGGGGGGGGGAGAGAGGGGGGTGCAGGGCGTATATGTTTATGCAAAGAAGTGAGTGTGTGGTGAGGGGAAGGGAGGCGAAGATGGTATGATGTCAGTTTTCTTATTAGGGCTGATTTATTTACGTATTAATGTTGAAGTAGGTCTGATGATTAGTCTGTCTGACATGTCTTACTGTTCTCTGTGTCATTCATACACATACACATCTTCTTTATTTTTTAGTCGAGACAGTTTAACTCTTTCTATCACTCACGCACGCACGCAAATATTAAAGTGTACGTTTTGCATGTTCATCTGACGCAGCTATGCAGCAGCACTTACTTTGCCGTCTTCCATGGACGCATTAGCGTTTTTGTTTGGGAGTACATTTTTGGCACACTCGTGGTAATGGCGGCACTTTACGGGGTGGTTTCGCGACTGGTCTAAAACCGGGTGTCTGAGTGATTGAAATGAGTTTTGATGTGTTAATATGCAAGTAGTCTAGACACACTTCTACTTTATAACTCTATATCCGCCGCTAGTGAAAGGCGGTAACAAATTTTATGAACGTCTTCACGGTAACAACGGAGACACAATGAGATCGATCGATTCCTCTCGCAACTGAAACGAGAGTTCTCTTCCTCTTAGTCCTAATGATCTCCCTTTGGTGAATCAAACGTGTGTTACCGAGATTTGACCTATTTAACCATCGCATACGGTCATCTTTTTGTCCTCGTTTTTTTTACGCTTGACCTGACATGACAGTAGCTTGCAATACTGACCACTGAATCAAGAACGTGGGACGAAATACCTGCAGCAGATTTTATTATTTCACTAGTAGTGGATTTGGTATCTACGTGATGTCAGATGCCTAAAAGAAGCATTGGCTATGACAAGGACGTTACCAGAGTAATTAATTATTTTGGGTCTTAGGGGGCCGTGAGCAGAAACTTTTATAGAGATATGTGAGGCCCCATGGGCCAAATTACTTCTCCTTGCTATTTTAGCAGCATGTTTAATTAACAGCATTGGTTTAGTTCCGCTGTTAGTCGCGAGGTCAAAAGTAGTGTCTCTACATTTTGACACATTTATTCATTTACGTTGTCTACTCAGTTCTTTCTAGGAGTGTCTCGCTGACGTGTTTCTGTAAGACCCAAGACATTGGAAAATATCGCACAATGCAATTTAAGGCGAAATAAATACCTCCTTAATCCATTCCAAAGTATATCAAATTTATATGAAATCTAAATCAAAATAAAACAGAAAAAAAGAAAATAATCTACTAGTACTATTTTATAGAGAAAAATTGTCTACTGATAGTAACTGATAGTAACTGAATGTAACTGATAGTAATTGATGGTAACTGATAGTAACAGCTAGTAACTGATAGTAAATGATAGTAACTGATACTAACTGATACTAACTGATAGTAACTGCTAGTAACTGAACGTAACTGCTAGTAACTGAAGGTAACTGCTGGTAACTGAACGTAACTGCTAGTACCTGATAGCAACAGCTACTGCGTCAATACAAATAGTGAATATCAATGAAATTCTGTGAACTTTGAAATTCTTGGAAATGTCAACACATAGTAGTGACCACACTTACCACAACCTGGATGATAAAACATATATAAACGTATTCCCAAACGGACACTTGCCTCTATACCGGGAGAACCAATAACCTTTGCCCCAGGATGATATACCAGCAGGGATAAAGAAAGGGGTTAAGCCCTTGGATTAAATCGATTTAGTCGTAGACAATTCGTATTTCACAAAATGTATTCATTGAGTATGGGCGTTGGTTTGGTCTAACGCAGGGGTCGGAAACCTGCGGCTCGCGAGCCACATGCGACTCTTTCGATGTCAAGTAGCGGCCTAATCAAAATACCATAATATTGAAATAACAATTTTAGTGGCTCTTTAAAAAAATTAAGAAAATTATAAATTATAACTTTTGGCTCTTCCGTCTCAAAAGGTTGCCGACCCCTGGTCTAACGTGTATTTCTTTTAGTAATTCCTTCAATTCTATCTAATCATCCATACACCCGTCTGTCTCGTTCGTCTAACCTGTCCGTCCATCCGTCCATCCATCCGTCCATCCAACCTAGCATCGACCCACCTAATTATTATCTATCAATCTATCTCCCAATCTGTCTTTTTTTTGTCTGCCTATCTAACTCAATCTATCAATGAATCAATCAATCAACTAATTTATTTATAATAGATTTAGTTTTTAACTTATACAGATCTTAATGCCACTTTTTGTGTATTTAAATCAACTACTTAAAAAACAAATGAGATAGAAGCCAATAGTAATGTAGCTACTAGATGTATCATTTAATGCACTTGAAATCCAACATTCTGATAAATATGCAGTTCTATTTAATATCTCTTTTTTTAAAATAAAAGACAATAGTCTACGCTAAATGTCATAACTTAATCTACGCAAAGCCTAGTTTTGCGACTTTTCTGTTGTGAAAAAAACTTTAGAACTCATTTTGTTTCCACAACCAATAAAACTACATCAGCGGAGATACAATTAAAACAACAACTGCCCACTTAATTGAGTAGATTGTCATCTTGTCTGCAAAACCGAATGGATCGGTTCAAACCAGCTCGTCATCGCCAGGCTGGGTACACGTGCAGACACACACACACACACACACTCACACTCACACACACACACACACACACAAACACACTCATGCAGACATTTAAACAAGACGTTTCTCACATGTACTCCTACATATAAACTTAACGTTATTTTATTGAAAAAGTTTCAAAATATTTATATTATTTACCTCACCGATTCCATCCCCTACTCCCTACCCTCCATGAGTCACTGTCTGTACAGAAAGTTATGGCTAATACTCCGGACAATCTCCGGAAAAAAATTTTTATTATGAAATGTAGCATAGGATTTTTTTTTTGGGTTTGGATGTTTTATTTTTAGGGTATCGTATGAGAAAATGGAGCCGATTTGGATGTAATCATAGACTGTTTTTTTTAAGTATTCGAATCACATATGAATGTAATTCTTGAGTATTTCCAAACAAAATCGAATTAGATTTAATATAAACTTTGAAATGAATACGGATCAAATTTGAATAAATCGTTCTATTTAAAGAAACAAAATCTAATCCGATAGGAATTCAAAGTTTATTTATCACATTGTTAATTCATCTATTTAAAATCTATTATTAATACTTGTTTAGTATTTCAGCTTCTTTTAGACATTTGAATATCTAACGTCATCACGGTGCAGTAATTTGATCGAGTATCGTAAACAATAAACAAACACAAACACATATCAATGTTCCCCCCCCCCACTAGCGTTATGTTAAGATAATCACATTTTTGCAAGGTTATCATCTGGTAGTAAGCCTATAATTGTCCTCTTGATAACACCGTAAGGTCGATAAGTTTACCCCCACCCCCCCTCCTCCTCCTCCAATCCCTCTCTCCTCCCCACAACGGGTCGTGCTGTATCACACTTGAATACGTAGAAATAGCAGACGCGATTGCTGCTGGCGTTTATCACCGACGACCAGGACAAGACAATCACGGCCATATAATGATTAAGCATAACGTCCCCTTCCCCCCCGTATCAACCGTCACGTGACCGACAGCCTGAGAGATATGACCAGAGAAGGGAAGGATATAGGGAGTGGGAGGGGGTATGGGGGGTAGATGGGGGTGGCAGCAGCAGCAGCAGCCAGTTCGATCACTCGGGTCGGTGTTTTCTGTCTTCCTGATGTACTCATTGCTGGTAATGGTGATGGGGGTGCTGCTGGTGATGGTGGTAGTGGTTTTGGTGGTGGTGGGGGTGGTGTTGAGGTTGGTGGTGGAGGTGGCGTAGAGGTTGGTGGTGGAGGTGGTGTAGAGGTTGGTGGTGGAGGTGAGGTTGGTGGTGGAGGTGAGGTTGGTGGTGGAGGTGGTGTAGAGGTTGGTGGTGGAGGTGGTGTAGAGGTTGGTGGTGGAGGTGGTGACGAGGTTGGTGGTGGAGGTGAGGTTGGTGGTGATGAGGTTGGTGGTGGAGGTGAGGTTGGTGGTGGAGGTGGTGATGAGGTTGGTGGTGGAGGTGAGGTTGGTGGTGGAGGTGGCGATAAGGTTGGTGGTGGAGGTGAGGTTGGTGGTGGAGGTGGTGTAGACGTTGGTGGTGGAGGTGAGGTTGGTGGTGGAGGTGGTGTAGAGGTTGGTGGTGGAGGTGAGGTTGGTGGTGGAGGTGGTGTAGAGGTTGGTGGTGGAGGTGGTGATGAGGTTGGTGGTGGAGGTGAGGTTGGTGGTGGAGGTGGTGTAGAGGTTGGTGGTGGAGGTGAGGTTGGTGGTGGAGGTGGTGTAGAGGTTGGTGGTGGAGGTGGTGTAGACGTTGGTGGTGGAGGTGAGGTTGGTGGTGGAGGTGGTGTAGAGGTTGGTGGTGGAGGTGAGGTTGGTGGTGGAGGTGGTGTAGAGGTTGGTGGTGGAGGTGAGGTTGGTGGTGGAGGTGGTGTAGAGGTTGGTGGTTGAGGTGGTGATGAGGTTGGTGGTGAAGGTGGTGATGAGGTTGGTGGTGAAGGTGGTGATGAGGTTGGTGGTGGAGGTGGTGATGAGGTTGGTGGTGGAGGTGAGGTTGGTGGTGATGAGGTTGGTGGTGGAGGTGAGGTTGGTGGTGGAGATGCTGATGAGGTTGGTGGTGGAGGTGGCGATGAGGTTGGTGGTGGAGGTGAGGTTGGTGGTGGAGGTGGTGTAGACGTTGGTGGTGGGGGTGGTGTAGAGGTTGGTGGTGGAGGTGGTGATGAGGTTGGTGGTGGAGGTGGTGTAGACGTTGGTGGTGGAGGTGGTGTAGAGGTTGGTGGTGGAGGTGGTGATGAGGTTGGTGGTTGAGGTGTTGATGAGGTTGGTAGTGGAGGTGGTGATGAGGTTGGTGGTGGAGGTGGCGATGAGGTTGGTGGTGGAGGTGAGGTTGGTGGTGGAGGTGGTGTAGACGTTGGTGGTGGGGGTGGTGTAGAGGTTGGTGGTGGAGGTGGTGATGAGGTTGGTGGTGGAGGTGGTGTAGACGTTGGTGGTGGAGGTGGTGTAGAGGTTGGTGGTGGAGGTGGTGATGAGGTTGGTGGTAGAGGTGGTGATGAGGTTGGTGGTGGAGGTAGTGATGAGGTTGGTGGTGGAGGTGGCGATGAGGTTGGTGGTGGAGGTGAGGTTGGTGGTGGAGGTGGTGATGAGGTTGGTGGTGGAGGTGAGGTTGGTGGTGGAGGTGAGGTTGGTGGTGGAGGTGGTGATGAGGTTGGTGGTGGAGGTGAGGTTGGTGGTGGAGGTGGTGATGAGGTTGGTGGTGGAGGTGGTGATGAGGTTGGTGGTGGAGGTGTTGATGAGGTTGGTGGTGGAGGTGGTGATGAGGTTGGTGGTGGAGGTGGTGATTAGGTTGGTGGTGGTGATGAGGTTGGTGGTGGAGGTGGTGATGAGGTTGGTGGTGGAGGTGGTGATGAGGTTGGTGGTGGAGGTGAGGTTGGTGGTGGAGGTGGTGATGAGGTTGGTGGTAGAGGTGGTGATGAGGTTGGTGGTGGAGGTGGTGATGAGGTTGGTGGTGGAGGTGGTGATGAGGTTGGTGGTGGAGGTGGTGATGAGGTTGGTGGTGGAGGTGAGGTTGGTGGTGGAGGTGGTGATGAGGTTAGTGGTGGAGGTGAGGTTGGTGGTGGAGGTGGTCATGAGGTTGGTGGTGGAGGTGAGGTTGGTGGTGGAGGTGAGGTTGGTGGTGGAGGTGGTGATGAGGTTGGTGGTGGAGGTGGTGATGAGGTTGGTGGTGGAGGTGGTGATTAGGTTGGTGGTGGAGGTGAGGTTGGTGGTGGAGGTGGTGTAGAGGGTTGGTGGTGGAGGTGGTGTAGAGGTTGATGGTGGAGGTGGTGTAGAGGTTGGTGGTGGAGGTGGTGATGAGGTTGGTGGTGAAGGTGGTGTTGATCGTTGTGGTAATGATGGCGATGGTGGTAGTTGTTGTGTTGGTGGTGGTGGTAATGGTGCTGGTGGTAATGCTGCTTATTGCCGGACGAGCGGGTGCTACTCGACCATGCCATGTCTGATGTCCAAAATACATTGTCTAAATATTGGGATTAAATGAGGCAGATAACAGAGTACAGTCAACTGTCTTAATCTATCCATTTTATACAGAGCAGTTTCTTTTAATTATAGTTCTCTCTGTCTATTTATGTATCTATATCTACCTCCCTACCTACCGATTAAAAACCTTTTAAAGTTCACTATATCAAAATCTGTTTTCCTATCTATCTATCTATCTATCTATCTATCTATCTATCTATCTATCTATCTATCTATCTATCTATCTATCTATCTATCTATCTATCTATCTATCTATCTATCTATCTATCTATCTATCTATCTATCTATCTATCTATCTACATGAGTCTGTCTGCCTGATCAATTGTGAAGAACATGTTCAAATATTATATGAATTTTTCTGATCAATTCTAGCACTTAGTTTTTAAATCGAGCTAGTCCAGTCTACTTTATTTGTCACCAGTGGTTCCTCCATAAATAAATGAGAACAAGCTACCTGTGACACACAAAATGTCCTTCACATTAGTGGGTCATCTGATTTAAGAAAATAATATTCATCCTTAAAAACAAAGACTTACAATTATATACAAATGTATCAAGAGTAATTATAAATATAAGAACTGTGGAGGGTTGAGAAAATAACACAAATAGATTTCAAACAGGGTTGACTGCTGATCACAGTCCATCCCAATGATATAAACCCAGTGTAATTTATTAAGTGATAGTCCTACAGTTTATTCTGCAGGAATAACAGGGGAGACAAATGATTTCATTTTGACCCCAAGTCTTAATTCTCTTTTTGTTTTTTTCTCTCTTCTCTGTCCCACAACAAAGATACTCCACATCCTCGGTGACCCATAGTTAGCGTAGATGCTGGACCAGCCGGACAACGAAGATGAAGGCTGGATGGCTACTTATCAAGGTCTCGTACAGAAGTCCCTTCCCCCTTACCGTTCTCCAGAGACGGGGGACTAGCTTGTCTGACTGTAGATAGAGAGAGAGAGAGAGAGAGAGAGAGATAGAAAGAGAAGAGAGAGACCACGGATTCCAGAGTCCAATCGGCTTCAGCTAAATGCAGTTTCCACAAGACTTAAAAGTTCACATCTTGAAATGATGAAAATAACGGCCCGGGTAGGTGGGAAGAGGAGGAAAGGGGAGGTGGGGGGTGGGGGTAAGTGGAGGGGAGGGTGAGGAGTTATTGTGTGAATGTGGGGATATTGGTGGAGACCAGATGTCATGTCTGTTATTGAGTTCATGAATGACGTTTTTTGTTTGTTTTCATTGCATTTATTCTAGATTGTTTTTTTTTTTTAGAAACAAAAATGAAAAGTTGAAGGAAACCAATAAAGATAACAGTGGTATCATCCGATAGATTGGTCAACTATTCGTTAACTATTGGTCAACTATTGGTGCACTATTGGTCAACTGTGGGTCAATTATTGGTCAATTATTGATGAACTTTTAATCAATAGTTGGTAAGCCGTTGGCCAACTGTTGGTGACCTATTGGTCAAATATTGGTCAACGGTTTGGTCAAATATTGCTTCAACCCTTACAGTTACTGTCGAGTTTTTATTTACAAACCCTTTTACTTCTATATTGTAAAACTAATTAACAATCTAACGCTTAGAAAATGGATACAATTATCATTCGATCAAGGCTAGCTAATTTTTGAGAACCACTGAAATAAATCGTGAAACCGTATGCAGGGGACAAAACTGGCACTGTTATGTTTAGCGAGCCGTTGATTAATCCATGGGCATTCAGCGGAACTCTGATTCAAGTGCTGGACTTTGTTCCAGTATAAACTCGTGAAGAGGTCAATGAAGTCAAAGTAACGAGCCAGTGAGCCAACAACTGATTCGCCAGTTCATTTCCTCGTTCTATACAGGTCATGTTGCTGGTAACTTGACCTACTTCTAGACGTGACGTCATCAGTTCGGCAAAATAGTCCGTTAACAGCTAGAGGGCCGTACACTACAGAGTATATACAAGGTGCAGAGGCGTTCTGATGGATAGGTTAACTAAGTGACTTATGCCCCCCTCCCCCACCTCTTAAAGATGTCATTCTGTTTAGACTTTCACATTTAGCCAGCTATAATGGAAGGGCAATCTAAATACTTCTGTCATATATACTTTTTTTTTTTATTGGTAAACAGTGCCGAACCTAGGGATTTGGGGGCCCGGGGGCTTGGACTTTTTGGGGGCCCCTGCATTTTGACATTCGACACCATGACATGAGATAATGTACTTAATATTTAATGTAAACATTTTTTTGTCCCCCCCACCTCAAGCTGAGGCCCGGGGGGACTTTCAAATTTGGACCCCCCGTCCCCCCACCATAGGTACGCCATTGTTGGTAAATCAACAGTAACCATACTAAACGTCATCATCAACACTCTTGTTTTAATAATAATAATAAAAAAAGATGTTAAGTCAGTTAGGTATGCTATATAGGTTATATATTTCATAACTAGTCAAGGCTTGACATTATTGAACAATACATGGAAAAGATATCAGCAAGACCGATTATCATAAAAATAAAAAAAAAACAACTTTTTAATGTTTTTTTTATTTTATTTACTGATTCAACTTTTAGTACAAAGTCATAGTAACACAAACTGTGATAACATGTTAAGACATACACAGGATAGCACAATTAACTGCTTTATTTAATATAAGCAAGGTACTTTAACTGCACTAGAATATATAATTCTTAATGTTTTTTTTTTCTTTAAAATGTTATTTATTAGCTTAAATATTCATAACAAATATTGTTCTTTGAATGTAATCCGTAGTTCTATAATGAGTAAATTTAGTAATTTTTCCAGGTGAAATTTGTTGCAAAGTCGTCCCACAAGTCCACCCAGCTTTAAATGGGTACCTGACTTAAGTTGGGGAAGTAAAGGAAGTAAAGGCGGCTGGGCGTTGTGCTAACCATATATGCCGAGGTTATAGAAAAAGATGAATTCTACACTTCATCTGCCCCGAAGGCCCGTGAGGGCTAAGAAGGGAACTTTACTTACTTACTTACTTACAAGCCAAAACATGACTACACATTATTTTAGAATGAAATATATTCTTCTTATGTAAGAAGAACATATACTGTATTTAGCTTAATTTTAATTTTAATTATCTTTTAATTTAATAAGGTGAGGGCACTCACACAAATAAGTGTATGAAAACACAAGTCAATTATTATAATAATGGAAGTAAAGTATATTAAGTGTTGAAGTTTTGAACACATAAAAAATATTGCCTTCAATTTTTGTTATTTAAGTACAAAACAATAAATGAATTTATATACTGTCATGGGTAGTTTTTTGTGTGTAGATTAGTAGATCAGTTGTATGTATAGTATATATATATTTTTCGTGGTACTTCTGTTTCTTGGTAGGTGTAAATATATTTCAGTCTCTTCGGATGATTCAACTAACTTGACTTGGTGTATATCATTATATTATATTATTAAGTATCCACATGTATGAGACGAATCACATGTATAAATTACTGAGTAGACTTCTATGTATTAAACATATATATATATATATATATATATATTTATTCAATCTATGGAAGTACATACATGGTATAAAATGATGTGAGATGAGGAATTAAGTCCGTCTGCTTGTCTACCAAATCTATCGTCTGCTCTAATAAAAAAGCTAAGTGGCCAGATAATTAAAACCATCTCTGTGTCAACTAAATTCTCTAGCCTAAACTGATTATTATTACAACATCCCCCTTTCCTTCAAAAAACAAATGTTATACATTTAGTTTTTTTAGTCTGTCTAAGTTTTTCTGTCGTTAACTTAATAAAATTTACTTTTGTCAAAATAAAAATACAAATTTTTGTTGTACCACATCATATCTATAATAATCCATACACATGTTCTATATACAAAATGTCAAACAAAATGGTTATGATACAAAATATCAAACTAGTTATGATACAAAATTTATTAATAAAAATATTCTTGTCAATAACATATCTCATATTTCAATTTTTAAATGCATCATATAGCATATCATAATATTGACATAAAAATTAGTTCAATTTTCAAAAATATTATTATCAATTCAGTTTTAAAACAAAAAAAATATTTATACAATAATAAGTGATTATTCACTTAAGTTGGTATCAAGTACCATAACTTCTTCATAAGTTTTAAGTGCATTTTTAATTATCATTGTTATCTCCCCTCTTTTCTCTTTTTACTTTTTTTTTTTTATAGTGATTATTTTCTATCACCTTATGACTTAATTGTTATTTCAATTCTTTGTTCATATTCACTTAATGAATTTATTTTCAATATTCAACACTTTCATATTTTTCTTCACATCATTATCATTCTTTTCTTTTGTATGAGAGCATTTTATTTCAGTTCAATATATTTTTCATGTCTTTTGACAAACTTCTTCTGTTGTAACAATATTTTGTTCAACTTATTATTTACCTTGCTTTATCTAGCAAGTCATTTTTCTCTCATCTCATATGAAGACCTTTTCTTTTGCCTTCTGTCAATAACACTTTCCTTAGTGATTTGACAATATTCATTTTGTACTCATCAATTATATAAGACATTTTTCTTATGTCTTTTTCATCATTTTATATAGTGTGAATATATTTTAACTTTGCACTTTTTCGTGTCAATTTATCTTGACATATTTAATATTATCATCATGTACAATTCATTATGTCTTCTGACATATAAAATATTTAAACATTATTTTATAAAATATTATATTATTACAATCTTCATATCTTTGACTTATTTTGTCATTAATTGTTCAAGTTACATATTTAAGACTAATAAGTCTTCTTGACAATAATCAATGTCATAATCAATAATCCTTTGATTGGATTTAACAAAATCATTATAAAAAATTGAACAATTGACTTCAAACAATGAACAAATTCAATAAAATATGCATTAATAATCAGTGCTTAATAAAATCTTTGCATAAACTTCAATAATATTTTCATCAATGTGAATGAAATGAATGAGTAATTAATCATTCTTACAACATATTCTCATGCACATTATACTTGTTTAGTGTATGTGTTTTATTTTAAACACAATCTCTCCTCATTCTCATCTTAATTAAGTATGCATATTTCTATTTTAAATACATTATGCATCAATCATCAACATGAATTCTTTAATATATATTATTAAAAAAATTATTTGAGTCAATATACTCAATACAATAGTGTACTTGACAAGCTTAAATGTCATTATCATTATTCATGTATTATATTATATTTTCAATACATAAAAATCTTTTATTTTCAAATACAACTGTTATTAGTTTTAATTATTCCAATATCCATATAATGTGTATTTATAGTTCCAACATTCACCTTATTTATTCTAGTCATTATCCTTATTGTTCTACTATATTTCATTTCTACTTGTACCAATATAATTTATATTTTCTAATTGTTCCAATATTCATTTATTTATACTTTTTATTCCAATTAATTATATTTATTCTTGTTGTCCCAATGCAGTATTTTCTATGTTTGAATAATTCTATGTGTTTACTCAAAAAAAAAATATACTTATTTCTGACTGAGTCTCGATAAAAGATCTGGGATAGGTTACTTGACCCTTTAATGTATTTTATGTTAAATGAGTAGTCTTGTATAACAAAGACCAGCGTGTTAATTTAGCATTATTTATGCTTTTGGTATTCAGGTTAGCTAAAGGTTTGTGATCTATTAACACAGTGAACTCATTGCCTAGAAAGTATTTGCTTAATTTAGTTATTGTCCATACTAAAGCTAAACATTCTAGTTCTATTACTGAATATCTACTTTCAGTGTCTGATAGTTTTCTACTCAAATAAAGTATTGGTTTATTGATATTATCCTGCTCTTGATATAGACATCCACCGATTGATGTCTTACTAGCGTCTGTGCCTACAATAAATTTCTTAGTCATATCTATTGAACTTAAAATTGGTTTTTCTTCAAAACATTGTTTTATTCTCTTTAATGCATAGTCACATTCTGAATTCCATTCAACTTTTTGTTGCATCTTTTTCTTAGTTAATTTCACTAAAGGTTCAATTAAGTTTGCAAAGTTAGGAATAAATTTTCTATAAAAATTGCATAATCCTATAATAGATCTAACTTCTTTTTTCTTTTCTGGGATGCGAATATCAAAAATGCTTTTAAGAATATTATTTGTTGGTGTGACTAATCCTTGACCAATATGATATCCAAGAAAATCTATGTTTTTGAAACCTATTTTTATTTTCTCAGGTGAAACTGTTAAATTATTAATTTGAAGAATTTCTAGTAATTTTTTCAAACTGTCTATGTGATCTGACCAGTCTTTAGTGTAAATACATAAGTCATCCACATAGTATCTAATGTTTTCAATGTTTCTTAATAACTTATTCATCATCTTAGTGAACGTTGCAGTGCTGTTCACTAGACCAAAAGGCATAACATTCCACTCATAAAATCCTTCATGAGTTTTAAATGCTGTATATTGTTTAGAATCTTCCTGAACTTCTATCTGCCAAAAGCCTCTAGTCAAATCTATGTGTGTGAAAATATTGGAATTTGACATTTCTTGAACTAGGTCTTCAATGTTTGGTAAAGGTTGTTTATCTATCACTGTAATAGAATTTAAGCTTCTGTAATCACAACATAAACGAATTTTGCCATTATTTTTCTTTACTACCACTATTGGAAAACAATAGCTGGAATCTGATTCTCTTATTAATCCACTATTTAGTAATTGTTCTATTTCTTTTTGAACTTCATTTCTGTATTTAACTGGAATGTCATAGTATTTAGGTTTAATTGATTCTTCAGTTTTTAATTTGATTGAATGTTTAATTATGTTTGTCTTTCCTGGTTTGTTAGAAATTACATTTTGAAAAGAATTTAATGTTTCTATTAGTTGTTTCTTAATATCTGCAGGTATGTCTGGTGCAAAATTAATCTTATTCATGTCATCCTGTTGATCTAAACTTATTACTGGAATCTGATCAGTGTCATTTATATTATTTTCTAAACTATAAGTGTTGTCTTCTCCGATTAAACAATTTAAAGATTGAATCTGTTGTACAATGGTTTCTAATTCTGTAGGAGGATCTAAAATATCTCTCAATCTATCAACATGAAATGTTCTACCCTCTCCATTTATTTCTACTGAATAGTCCACATTTCCTATTTTGTTTATTATTTTATATGGACCTCTCCATCCAATTTCATTATCTTTGGGTATCAATACATAAACTAGATCCCCAACTTTAAATTCCCTTAAGTACCTGTTTTTGTTTTTAAGATCCCTATGGTATTTGTTTTTCTTTATGAGATTTTCTTCTGCATATTTGTTTGAATACAGTATGTTACTTCTGGTTTTGTCAACCAATTCAAATGGACTAATGTATTCCTTTTCTGTATTAATTATATTTTCACTGAATAAT
The DNA here is from genome assembly GCA_021962125.1 of Bulinus truncatus. Lineage (NCBI taxonomy): Eukaryota > Metazoa > Mollusca > Gastropoda > Planorbidae > Bulinus > Bulinus truncatus. The sequence goes on from JAGDYQ010000021.1 coordinate 338,543, forward strand.
TGTAATGGTCCTCTAGGATTTGAACCGAACATGAGTTCAAATGGTGTAAAACCTGTTGTTTCATGAGGTATTTCTCTATACGCGAATAAAATTAAAGGTAAGAATGTGTCCTAATCCTGTCCATGATCACTAATTATTTTTCTTAACATGGTCTTTATGGTTTGATTTGCTCTTTCTATGGAACCATTTGATTGAGGTCTGTACCTAGCTGTAAATACCTGTGTAATGTTAAGCATATGAGTAAATGCTTGAGTAAGATGTGATTTAAATTGAGTACCATTGTCTGATAATATAGTGTTAGGAAAACCAAAAGTTGTAAAAATAGACAATAATGCTTTGCAAATTGTTTCTACAGTTATATCTACTAATGGAATTGCCTCAACCCAGCGTGTTGCTAAGTCTATCATTGTTAAAATATATCTATGTCTTCTATTGGACATTACTAAAATAGGTCCAATTATGTCTATGGCAATTTTATAAAAAGGAATGTTTGTTGTGTCACTTTCTTGTATTGGAGCTCTGTGTTTTGGTCCTATGTGATTATATTGTTGACATTTCTTACATGCCTTAACAAATCTTTTTACATCTCCTATGACACCTGGCCAGTAACAATATCTTCTAATTCTATCTAGTGTTTTCTTAACACCCAAATGACCTGCTAAGTAGCAGTCATGAGCTGCTTTTAGTATATTATTTCTTAAAACTGTAGGAATCATTATTTGTTTAAATGACCTGTTATGCCTAGTGTATTTTCTTATTAAAATGTCATTTTCTACCTTATACATTATGTTTTTATTTTCATTTTCCTCTCTATTGAAATAAATTTTTAAACTTTCATCCTGTTCTTGTAATGTTTTAAGTTTATCCCTATCAATATCCAAAATGTTGTTTTGTCTACTAGATTCAGGGTATTGTTTTGTACTGTTTTCTTTATTAGCTTGTGCTCTAGTCATTGCATTTAATTTTTTAGTTAGGTTGTAACTATGTTTTTGTTTTATGTGTTTATTTAATCTTCTTAATGATCTGCATTTTCTACTGCAATTAATGCATTCATCAGATTTATTTACTGTATTTGTGTTCTTTATAGTATTTTCTTTTCCAACTTCAACTGAATTACTGTCATTATTTAATTTATTTATTAGTTTAGTTTTTAATACTTATATAATTGTCTTGGTTGTTTTCTGCGAGTGATTTTGCCAAATGGTGGTTGTGTAATTTATCTATTAGAACTGTTATTTTATCTTCTTCTTTAACATTGTTCTGTGTGGCTACTGTGTCTACTCTCTCTAAAAAATTTACAATGTTCTCAGTACCATTCCAATTTTGTATGCTTTTGAATAGTGTACATATGTTTTTATCTGTATCTGTCTCTAAGGGTTCCTCTATAATTGTTTCTAATTCTCTATTTTCTATCCATTTCATATACATTTCTTTGGAATTATCCTGTATATTTTCCACATTTCCTATTATTAATGATGTTATTGGTGAATCCATTAAAATTGCTTTTATTTCCCCACTAATCCAAGGTGTTTCAATACAAATTTTTGCTGTTTTACATTTCACTATTTCTCCATTTCCCATTCTTATTTCCTCTATGCCCTCTAATATTTGTTCTTCCTTTACTAATTTTTAATCCAGAATAATACATGTACAGCCACTGTCTCTCAAGCACATTACTTTCCTACCATCTACATAACAAGGATAAAAAATTAACTCTCTCTTGCCCTCCATCATGTTATAGTTATGTATGTTGTTAAAGGAGTGTCTTTGACTTGATCTACCCCTATTTTCTTGTTTTCTAATGGGACTAGTGTTTGGTGATTGTCCCTTATTGTTATATTTATGTTGTCTTTTATTAAAATATTTGTTTCTATCCCCATAGTTGTAATACTGTCTGTTTTTGTTTTGATAATTGTCTGTATGCTGTTTCCTAAACCAACAAGTATGCTTGTCATGTCCTATCTTGTGACAAATTTGACATGGATTGTTAAATCTAGGAGGTAAGCTACTAAATCTTTTCCTGGTAACACTATTTTTCATGAGATTAAATTTATTTTGTGTTGAATTGAACATTGGAGTGTTTACATGACTATCCCTAAAATCTGACATGGCAGAAATTAACTCCATCTTCTTATGGACCTTTCTTTGTTTTATGAATGTGAATAGTTCTGATGTACAAAGTGTTAGTACTCTGTCCACCAGAAGTAGCTCTTTTATTTCAATCACACTATTTTCGTCTATACCAGACATCTTTATCCAATTGTTCAAATTGGCCTCTAAATTATTGATATATGCCTGAGGATGTTCATTAGAACCTAATGTACTGTTATGAAATAAATTTCTATAGTAGTCTTCTGTTTTGTTGAAATGATCTAATAGTTGTTTCTTTTTATCATTGTAATCTGTTGTGTCGCTATCTCTAATGTTGTTTAGGGCTTTTAGTGCATCCTCTGTAACTGATTGGTATAAATAGTTTTTCCATTCTGATTTGTCTATGTTATTTAATTTAAATTGAATTTCCATATTATGGAAAAATTGGTCAATCTCGCCAGATTTACCAGAAAAAGGTTGTATTTTTATTCTATGTTTATATGATTTTTCATTTTCTTGTTTTATTGGATTGCTGCCTCTCTAGTTCTAATTTTTTAAATTCAAATTCTTTTTCTAGTTTTTCTCTTTGTAATGCTATTTCTTGTTTTATTTTATCTGCTTGTATTTCTGCATCTCTTTTATTTTTTTCTTCTTGTATTTCTGCGTCTCTTATTTTTCGCAGCTTGTATTTCTGCCTCTCTTTTATTTTTTTCTTCTTCTATTCTATTTTTTTATGCTTCTATTTTATTTTGCTCTGCTCGCTCCATTTTATCATTAGCAAATTTCACTAATTTATCACCTGTTAGACCTGCATATTTACCTTGATTAATATAGAATTCAAATGATCCTGGTTGCTCAGCCATTCTAAAATTTATTTATTTTTCTTTATTAAATTATTTTTATAATTGATCTCTTAATTTTAATTTATTTATGCTGTATTGGGTTTTTATATTTATTGTATATATTGTATGTATATAGTATATTTCAGTATTCAATATTCTTGAGTTTATATGAAACCTTATGTCAAAATAAAATTAAATTACTGATGTAGAAATAGTTCTTATAATAAGTCACAAATGAAAACGTACAATAAATAAAATATTTCTAAGATTAATATACTATAACTAAAAATGTAAAAAAAAAATTTTTACAGACTAAGTTAATATTATTTAATTAAATTTATAGTTAGACGAGTGAAAAGAAATATATAACTTTACAAGATTACTTGTAAAAAAAATTTTAACGAGATGCGATCATACGAATAAGACAAATACTTCTAAACAAATATTTTAAGTAAAATATCTAGATGAAAACAATATATATTTATTTAAATTTAACTAATTTTGCAATTAGAACTTTTCAAATAGACATTTAACTATACACTAAGGATTTTAAAAAATTGTTTCTAAACATTACATACTAATATAATAAATTTGACACAGTTTGCAAATAAAAAAACAATTATAATTAAATAACATGAAATCACTGTAAAATACCTTTCTTGTTACTTCGGACTTCGGATCTCAAGTGTAGAGTGCTGTAAAAAGTATAGTTTCGGAAGGTGTAGACTCACTTCTCCGGTAGATATAAATAGGTAAGGTCAGAGTGTAGTCATTTCATGGCTCTCCTGGTACGGTACGGTCTGCCACAATTTGGTAAGGTCTGCTAATTTTTCGGCTCACCTTCTTTTTCACCCACACGAGGATTTAGTAAAAAGAACTGATGTAAATGTTCTTATGAATTTACTGCTGAAGCGATGTTTCAACAGTAGTTAAAATATGAAGTCCAACAAATGAAGCAAGTATAGTTGTATATATTACAGTAAAGTACTGTATATTGGTGGATGGAACACAGATGTAAAAATCAGGAACATGTAGATCTTGTAGTGTGCCAACATTCGTCTTGATTACAATAAAATTACTTCACATCAGCCGACCATTATGTATAATATGTTCTTTCTGGAACTTCACCGCAGCCACCATTCATGTCATGGGTAGTTTTTTGTGTGTAGATTATATATATATATATATATATATATATATATATATATATATATATATTTCGTGGTACTTCTGTTTCTTGGTAGGTGTAAATATATTTCAGTCTCTTCGGATGATTCAACTAACTTGACTTGGTGTATATCATTATATTATATTATTAAGTATCCACATGTATGAGACGAATCACGTGTATAAATTACTGAGTAGACTTCTATGTATTAAACATATATATATATATATATTTATTCAATCTATGGAAGTACATACATGGTATAAAATGATGTGAGATGAGGAATTAAGTCCGTCTGCTTGTCTACCAAATCTATCGTCTGCTCTAATAAAAAATATAATTTTTACTTCCGCTAAGCTAAGTGGCCAGATAATTAAAACCATCTCTGTGTCAACTGTAAATTCTCTAGCCTAAACTGATTATTATTACATATACATTGGGACAACAGTCTGTTATCGAGCTCTATGCCTTGCATATTGAATACCTCTGGACCTGTTCCTAGAACTACCGTTTCGGTGATGAACTTGTTTATTTATATTTAAGAAAACTGGACTGTGACCGTATTTGCATTTCTTACATGTGTGAAGTTACATACAACAAAACAACAACAATAACATGATAACAGCGGTAGTGACATATTGACCTCACTTGACAATGACCAGATCTTGACCTATGGGGGGGGGGCGGCGTCGACTAAGCCATCTTGATGACGCGTTCCCCATTTGTCCCGTTTCCGGTCATCCACACCGATCTATTATTGTCCACTTTAAATGCGGAGACGACATTGTGTTGTAACTTCGGGTCGGATTGTCTAATGCGACATCGGGCAGCAGACTCTTATTTTTTTAGATGGTCAGTAATTCTGAATACAGCCCGCGGTCATTTAATACTGGTCAATACATACTCGACATTTCAAGGGGGTTAAGTCTGACTGATGGGGGTGCTGAATCTTTTATGTGTCAAGGTCACACTGGGACTTACTTAAGGATTCGACCAACCATCAGTGTAAAAAAGCCACAATGTTTGGACTGTGTGTTGAAAGGAGCAAGTTCCAAACCACCCATTACTCATTCATGCTGATTTAAAAAAAAAAGGTGCATGCATATTTTAAACATTATCTATGGATAAAATAAAAGTTACACCACGATTCGATCATAAAGAGAATTTTTTTAAAAGTGCTGTTTTGGTAAATATTTACTAGAATAATAAAAAAAATACAAAAGCATTTAAGATCGTTAAGACAGATATGAGGTTCAAATTAAGACAATGCTCCAAGTTGTATAGATACGAGGTATGCATCGCACCCGGGGAAGGAGGAGAGAGAGGGGGGGCGGTATCGTGCTGTGGGGAATATACATTTTTTGACACGCAATATTGTTGGCGCCCGGGGGGGGGGTGTGGGGGCAGATACGATGGGCGACAATCTGACAAGAACATTAAATGTACTCGATACAACTTCTTGTATGCACTCAATTAAAGGTCGGTGGGGCAACAACACATCTCTAGACAAAATGTAGACATTATATCAACGAGCCGCAACTCGTTTCTAGACAAAATGTAGACATTATATCAACGAGCCGCAACTCATCTCTAGGCTAAATGTAGACATATCAACGGGCAACAACTCATTTCTAGACCAAATGTTGACATCATATCAACGCCGCTTAACACCCATGCTGCAGCACGACCACCTGTATCCTGCGGGTCACGGGTTCGACTCCCGGTGATTGCCCAGACACCAACATATATCCCCGGTGGTGCCTCCATGGCCATTGCTCTATCTGCTTTGATGAAGATTTAAGAAGTGCATGGCGAAAACCATCCCATTACAGGATCTATGATGTAAGCACCTTTCATGGAATTGTAAAAAAAAATAATAATAAATAAAGATTGTGTTATGCCAGGTTTGATGTATTATTAATTAATTCAATGAATAATATATCCAATGTTTTTAATACGTAATATCGCCTAAGTAATGTAATAATAAAACGCGTATTCTTATGTCATGCTCGATTAGTGTCTTAAATCAAGTTCAATAAGTGGGGGGTGTGTGCGGTTAGTATGATTAGTTATGTTAAACTAATGTACATATATCATTTGTGACGTTTGACTGCTGCAAAACTAACTTACAAACAGACTACTACACCATTGACCAACGTTCCAATATAAAAAAACTATTCGTCATATAAAAATACTATCTAATAACTAACTAATATCTAATATCTAACTAATATCTAATATCTAACTAAATATCTAATATCTAACTATTATTACAAAGCCATTTGTGATCATCAACCACTACGTTCTTGGCTCAAAGCCACAAGTAATTTTTTTTTTCATATTACGGCTTCAAGATACACAATGTATATGGTATCTAGAGCTATAAATTAGTCCAAGATGATGAAGTAGTAACAAACAAAAACAACAGCAACAAGCGAAACAAACAAAACGAGTGCACTTGAAAATAAACAGATAAAGAAAACGCTGGAAGGGGGGTGGGGGAAACACAGAGCCTGTCCCTGAGTGCCTCTAAAGATATTATTGATTGTCCGGCTCCCAGGAGGTTCCTATCTCAGCAAATTGCCGGTTCTATGAAGTAATTCAGTGCTGAAATTTACTGGGGTAAGGTTCACCTTTTATAATGTGGATATTTCTATGAATTAACATTGTTGGCGAGGTTGAATAAGGAAGAGTTCAAAATTGTAATGTGAACATTCTATGAATTAACATTTTGATGATTGACTAAAGTAGGGATCACAATGGAAATGTGGACTGTCTATGATGTAACATTTAGCCGAGATGGACTAATTCTGAATTCCCGCATGTAATGTGCACTTTCTGATGAGACCGTAACGAGACTTAGATAGAGGAAGGAAGGGTTAACCTTTGTTATGTGTGCGTCAAGTGTAGCGATAGGCTTATGGTGATCACAGCTGGTAGCAAACAAAAAAAAACAAACACAATGAACAAATAGAATGATTGGATCAGATCAGAAGCTTTCTAAAAAAAAAAGATTGTTTTCGATCATATTGTCCGTCAAGTTTGTTTGATTTTTTTTGGTCCGGTCACGGGCAATACTGCTTCAGGTGTCTTACTTGTTTTCAAAATAATTCACTTAGCAGTGAACTAACGTTACACTATCAAACCATCTCACCCAACACCGACACAAATCTGCAGGAGTTGTTGCCGTTTTAAGTGTCGCCCTTCATGCCATCTTTCTCCCAAGCCTCGATAAAACTAAAGCGCTCTCTCTCTCTCTCCCTCTCTCTCTCTCTCTCCCTCTCTCTCTCTCTGTCTGTCTCTCTCTGTCTCTCTCTCTATCTGCTTGAAAACTTCATCTCTCAGCTATAGACCCAATTCTCAGTCCTTCAACAGGCTACTAAGGAGAGGAAATATCAACGTTTCTGATTATCCGCAACAAACTGAAATTACCAGATAGCTTTACCAGAGATATACAACCAGAGAGAAAATGGAGTCTAGTTACCATGGTGATTGTGGAGCCAGAAAGACATACGCAGATTAGCTACAGCTGCTCATCTCTTTAGTCTTTTCTCGGTTTTAATTTTTTTTTGTTCGCAGCCAGGCTGCCCATTATGGGGCTTAATTTGTCATTACAGAATGATTCAGAGTGATTCAGAGTGATTCGTGTCCTCAACTCACGTGCTATTTCTATTTATTTAAGTAGTAAGTACCCCTCCCCCCTACCTTCTAAGCTCTTACTCTTACTGAAAATATTTGCAAAATCTCTTAATCAGCATGATAGAAAATTGAAAAAAAAAAAAAAAGATTTTGATAACTGTGTTCTGTATGTGTTTTAAAAAGTGAAATTAGTTGACGAATGTTCTCTGTCAATTTGACTATTGTAGGTGAGGTGCTGTCTTTAGGAGAGTGGCCTAATTAGGAGCCATCGGCCTAACGGGACTAAGGTGGTCGTCGCCAAATGCACAATAGAACACCTGGGGGGGAGGGAGAGATACATAGCTTATCTGATCCGTCTATGGTCTTTGACCCACCCCCTCCCCCGCGACTATGGAGGGGGCTGTCCCAAGTAGTGGTCAGTGGATCCGATAATGTCCAATGGCAACAGAGGCACCACGGAGGTCAAAGGTGACTAGAACCATTCTGGGGTCCGAACCCATAACCAGGAGATTCGATAGAAGATTGAAAAATACCACTCCGACAGGGACCACATAAAATCTAAAAAAATATAAATTAACATTTGCCATGAATTACCTGGCTGTTGTTTACTTGTAAAGCCTGCATAAAGGAATCGAATAGGGAAATAATCGAATATAAATTATAACGGGAATCGTCCTAGTCTCATACCCAGCCCCATTAACCCTCTTCATGCTAATTCACGCCACCCCCTTGCTGATGTAAAACAAAACCCTACATTTTTTTTGTACACGTCAACTTTTTTAACTTATATATGATAAATTACTGTAACATGAATAGTTTCACTCTTTTTAAAATCAACACTGTGCTTCATAAAGGTACAATTATGAAAAAAGTGTTTGAATAAATAATTGCATTACGTCATTTTATCAATAATCGTGTCTAAGTATAAAGGCACAATTATGAAAAAAGTGTTAGAATAAAATATTGCATTACGTCATTTTATCAATAATCGTGTCTGAGTATAAAGGCACATATATGAAACAAGCAATTTAAGTCTTTTCCGTTTCGGACAAAGGACATTTTAGAGCATTTTCGTGTACGGCTACGGTTACGCAGGACGAAATCCGTATTTTTTTTCCGGGTTACAGCCATAGATATTGCTCCATGCGTATGAGTTTTGAGAGGGAAGTAATCATGTTGAATAACTGTTACAAAAATAAAAAATGATTATGCCCCTTTGATTAGCTTTTATTATTTATATTTAAAATATAAGCAAAAACGGTAACTAAGAAAGTCTTATATTCGGCCCTGAAATGTCAGATCGCGAAATGGACTTTTGATGTACACTTGGCAGGCCAAGACCTACAAAATGATATATACATCATGGGTCTAGGACTTATGGTTGCTGAGATATAGGGCGCTCCTTTGTTAATATAGCTTATATAGTAAAAAACGGTACTTAATACGCCCCCTTTTTCGGCCCTCAGAGGTCCTATCGCGAATTGATCGTTTGATGTACACATGGCAGGCCAAGACCTACAAAATGATATATACATAATGGGTCTATTACTTACGGTTGCTGAGATCTAGGGCGTTTCTTTGTTAATATAGCTTATATAGTAAAAAGGGTACTTTATAAGCCCCTTTTTACGGCCCTCAGAGGTCAGATCGCAAAATGGAATTTTGCTGCACACATGGCAGGCCAAGACCTACAAAATGATATATACATCATGGGTCTAGGACTTATGGTTGTTGAGATCTAGGGTGATGACGGACGGACAGACAGACAGACAGACAGACAATACGGGGACAAAAGAGCATTTTTTTTCGAAAATGCTCTAAAAAGTGTTTGAATAAAATATTGCATTACGTCATTTTATCAATAATCGTGTCTAAGTACAATGATGCACAACTACAATACTCTCGATCACAGAAGGTGTCTATTTTTAGAATCTCGATCACAGAAGGTGTCTATTTTTAGAATTAAGTTTTATTTAGGAATTAAAAAAAAAATTTTTGTTTTTTTCAAATACCAATTGATGATTTGTGAACAGAATGAAGTACATTCATGAGGGATTGTTTGATTTATAAATATAAAACAAATATAAAAAATGGTTCAGAAAGAAAAAAAGAAAAATCTCAGCCAGATTGTACCTTGACATAACTTTTGTAAATCATAATAACTGGATCAAAAACAAAAACAACAAAAACATCAAAAACAAAACATAAAAAAAAAACAGAAAATATGCGCTAGCCAGGTCATTCTAACCCGATGATGAAATACGTCATAAATCCTGATATTTATATACTTTGGACGTTTTCTCTAAAACATATCGTTTCAAACATGAGAAATGACCACAGCCTACTAACCCAATTATCGGAAGTGGCCCCCTCGTATAATGGGCCGATGATCATCGCGTCAAAATGGTTATTTCCGGTTTACTGCCAGGGAGAAGATATATTCATCTTATCTTCGACCTATCAGTTGTGGTTCGCTGTAGAACTCCCCCCCTCACCTCCACCCCCTCATTGCGTCCCCTTCTGACCCTCCTCTCTCTCACTAGCACTTTATCTCTCTCCCCAATAGTGATTTTCCTATAGCTAACATTCCACTCATGACCGACTGCAATCTGAAATGAGTTGGGACTGAATCTAAGAATGATGTTTCTTTACTTTTTGTAGGGACTGAATCTGAGAATGATGTTTCTTTACTTTTTGTAGGGACTGAATCTAAGAATGATGTTTCTTTACTTTTTGTAGGGACTGAATCTAAGAATGATGTTTCTTAACTTTACTTTACAGAAAGAGATAACTCAAACACAGAGAGACAGACAGTGAACACATACAATCACTTGCAGACAGAGAACACACACCAACACACACACACACACAGAGAGAGAGAAGGACCGAGGGAAACATTAAACAGAAAGAAAGGGGAAAAACACAGAAGAAGAACCTCAAAGTAAAAGGAATTACAATTATCACACATCAGGTGTCATTTTTGTTTTGATCATTATCATTTATCTGATATAATGCTTGTAAAAATAAACAACAAATTATATACATATAATAAGGCAAGTATAAACATCTTCTTTCAAAATGCAGCATCTTGCATTTGTGTAACAACCAACCTAATGAATGTATGAGCTATCTATATAGCTACATCTAAAAGGTGAGTAGGGGAGCATTTATAATCAATATTGTTTCATTAGACAACGAGTAAAAAAAAGAGCTTGTGACGTAAGATATGACATTCGCCAGTAACATTCTATCAGTTAATAGCAAATAACTTTAGGAGATTTTGTTAGTAATTCTATTCTATGCATCTGTGAAGTCCCGGTAAGGATAATATGTTTTTCTCTTGGATACCATACTAATAAACCACTACAGGGCTGCAATTGAAGCACCATTCTGTCGTAACCACTATAATCGATAGTTCAATGACCATGGAGACACCATGGGAGACAATGAGCGAACTTTAACCCTGACCTGAAAAACTCCCTAATTAATCACTGAGCTCGTGACAATCAGGTCGCCAGTTGAGCGGTTTACCGCACGACCATCAAGTATATTACTGAGCGTGAAAAAGCATTGACGTAGACTGAATATTTAATACATAGTAATGAAACTACTGTAGGCTTAATTCTTAGTATGGAAACTAATAAAATTAATCAAACTAATAAAATACGTCTAAGTGACCAAATAGACAAGTTTTTGAAATAATATATGCCATATTATAACTAGTGCAATGGAGGCAATGTTGATGATGAGATGTTGATGATGAGATGCTGATAATGAGATGTTGATGATGAGATGTTGATGATGAGATGTGTGTGATAATGAGATGTTGATAATGAATATATCCCAAATAACTCATGTTTGACAACAAGATATTGGCTAGAAGACTTATTTTTGTCGAACGGAGAATTATTTCCGCGATAAACTGTGGCCGACTCCTTTCATCCAGTATCTGGTTATGAAACTGACCGCTGATTTACTGCGCACTTTGACAACAAGTTTGACCAAAACAATATTAGAGCCACTTTGAGGCACTAGGAGCATTAGAGAGAAATTGTTTCCTCTCAGATCGTGAAGACTATATATAGAAAAATCAATAAGTTTACTGAAAGCAAAAATAGTTACCCAATTTTTTATGTTTCTAGAGTGGTTTGCTTCTAAAATGTCTCAAAAATATTTACTAAGTTTTAAGGATAACACACATGTTTTTTTTTTTTATATTAGGAGTTTAAAATTGAATAATTTATGAAAACCGTTTCTTGCGGAACATCAAAAAAAAAAAAACAAATTGAAGTATTGATAATCTTTTTTGAATTAAAATATTTAAAGCGTGCCAGTGGCGTACGTAGGGGGGGGGGGCGGTGGGTGCGGTCCGCACCGGGCGGCACTTTTTATTACTTTTTTTTTTGGGGGGGGGGGGCGGCAAAAATGTATAGATTAAATTGAAATACCTAAATGAGAGGGCGGCAAAATCGTCCTCCGCCCTGGGCGGCCGATACCCACGCTACGCCGCTGAAGCGTGCTGGAGATATATGATTGCAGAGTCTGTTGCCAGTATGTTTGTTGTTGGGTGGTTTGTGGTGGGGGGGGGCAACATGTACTATGTGCCACTCATGGGCAGCCCCTACTGTACTTTATCACTTTTTGTCTCGGGACTTTTAAGTATTAACCTAGGAGCGTCACTCACGCTAAGTCTGTGAAGTTCCTGTAAGGATGAGATGAAATCTCTTGGATCCTATAAAATACTAATTGGTTGGTTTTTTTCACATCCCCACCATAGCCGTCGGTAGTGCAATGACCATGGAGGCACCAAGGGAGATATGGCATGACCTGAAATATTCATTGGTCCTCAACAGTGGCGCAACCAGCAAAAATTGCTGGGGGGGGTGGGCTCACATATGGAAAAAAGACAGTTTAACAGTCTTTTTAGTAACTTTATATAGTAAAATATGTATTGATGATTTGGTCTGGGGGGGGGGGGCGCTCAAGCGCCACTGCCCCTCCCCCTGGTTGCGCCACTGGTCCTCACCGAAGATCGAACCAGGGACCCTCAGGTCAACAGTCGAGCGCTTTACAGCACGGCAATCCGACTCTGGGTACTAACGCTAGTAGACCCCAGTGATTATAGCTGCAGATGTAATATACATAATACTCTATTTGAAAGAAAAAAAACAAAACACAAGATTTTTCAAGGTTGAAATTTTTTTCCTCGTCTATTTACATGAATTTAACAAGAAGTGACGGATATTGATCTTCTTAGGGAAGCTGGATCAACTTTTTTTTGGTGGACATTGAAATTAAATCCTAGAACACGTGGGTCTATTTGTGTAAGTGGGTGTGTCAGAGTTTAGTGTGTGTGTGTGTCAGAGTTTAGTGTGTGTGTGTGTGTAATGCAGTGGTGTGTGTTGTGTGTGTGTAATGAAGTGGTGTGTTTGTGTGTGTGATGAAGTGGTATGTTTGTGTGTGTGATGAAGTGGTGTGTTTGTGTGTGTGTAATGAAGTGGTGTGTTTGTATGTGTAATGAAGTGGTGTGTTTGTATGTGTAATGAAGTGGTGTGATAGTGTGTAATGAAGTGGCGTGTTTGTGTGTGTAATGAAGTGGTGTGTTTGTATGTGTAATGAAGTGGTGTGTTTGCTTGTTGAGCTGGACATGGCATCAAGACTGTCACTGACCTGCCGTTTAAGTTTTTGCTTTTTAAGTGTGGAATTATAATTTTCACTTGCTTTGTGGCAAACAAAGTGTATATCTGTGTGTGTGTATATGTTTTGTGATAATGTTTAAGTCTCAAAATTACACGCAGCTAATTATTTATAAACTTGTTATTGTCTTGTATTATAAAATAATTGTTATTGTCTCGTATTATAAAATAATTGTTATTGTCTCGTATTATAAAATAATTGTTATTGTCTTGTATCTTATACTTTTAATATTTTTCTCTGAATATGAGTGTTCGTAGATTTTATTTGGGTCCCCGGGCTTAAAGTTTGAGACATTTAGAGCCCTAGTAATTGAGATATTTGGAACCCAAGGCATGAAGTTTGAGACATTTAGAGCCTTTGGAATTGAGATATTTGGAACCCAGGGTATGAAGTTTGAGACATTTAGAGCCCTAGTAATTGGGATATTTGGAACCCAAGGCATGAAGTTTGAGACATTTATAGCCCTATGTATTAAGTTTGAGACATTTAGAGCCCTATGTATTAAGTTTGAGACATTTAGAGCCCTAGTAATTGAGATATTTGAAACCCAAGGCATGAAGTTTGAGACATTTAGAGCCCTAGTAATTGAGATATTTGGAACCCAAGGCATGAAGATTGAGACATTTAGAGCCTTTGAAATTGAGATATTTGGAACCCAAGGCATGAAGTTTGAGACATTTAGAGCTTTTTTAATTGAGATATTTGGAACCCAAGGCATGAAGTTTGAGACATTTATAGCCCTATGTATTAAGTTTGAGACATTTAGAGCCCTATGTATTAAGTTTGAGACATTTATAGCCCTATGTATTAAGTTTGAGACATTTATAGCCCTATGTATTAAGTTTGAGACATTTATAGCCCTATGTATTAAGTTTGAGACATTTAGAGCCTTTGTAATTGAGATATTTAAAGCCCTAGGCCCATAAAGAATACTATTTTGGCTGTGTATCCTAGGCAGGCGCGTATTGTGCCTATCCTTTTTAACGGTTTGTTTTGAAGGATAGTGGGTACAGTTTGTACAATGGGTGCAATTTGTAAAATGGATACTGTGGGTGCAGTGGGTTCAGTGGGTACAAAGGGTACAGTGGATACAGTAGGTACAGTGGGTATATTGGGTACTGTGTGTGTGCAAATAAAACAGACTTAACTCGACAAGGATGAATGTTTGTTTTTGGACAATTAAAAAATACATACTTAATTGAAATCATGTCTGTTGTTTAAAGGTGGCATCGTAACTGTTTTCATGTCGAATCCCCTGACATAACGTTCTATGTGACTAATTGATATCATCCAACAAGCCATTTTCAAGTGATTCACTTCTCAAAGACATCTGCCGAAAGCCATGGTTCAAACCCATCATATGCCAGGGGCTATTACATTTAGTAAGGGGGGGGGGCAGTAATTTGCTTTTAAATAAAAAGACTTAGCACTCAATGGGTGTGTGTTTATCGGAGTGGCCCCATTGGGGAAAGATTGTCCGGGGGGGGGACACAAGACTGGTGAGGCTTTAGTTTACATGTATTTATTTCCGGTCGACGTCACAATATACACTGTCTATCCCACTTCTTATTATCCCTACACTACACACACACACACACGCGGTGACTGACATTCGACCTCAAATGACCCATTCATTCACACTACAAAACATCAAATCCACACAACTCTCTACATAACTCTTGTTACGTCCCCTGATGTAATGGCAGTTGGCCCTCATCGCTATAATAAACTAGAAAGTTATTGTGTGGGAAGCGAATGTGCGAATAGAGTCATTAAGAAATAAATAAATTAAGAAAAAAAATGGAAATATTGAAATAATTAATACACAATAATCACATACACAAACAACCACAGACTTAGTCTAAGAAACACAAACGTAAACTCAGAAACGCAGACTTAAACTCAGAAGCACGGACTAAAACTAAGAAACACAGACTTAAACTAAGAAACAAATAAACTCAGAAACGCGGACTTAAACTCAGAAGCACAGACTAAAACTCAGAAACGCAGACTTAAACTCAGATGCACAGACTTAAACTCAGAAGCACAGACTAAATCTCAGAAGCACAGACTAAAACTCAGAAACGCAGACTTAAACTCAGAAGCACAGACTAAAACACACACCGCCCACAAATACTGACACAAACACACACAAACAAATACAGACATACGGTATACTTTGGCTTCTTCATCATTCTAGTTCAGTGGTTTTCAAATTTGTGTGATTGGCTACCCACTATAAAACCAATTCGATTATCACGACTCAACTGTCAAGAACGTATTGCCGATAAAACAAAAGAAGATCTATAAAATATATTCTGGATTAGGTAATCATCAAATTTTTCTCGCGACCCAGTTCAAATCACCTCGAGATCCAAAACAATTTCAGAACCTTTTGTTCAAATGTAATGTCAACTGACAAGTCTACAAGTCCCACATAGTCGGAAGACTACAATGGCTTCGCTGTTGACGTTCTGAAAAAGGGTCATCTTGACCTATGTAACAGAAGTACAGACTACTAACTTGTGTCCATGGCCGGTACATGTGGTATGTCTGAATCAATGTCAATAAAAATTTATGTTATTGTTGACTATCCGATGTAAACATCCTCCCCCCGGCCTGGCAGCTACAAGCAATTATAGTCAAATGGTCATCCAGGGAATAGATCCGGCCACGTGAATCTGTAATATCTTGTCTCTTTCATGTCCGCATTTATTATTTAAATCAGATCCGTTAAACCGATGCTGGGTGGGACATAAATACGTAGATTTATACCGGGCAGATGTTTAACTACCAAGGACTGTGCCTAGCGATCAACAATTTACTCCATTCGCTTCCTCCACAAAAATCAATGTTTCTAAAAAAATGTCAGTAAGTAAGCGCTCATATTTCCCTGCCAAACACCCGGTGGTTTTAATTTAAATTCAATAATTCTTGTTAAACTGTCTAAGAAAAAATAATTTATCAGCTATGCGATACTGGATTTCTACAAAGTTCAGATGATTTCCTAAAAATAAAACAACAAACAAAAAACAACTAACAACAACAACAACAACAACAAATGGGAACCATGGAAACACCCGGGTAGGTGTTACTAAAAATAACTGCCCAATCTGTTTAAGTGCCGAGTCAAAGTAATGCTGTCTGTTTTGACCTGTCACACCGTCAACTCCCTTTTGTAGATCTTCACCTCAATCATGGAGCAAAAACATGGCGGCTGTGTTGCAAGAAACGTTAGCCAATCACAATGACACACACACACACACATACACACAGGGTAGAAGGTCTGTTTGTTTGTCTTTGTTCCCCGCACATCTTCACACTCTCTGAATACAAAGACATGTACAAACGTTTGTATGTTGGTCTCTTTGTTTGGTCTCTTTGTTTGGTCTATTTGTTTGGTCTATTTGTTTTCCCTGCACATCTATCACAATCTCTAAATACAAACATTTCTTAGTTTGGTACGGTGGTACTGGAAACAGCGTTACCTGTTTTTTTTTCTTTTTTTCATTATTCTGGCTTGGTTTTACTAAAGAGTACACGCACATATACACAAACATAACAAAAAACAACTCACAGTGATTGATTGTATTGTATAACCCAAAGGGGGGGTCGAATTTAGATCTTTGAGCCTCATACAGCTGTCCGTTGAGCTAAGTATGCCACGGCTGTCCATTAAGTTAAGTATGCCATGGCTGTTCGTTGAGCTAAGTATGCCACGGCTGTCCGTTGAGCTAAGCATGCCACGGCTGTCCGTTGAGCTAAGTATGCCACGGCTGTCCGTTGAGCTAAGTATGCCACGGCTGTCCGTTGAGCTAAGTATGCCACGGCTGTCCGTTGAGCTAAGTATGCCACGGCTGTCCGTTGAGTTAAGTATGCCACGGCTGTCCGTTGAGTTAAGTATGCCACGGCAGTCCGTTGAGCTAAGTATGCCACGGCTGTCCGTTGAGCTAAGTATGCCACGGCTGTCCGTTGAGTTAAGTAAGCCTCACAGCAAATCAGTCTTCTTTTTTTCCCCTTTATTATCTTATTTAAAAATCCTTTTAAATCAACTATGATGTTACTCTATAACACCTTAGGTGGCGAACCTTTTTATTTGGTGACGCGTGACTAAAATTTAACCCAAAAAAAAAACCCACTTATTTATAGCAAAGTTGCCAAAACTCCAATTAAAATTAAAGGAAGTTATATTTTAGTCGCGTGCCGACTGATGAGATCACGCTCTGCGTGCCGACTGTGGCACGCGTGCCATAGGTTCGCCACCACTGCTCTATAACGCTAGTATTACGACCGCTGGTAGAAGCTAACGTCTGTGATCTGTTTTCTTGTACACCTTTTGATTGCACAATTTAAAATAAGATATGTGTGTAAATTTTATTTTAGAAATTTATTAGAGTTTTCCGTATAACTTGACCACAATTATTTCACTTTTACTTTCTAAGCCTGCAGTTTTTGTGCACTATATATAAGCGTAATTGAGTATGTTTACTTAATACCAACGAGGGGATGGATTGTAGTGAGATAAAGCGCCCCACTGTCGACCTGAGGGGCCCTTGTTCGATTTCCGGTCAGGACCAATGGATATTTCAGGTAATGGTGAATGTTCCCTCTATATCCCCCGTGGTGCCTTCATGCCCATTGCACTATTGCCTATGGTTGGGAATGCAAGAAGGGCACCACGAAAAACCGTCCCATTAGTGGTTTATAGGATCTAAGAGATTTCAATTATTCCTTACAGGAACCTCACACACTTAATAACAGTAGCGAACAATAACCCTAAAAACCCTGACCTTAATATTTAGGTATCTAACATATTTTTAACTAAAACATCATGTCCTTGTAATAACGAGAAAAGTAAAATTATCTGTAATTAGATGGAATTCGTTTATTTTTTTGCTAAACACACAAAATATGTTTTTTGTTCATTGCGCAACTAATAATATAGATCGCAAAATTGTGTTAATTAATATAGGGCTTGGCCTGCCAGACATGTTGATAGTTATCTTAATCAATATCTCTCAGCGTATTCAGCCTTTCATGTCCTTTCATCAAATTAACATCCTTGACAGTTTTTAATTTTGTTTTTCCTCCATTATATTTATTTTTTGAAACCCGAAGATAAAAGGAAAATAAATACAACACACAAAATTATCTTTTTTGTTCATTTTCTTGTTTTCATAAAGCGTGGTAGAAAACAGTTCGTCTCAGTAATCTACATAAATAATAGCGGTGTGGGTTCTGCGTTAAATCGAAAGTAAAGAATTAATACAACAGTATTCCCAGTTTAAAATACAATCATGAAAAAATCGGATCTACGCAAAGGTTGTGCAGGGTACAGCTAGTACATATATAAGACGATTCAAAATCAGAGATGGCTCTTTGGTACGCGTATTACTTAATGCTTGTGAGTACATTTTTGGAGTACCTTTACTCGTACTTGTACCTTGGGTATATGTACCCGTACTTCTAATTGCATGGTCAGTACTTGGGACATCTCTGATCAAATACGTGGGTAATCCCGACGGTCTCAATTTATAATGGTGCTTGGGACATATCCTAGTACAATATATCTAAAGGCTAAAGAGTCCCCATAGCCAAGGAAAAAATACGGTAATTTAAATTAGAAATAGCATATTTAGGCTTTTGTGGGGCCCCGTAGGCTCGTGATACGGCCCTAAATGACAGGAACATGGTTTGGGCTCAAGTACCAGAAATGTTACTTAAGGCTATGTGTTTCACGGCAGCTATAGGTAAACTACGTAAGGAATCATAACCTTCAATTTTAGTATAATTGACAAATGTAGCTTGGTTGGTCTTTAGAAGACACATGTGAATGAGTTCTGGTACAGGGGGGAACAACACTTTAAAAAAGAAGTCATTTATCGAATTGCACAAAAGAATTCAGAAATAATTCCTTAGATCAGACATATATTTATACTTGGGCATCGCTAGGAATTTTTCCAGGGGGGGGGGGCAAAAATTTTCCAGGGGGGAGGGACAAATAACAACTTTATGACATTTTTTTTAAATGTAAGGGGGGAGGGGCAAATGCCCCCCCCCCTTGCCCCCCCATGAATACGCCCATGTATTTATATATTAATTATCATTAGTAAAATTTAAAAGCGTTAGTGAATAGAATACTCTGGACATATTGTGTCTTCACATTAATAAATAAAAAGCGAAATTAGATAAATAGACTATAGACAGGGCCGGCCTTACGAATTGCGGGGCCCAGTTAAATGGATGCTTGCGAGGCCCCCTCTTTTAGCCTGTGACAAGGGCCATGACTGATAGTGATATTGCCAAATGTAAATATGGCCCAATTTGGAGCAGTCGGTCAAACGGGCCTAAGGAGACCCCCATCGCCAAGGAATAATTACGGTAATTTAAATTAGAAATTGCATTTTTATGCTTTTGTGGTCCCCTGTAGGATCGCAATACGGCCATGAATGGCAGGAACATGGGTTTAGGTTCAAGTACCAGAAATACATGGGCATCCACAATAATATTTTTAGTAATGATAGTTTATATGCATATTTTGTCTGAACTATAGAATTAATTGACTTTAAGTGCATCCTATTAAAAAAAGATATTTTGGACAATATTATTCTGTTCTGATGTTGACGCGACTAACCCTTTCAGATACGTTCAGTAACAACGGAAATATTTCACTGGCTAGAATAGATGTGGTGAGATTTTGTTAGTACCACACACATACATACACACACACACTCACACACACATATACTTAAACACAATAATAAACCTCGCGTGATCTGTGAGTTGAAATAGACTCACGTAGGCCGTCATGTTGACACCGCGTGACGTCTCACTGTGCTGCACCCTTCAGGGAACCAATTAAAACCTAAGATACACATTTACGCCTCGATAATCCGATGAAATGAGAAAATGGCTCGGTGTATACATCTGAAGTCACCAATAAGTACATACTGGGGTGAACAATCTGGATATTTTTTTTTAATCCAGTTTCTAGAATTTTTTTTTTAGGAAATATCTAGAAAGAATAAAATGCTAATTGAATTAAAAAATCCGGATAATTTAATTTTTCGTCATTGAGATATATAAAGTTTTGATTATTTGCTATATATTTAGTATAATCTAGATTATTTTTGGATAATTCTACAAGAAAGTAGTTGTCAGTCCTGAGTACATGTTACTTTTTATAGGTACTGAATTGTAACATGTTCTCGTATGCGTCTAAATATATATATATATATATATATATATATATATATATATATATATATATATATATATATATATATATATATATATATATATATCTGGTAGTAATCTGAAGTGAAGTATGGTTGCAGCGTAACAAATAATTCGACAAACGATCTTCGGTCTTAAAAACACAATTCCGTTTTCTGTTTTTTTTTATCGCACAACACGAAAGATATTTTAATTGATCTGATGGTGTCCGTTGACTATGTATTTGAAAGCAAGGGCCCTGGACTACAGAAATTTCCTAAAAGGGGAGAGAGGTGGTGGTCAGGGGACTCGGTGTCATTTTGTAGTAGCCAGATCTGTATGTCGCGAGTTTAAATCCAAGCGAGTCCTGTCAGCTATCAATAAGATCACCGTCGTGCCTCCACAGACAGCGCCCATGATATTGCTCGCTAAATGTGTCACTAATAATCACTTACACGAATAAGTAATAGAACAACATGAAACTCATACAAAAAACGAAGTGGCTACGGTACCATCAAGCGCCATTATATTAGGGTTAGGAATATGGCTGGTGCCCGTATTTTTTTCGGGTACCAGCAATTATATTAGGGTTAGGAATAGGGTTGAGATTAGGGTTAGGGTTAGGGATAGATTTAGGGTTAGGGTGTGGAGAAATATCTATTGCTGGTACCTGGAAAAAAAAATAGGGAGTCCCGCTTGATGGTACCGTAGCCACTGCGTACAATAAATGCATACATTCTGAATATTATTTTTAAAGAATAACTTTTTTGCACATTTCATACACATTAACTAGTCGATCGTTCACTTGCATTCCATCTTCAATGCGTGAAATTTAAAAAAAAAATAAACGGCTAAAATCATATCCCAGATTTCTTCGTATGTGACACGGGGCATGACTTATTGACGAGAAGACATTAGCATGCAGACGACATTTTTTTAATATTTCTTTTTTTTTTGTGTGTGCGCGTGATCTCATCATAACACACTGACATTTATGGCATTTATCCGGCGTCTGCACCGGTCTTGTAGCCGGACACGGGAGATCTTTAGATATCAGCTATTTTTAGACTTAACCGTTCAATGCAGACAGAGCCTTCGTCTATTCAGTTTTTTTTTTAAAGGGCAGGAGTTATCTTCCCCACAGGTGTTTTAAAAAGGTCGTCTTTATTTACATTGATTTATAGGGTGCGAAGGAGATATCTCTCTTAATATTAGAACCGAAAGTAATAATACTGGTTCCTGTTACAATACTATTGCGTCTAATGGTTGCTTGCCGGCGTCTCGATTCGGAAAATGCTTTAAAAAAAAAACAAAGTTTTAAATAATTCCTTTTTTGTTTCAATTATGAGAAATAAAGTCTTATACATTATTAAAAAAAGCATTTTCAAATCTTATACAACAGAGCCGTAGCTAGCTCTGTGATGCCTTGTGTGAGTTACATTTTATTTGGTACACTCTTCCCAATGTGAAGGGAGCAAAATCAACAACTCTCTTTCGGCGTCCTTTCCTAGTTCGGCTCTCTGTGCAACCTTACCACCCGCAGAACTAGTTAAAATTCCAGTTATCAATGACACTGTTATTGCTTGACTGTTTTCTAAAGACTTCAACAGCCAAAGAACAGGTGGAAATCAAACTAGTGATAATAGTCAAACTAACAGCAGATTATAGTCCGCGAATAAATTAGCGGCGATGTCACGATGATATGTCAACGAGATCCGATGCAATCATTGAAAACTGAAGCACATATATCGTCAAAAAAAGACGATATCTACAATCAGTGAAAAGCGAGGTATTACTGTATCTGTTGCAGAAACTAAATACATTAATTAACACCCCCCTTTCTTTCATTACATTAAAGTTCAAGCTGACAACATAAATATTTATGTTACATCCAGTGGCCTAGGAAAGGGTACCTCAAGTTGTGCGGCCACACAGGGCGCCGATATAAGAAGGGGCGCCGAAAAAGCGTTCAATGTTTTTTTTGCACTTTCAGAATCCAGAGAAGGGCGCCCTAAAAAAGGTAACTCACACAGAGCGCCACAGCAGCTTGTTACAGCTCGGGTTATGCCTACACGAAATAAATAAATATGAAAACATAAAACAGAAGGCCAATGTCGGTCTTTCTTATAGCCCGTGATCCAAGCAGCATCACCTAATTATACAGAGTAACACGCATCATAAATGAATTATATCTGGCCCGAGTCGACGTACATGAATGATAATACACAGACCAGGACTTGACCTGCGCGTGAGCAGCACATGAAGATAAAGTGTCTATGACGTGTTCATATTCCGTTAATTCATTTTTCTATCCATCCGTCGGAAAAAAATGTAATTCTCACATCTCTGTGTCTGAGTGCTTGCATATAAGAAGTGTTAGAGGAGAGAAAGAAGTAATTGAATATGAAGTTTGATAACATTTGTGCGTGTATGTGTGTGTGTGCATAATACATAAAGTTGTTACATATATCTGTACAAGGCAAGGACTTATTAAGTTAACACAAGGAATATATTTATCGAGACATGTTACATCTTAAAAGTCAAGTTCCCATAGCAAATATATCAGGGCGAAAAGATCAAATTATGCTTTCGAATCTAGTCAGGGGACCTGTTTACGTCAGATTTAGTTTGCATACATTATTCGAATTTGAATATTTTTTCGTCTTAAGCGGCCGTGTGTTAGTGTGCCTTCCCAGCCGCACTGCGGGGTCAAGGGCTTTAAGGTCTATGGGATATATTCTCTCTTCTATCTTGAATATTCCTTTGGGGGTGGGGGGACCTGGTCATTTGTTAGGAAAACTCAGCCTTGGGGGGCCACGTTACAGTAACGTGATTTGGCTGTTGCTGTATTCAATAGAGCATGTTGCATAAGTGTCTGCCATGCATAATTACATATGGAAAGATCATATCGTAGCGTAAATTATTTCAACCCAAGAGGTAAAGTAGTATATAAAATTTACTTTTCTATATAGGAACAGAAGATAATACCTATACTGAATCAGAATACCATAGGATACGTCTCCCTATCTCTCTCTCACTTTGAATTATCTCAGTTTATCTGCAAGCTGATTTTTGAATTATCTCAGTTTATCTGCAAGCTGATTTTTGAATTATCTCAGTTTATCTGCAAGTTGGGACTTAGTCTCTAAGTTTGAGCCAATGATGTTAAACTCGCTGTGTCCTTCAACATCTGGGAAATGCCGTAAAGGCTAATGGCCAGCAGGCTGCCCGACTGGTCCACCCTGTTGTCCACCTTTCCGGGGGCTTCCAAAAAAAAAGCTCACAGTCCAAGGTTTTCACCACTTCCCCGCAGCGGCGGTAACAAGAGTGGACATTGGGCTAAGAAGTGAGAGTCAAAAAGTTCCATCCTTCTTTATGAAACCTCTTAATAATGAAACCTATTTATACTGAAACCTCTTTATTCTGAAACCTCTTTATTCTGAAACCTCTTTATGCTGAAACATCTCTTTATTCGGAAACCTTTTTATACTAAAACCTCTTTATACTAAAACCTCTTTATATTGAAACCTCTTTATATTGAAACCTCTTTCTACAGAAACCTCTTTATATTGAAACCTTTATAATTTAAGACCCGGAGTTTATCTTTTCGGATACGACACTGTCTTATCAAATTTGATAGCATCCCATGTCTTAGTTCCACAGTAACTGTAAGAAAGATGGGATGCTCTCTATTGAAGTTCAATCGAGCACCATAACTACAAACATTACTATGAACCCAGCCCGCCGAGACTAATGTTTGCACCATCCAAATAGATCCATACAGAACATTGGGTTTTTTTTTAAAGCGTGGGTCGCGATTCAGTGATAAGCCGCGAGATGATTTTAAAAAATGGGTGGCCAAAAGCTGTGATGCTAATTGATTGAGAATTTATACACGTATCTAGCTTTCTTGTAGCTTTTATTTCGTTATCAGTGTGTGGACAAATTTCACTTTGCGTTGCAAATCATAAACTTTTTGAGAACCATTGTTATAGAACAGGAAGTTAATTCAATAAGCATTATTTTAAAAAAAAAAAAAAACTATTTTCAATGCCGCAACATTGTCCCATGACAACCTCCCCCCCTTTCCCCCCTTACTTCATATAACACTGACTGACCTTGATATCCGACGAACTGACCTGAATTGAACTCGCATAACCCCAAATAAATGTTCCCTTGCAGGGTCGACTTGTCATGGTAAATAAGGAAATAAGAGTTTTGACCTACTAAAATATTTGGTTGGTAACAAACTAGACCAAGTCAAATAGATTGCTATGTTTTATCCCGACACACCCGATAAACTGCACGGCCGATAGGACTACTAAATATTCTGGCTACACTAGAAATAGACTTAATGAGACAGATGGTAACCCCTCAAATCCCAGATTCGTCAGTTAATTTTGTTGAGTGCCTGGTAATGCTGAATGGTTTGAAATCGCCTGTAGGCAAGTAAGGTGAGGAATTTCTAATTTTTAATTTGCTAATATTTTTTATCAGCCATTCGAGATAGATAGATAGATAGAGAGAGAGAGAGAGAGAGAGAGAGGGGACGGATGGTCGTGCGGTAAAGCACTCGAGTGTCAACCTGAAGGTACCTGTATCGATCTCCTGTGAGGACCAAGGAAATTTTTCAGGTCTTGGCTCAAGTCCCCGCTATATCTCCCGTGTTGCCTCCATGGCCATCGCACTATCGTCTATGGTGGGGGGGGTGGATGAAAGAAGGGCGCCATAAAAACCGTCCCATTAGTGGTTTATAGGATCATCTCATCCTTACAGGGACTACACACACACACACACACACACACACAGAGAGAGAGAGAGAGGGGGGGGTGGAAATGTAAATGTTCGATCGGTATTAATAATTATCAATATTAAAATTGCTATTATAATAACATTCCTTATATCATAATTCAGAAAATGAAACATTTCAAAACTCATTAATCAAATACAGATGCCATAGCACGTGCCGTTATAATTCGAAACCACCAGCCGCTCCACCCACACGATGAATATTTAATAAAAATTGATTTTAAAATGGAATAAACAAATGACGTTTTGTACAAAAAAAGAAAAACCAAAAAGCAACACAAATAAAAACAAACAAAACATTCCACGTGACGTGTCACGATGGAAAACAAAATCATCAAAATACAATAAACATTGGAAAATTTTTTTTTTATTTTAGCAATATAATTTTTTTTAACGATATTATGGTGTGTTACTTGGGACCCTGATGATCCCCCCCCCCACCAATCGAGGCAAGACTATCACCTGGAGGAGCTCATCGTAATTAATTCCATGTAAGTCATATCAGGGTTGGGGGGTGGGGGGGGGCAGCAGATTGTGGGTCATGCCCATTGTATCGTTACATCACCGTAAACCTATTCTACTGCTCATATCAATTTAATTGGATTAAAATCTAATCAATTTAAAACGAAATATTTTATAAACTAATTTTTCGAATTTAATTATGTATAATATTCCTCCGTTTTTTTAGTGCATTTTCGAAAAAGAAATGCTCTTTTGTCCCCGTTTTGTCTGTCTGTCTGTCTGTCTGTCTGTCCGTTATCACCCTAGATCTCAACAACCATAAGTCCTAGACCCATGTTGTATATATCATTTTGTAGGTCTTGGCCTGCCATGTGTGCAGCAAAAGTTCATTTTGCGATCTGACCTCTGAGGGCCGTAAAAGGGGGCTTATAAAGTACCGTTTTTTACTATATAAGCTATATTAATAAAGGAGCGACCTAAATCTCAGCAACCATAAGTCCTAGACCCATGATGTATATATCATTTTGTAGGTCTTGGCCTGCCATGTATACATCAAAGGTTCATTTCGCGATAGGACCTCTGAGAGCCGGGCTTCAGGGCTCCTAAGGGGCTTATATATATATTATATATGGCCCCATTCTACACCTTGTACGTTCAATAACCCATTCATTTGGTGCGAAATACTGCAACACGTAGTTTCACCAAGATTTATTAAGAAACTCATCAAATGAAATAGTAAGCTTGTGTTCTGAGTTTAATTGAAAGTATCAGAGCTATGCAACAATTGACGGAGTTTTCGGACGATTAAATGACTATAATTTGAATGTTTTCAATTATGAGTCCTATTTCAGTAACCACAAGCCACTTTTAGTTAGATTTAAGAGACAATAATTTTTTTTCAAATATAAAGAAACGTCTTTATAATTTTTTTTTTTACAGATATATGCATTACACAATTGAATGTATAAACATTTACAAAATTTACAAATATTTACTGAAAGCTAACAAACGTACTGAATCATAACACGAAAATGCGCTAACACGTCCTGTGTCCAGAATGGAACAGGCTTAATTGCTTGTTTTTTTTAATTTTCTTTGTTTCAATGTTACTTTTTTATTTCACCGACAGAATATGAAATCCAACTGGATCGACGTTTAGTACACGCAATTATTATTCTATCTTTTCTTATAATTTCATTTTTTTTCTGTCTGTATTCTAATCTTCCTGTATTCGATCTGCTTACCAACATTTGTTTATGAGAATATTTTATATCCTACGATTAGATTATTTCTCTCTGAACGTATGTCTATCAACTGAGATTAATCAGGAATACCGGTAACATATGGTGTTTGGTACATATGGTGTATGGTACATGCGAAGTATGTTTATTGTTATGACACCACTTCATTGCACATTTGGACTTACTTCCACCATGTCCCTTGACATACTACATACATCTGTGTTTTTTTTTTTAAATCATTCGATCCGTTTTTTCGCAGTCTTTATGTAAAGAAAAGAGATAAAGTTTAAAGAGATAAAGTGTTATAAGAAAGAAAATCTAAACTCAGTTGTATTCAACCTCACTTAAGTAACATTTTTGGCCACCTACTGATTCCCGATTTGAGATCCACTGATAAAACAAACAAAATAACTCCTGATCTCGATAAGGTCAGGTTATTTTATAAAAAACAAAAAAAAATAAATACAAAATAATTTAAATAGCCTTACCCATAGAGATTTTTATAATGATTTTGTAAACCAAAAAAAAAAAAAAAATTCTAAAAAAAAAAAAGGGAAATAAACCATCTCATTGGGAGCCCCGCAATACTCTTCAAAGAGCCGATAGTGGTCCTAAGAGCCGTATTAGGCCACCGCTGGTATACGCAATGCTATACACGGATCTCCCTTGACCAGAACACGTCACTACACACAATGCCTGCACGGCCATGCCTCAACATGCCCGTCAGACGTGCAATGGCCGGGCAGGCACCACGGAGGTCGCAACCCATGTCAATAGCGAAAAGTCTGCGACAGAGATTAATGGCCGGCGACCCGACCTCACACCCCCCTTTGAGATGTGCCGAGCCGCCGTTTTTTTTTTGAAATACAACCGCGGCGTCACCAAATCGACACGTGATCTCCATCTTCCAATCATTGTTGAAGTGAATCTTATTTACGGTATAGTGGGGCGAATTTTCGTACGTAAGATTTTCAGTCGTACATTGTCTTAAATAGTTTAGTATCTGAGATAACGTGTCGATGTGTAGAGAATTTAATAAGCAGCAATGTTGACAGTTAGTTTCTGATTTATTTTATACGTGGGGGACTATTTGTGACTAAAAAATATACAGCACATAATGATGCAACACACAAACACACACGCGCATCGCCTTTATTATGGACAGCCAAACTAGACGTCCGTCTGGGTGTGAGGTGGGGGCAGCAGGGTGGGGGTGGTGGGGTAGGGGGGCGATTGCGTTACCAAAGGGCTATTATTACCCACCACGTCTGATGATTTAGGGAATACTGCCAGGTATACAATCTAAGGATTCCCCTCCCCCCTCCCTTTTCGAAATAAAATCTAGAATATAAGAAAGGCCCGACAAACATACAGACACACACGCAGACAAGTTAACACACACACTGACATGCAGATGCATAGACACACACACACACGTTAAACATACACACACATACACACTCTTGTGAACTCACGGACACATGAACACATCCAGGCAAACACACAGACATATAAAATCACACATAGACACACACTCTTGTGAACTCAAAGACACATGAACACACCCAGGCAAACACACAGACATATAAAATCACACATAGACACACACTCTTGTGAACTCACGGACACATGAACACTACCAAGCAAATACACAGACTCACCACACACACAAATTTACACACTATTTATGAGCTTATATAAATAATTCAGCCGACGTTATTATTCTCATCGATAGCTCATCTCTCTCTCTCTCTCTCTCTCTCTTTCTCTCTCTCTCTCTCTCTCCCCTACCCCATTCTACACACACGCATGCAATTTAGATCAAGGAAAAAAAAACAACCAATAAAAAGCTTTGTTCTATCAATAGATCCATTCTAGCCAATCAACGAACTCCTCATAGCTTATAAAAGTGTTGTTTTAAAAAAAGTATTTTTATACCTGTTTGTTTGTTTGTTGTTTTGAACTTTACGGCATTAGTTCTAAAAGTCTGGGTCGTGGACGAGTTTCAGCGTGGTCGCAACACATTTTAAAATTTATAATTACTGGATAGAGAATCGATCAATATATATATATATATATATATATATATATATATATATATATATATATATATATATATAATTACAACTCAATCTCCCCATAAATTATAAATCCTATAAATATGTTCATTTGCAAAAAAAAAGGGGGATTTATTGAAATTTTTATTGTCTTACAATTTTTATAGTTTTTCTTTATAGGTGGGGGCATGGGCGTACTCATGGGGGGGGGCATTTGCCCCCCCCCCACTTACATTTTAAAAAAATGTCATATAAGAGGGGGCCATTTGTTCCCCCCCCCCCTTACATTTAAAAAAAATGTCATACAGTTGTTATTTGCCCCCCCCCTGGAAAATTTTTGCCCCCCCCTGGAAAAATTTCTAGCGACGCCCATGGGTGGGGGGGGGGGGTCACCTAAGCTAAACAATATATTTCAGGTGTGTCGCGGAAACAAAAACAGTCCCCTGACGAATCGTACAAAATTGGAAACCACTGCTATCCAATATGTTCTCAAAAAAAAAATGCTCGCTCTGTTAGACATGGCGCGCTGGATTCTGGAAGTTTAAAACGAATTATTCTGAAACACGAACTGAAAAAATGTTGTAGGTGTGATTACAGCAGAATAAATTGTATACAATTTATCTCTGTTTAGCTTCTGTGTATTTTCGCTCACGCACACAATCTCATAAAAACATACATACAGTTTGTTTAGCTGATCATCAGCATTGATCGAATAAAATAAACATTAATATTTAGCGTTGACAAAACTAAAAAAACAAAAATTAAAAAAAAAAATTATAATCTGTTCATATGTTCAGTTTATTTTTTTTTTAATATTTAAATTTTTTTTTTTCATTTTCAGGTCAATAACCTAGATAAACATAAGTGCATCCCTGATGAGTTTCTATTTATGTGAAAAAAAGCAACAAATAAATAAGAGATGAAAGCTTATTATTGTTTCGTTATTTAATGATGGTGGGAAATTTTTTTTTCCCCAGAATACACTGCGCCCATTTGTAGATATAAAGACAAGGCTTCATACTAGCTGAAATTTGATAGAAACACACATTTTAATACAAATTTGTTTCTAAAGAAACGCAATATTAAAGAAACAGAACTTTTAAAAACGCAAATATTTATTTTTCTTTTAATGCTACATTACACATGTTACCCATATGTTTATTAGCTTTACAATATTATAAAGTCAGACTTGACACTTGTAGTATAATGTACACATAATATGCCATATCAGTCAAGATATTGGCAATACAGTGTACAATAATGCCAAGCACGTTTATACAACGGCTATATTATGATGGAGTGATGGTCTATTTTATTCACAAAATTAGTAATCAAGCTATGTTTACATATAACACTACGTTCACCACCAAGCTCAAATGCATAATCAATATTCTAATTTCATAACATATATTTCACCAACAGCAATTCGCTGAAGGTTTATTTATTGTACGCCATTTATTTTTTGTATAAAAAGTTCTCTTAGCCCTAAAAAGGGCCATCGAGGAAGATAAAGTGTAGAATTCATCTGTTTTTGTAGTCTAGGGCATGCAAAGTTATTGTGTGGTTAGCACAAGGCCCAGCCATTTTTACTTTCCCTTCCTAAGTCAAGCACCAATTTAAAGCTGGGTGGAGTTGAGGGTGGGTGGGGGGGGGACATTATACCAACCTTAACAGCATTGATTTGATTTACTTTTTTTAAAAAAAAAAATTTAGTCCAATAACTGTTTTGGGGAAACAAAAAGTTCCCCTCAGAGTGTGTATAATGTTCGTGTTTTTTTTTTTTAAATATATTCCCCCATTTGTTATCAGCTCTAAATACAATCATCTGGGACATAATAGCCAGCTATAATGAATTTTGTTTTTCTGTATCTGGACCTCTTTTATTACGCTGTCCCTTAATCATATTGGATCTAAAAACTAGTACTCAAACAAACAATGCGCAGAATATTAACGAACAAAAATAAAAATTGGAAATGAACCACTAAGTAGATTAAAAGAGTTCAGATGTTTAAAGTTTTAGATAGAATAAAAAAAATAAAGTAATCATATCAACAACAACTCTTTCTCATTGGGCAATTGATGACAAGAACAAACATCCGGTGTGCACTATATCTCAAGTATTGCAAATCACTTCTTGCTGCTGTCCTAGGGTAATCGATAAGTGGGGAAGAGATGGCGGAATGTCATATTCTGACCAGGGGCGTAGGGTAAAAGGCTCGTGTGTAACGGTGGTATAGGAACACGAAGGTAGAAGCGGGACCTTCAGCGAACTGATGCTAAATATGTGTTGTAATCTTCTTTTGTGAGCTCTTGTACATTGATTGACTCTCAGCATGTGTTGTAAGTTGTATATTCAATAGTTTGAGACGTCTGTTGTTCGCTAAGTAGATCCACCAAGCTGTGCACTAAAATCGTTGGCATTGATTTCATGAAAACAAAACATAAAGGGAAGCATTGTGTTACCATGTTTTGATGTAATATTATCACAGCAAGCGTGTAGACAGTTATACCCTTCAATTTTTTAAGGAAATAAAAGCAAAAGGGGAAGCCTGCCGTCTTTCGCCCCCCCCCTCCCCACAACTATATCCAGCTAAACAATGGATGCTCTTGTAGTTAAATAAATGACTTACCGATATCGTGATTTGAAATTTAACCTTGCACACAACACCAACACATGCACACACACACACACTCACACACACATTTTCTTCATTGTAACGTAACCAGCCCGGAGTCAAGATAACTAAAGCTCAGTCGCACATCGCTTTTAGTGGCGCTGTCAATTAAAAATGGCGCCCAAATCAGTTTGCCCAACACAAGTAGTATCGGGTCCAGACTTGCGAGATTTTTAGGAATGCCATCAAGGATAATTCCAAAATAAAAATAAGTTGAAATGAGTTTTAATGGCAGGTGTAGAAATCTGTTAGCTCAGGGCGATAGCAACCCAGAGCAGCAGGTGGCTACTGTTGCACAATGCGCGAGTTACATTTTTTTTTTGGAGCACAGTACCCTATCTGAAAAGTGCAAAAGACATTCAACAGCGTTCTTTCGGCGCCCCTTCCTCGTTCGGCGCCCTGTGCTTTCGCACAACTCGCAGTGCCCACCCTACGATCCTGCTAGAAAACTTGGCGCCGGCGCTGACCATGAGCTAAATGTGCTGGCATGTTGTTGTTTTTTTTTTTGTGCAATCATCAATTTTTACTTCAGTCTACGTCTTGAAGACCACGCACCGGAAACTCACGGCTGGTACAGCTAGGTACTCAGAATGGCCGGTACTATTAATGGTCATTTCAGAAATGTAATAGTCATTTTAAAATGATCATCTCAAACGTTTAAGGAGTTTTTTGGTCACTTCCCGGAAACATATACTTATATGTATATATATATATATATATATATATATATATATATATATATATATATAAAATGGTCTAAATTTGTAAATATAAACAACTAAATTTCAGATCAACCGGCATATATAGAAATAAAATGTGTGCTTAAAAGTTTAAATATTCAATTTCGTTACCATATCCTCATCATTTATTTATATAAATTGTATTAATTTTTTTTCTGTCTCTGTACGAAATGCAGACAGACGACCACAAATCTCTTTTTTTTTCGCCTTTTCATTTTGGCTGGAACCGCCTGTACCATTTTTAAACTTACATGAAACATAAAAAAAAACGAATTCTATCAATCTTCAAATGTATTAAATTATTCATCATCTTCGAATTATATTTCCCCTTTAATAATCCAATTGTAGGGCTTGGACGCCACTTTGGGCGAGGGGGGGGGGAAGGGAAGGGGGCAAACTTGCATCAAGTGTCCACAATATATGGTTTGTAGAAGGTCGACTAAGTTGAAAAGTTAGCCCAATTAGCCGAAATGAGCCCAAATGATGAACATTCTTCATATGTGTTTGTTGGTACATAACAACATTCTGTAAGAAGGTAGTTAAATGGATGTAACAAACTAGATTCAAAATATATTGTGTTCACAGGTTAGATGTAAACATTTCCTAATCTATACCCCCACCA
Source organism: Bulinus truncatus (assembly GCA_021962125.1). Lineage (NCBI taxonomy): Eukaryota > Metazoa > Mollusca > Gastropoda > Planorbidae > Bulinus > Bulinus truncatus. The sequence goes on from JAGDYQ010000021.1 coordinate 371,801, forward strand.
CCCTCCCCCTGGAGGACAATGGCTTAAAAAAATTTCGTCGTCTAGTCAAGTAAGGCAATGTCTCTAATAGTGAGATGTTTACCATAAGTAAACTGTTCACCATACCAGAGTTATCTATACTTTAATTATACATTATGACACGACTAAATTTCCCATTAATAAATATGAATAAGTTAAAACACGTGAAATTAAAAGAAATCTCTTATGGAAAAAACATTTGATTCTAACCTGATATAGCCATTATTTATAAATGATTTATAATTTTCAGATTATTTCATAAAAAATATAATTTTTTCTTGCACTCTTGGTTATTATTAACTTAAAACATCATCAACATAGAAATGTCAAAACTTTTGTTATTGTATAGGGAAAAAACTACAAAACAATTTATTTCGTGTCTTAAAGTACAGAAGTCAATGTGCCTGATTTAATCAATCGTGACTGTAATGATAGAGCTCTTTCACTCGACCGATGCCTCGGGTCGTGCACGGCAGAGTCACTGAACTCGTGTCATCTAGACTAGACAACAAAATGAAAAAAAACAACAAAATATGAAAGATTCTCCGGATATTTTTTTTTATTAGTTCTACCAGTTTGTAGTTCAACCATTGAAACATCTCCAGTTTGTTATGGAAGTCTGTCTGTCTGTCTGTCCATCCGGGATGTCGTCGAGCTACGTTACCATGGAGACCGTCGCATCGGTGGGGGGGAGGGGGGAGAGGGGAGAGAGAGAGAGGCGGTAAGGGTGTACGGCATCAGCCACAAAAATCCAGTACTTGTTGTACCAAGTACCCGTTGTTTAGGTCTGCTCGGATACATTGTTGGAGTACTCTTACTTGTACTGGCACCTGCAAGTTTTGGGTATTTAGTACTCGTAATTGCATGGTCAGTACTTGGAACTTCCATGATAAAAATGTAAAGTTTTTTTTTTATTAATGAAAAAAAAAAACATTTTGAGCCCGGGGGGGGGGAGGGGGACTTCTCCAGATTTAACATCATACTGAGAAAAATCTACAGCACACGCCCAAGGACTGTCCGTTGGTTCACAAAAAAAAATAAAATAAAGCAAACCTATATAGTGGGTCTGTCTGTGTCTGAGTGTGTGTGTGTATGTGTGTGTGTGTGTGTATATGTGTATCTGTGGGGGAGGGGGGTGGGGGTGGAGGTGGAGCTAGGACGCTGTCATACAATCTGGAGCTCATGACAAAACTGTGGCAGCTGATGAATATATTCTCCCCCCCACCCACACCTCTAGGGTTCGCCCCTGACAAGTGTTACAGTTTCCCCTTTCCCTCTTCCCCCCCCCCCACCACCCACGGTGCACCTTATAAGAGAGTGTATGAATGTGAGTATCCACCGGTACCCCCTCACAAGTTAAGTTCTCCAAACTTTGGGGTTGTTTTTTTTTATATGAAAATTAATATGTGGCTGCGTTACCCCTGCATAACATTTCTCGTACCCCTTGGGGGTACGGGTACCACCGGTTGAGAACCTTAGATGTAAAGAAAACCCACCGTCAACGTGATGCCAAAGGTCATCTGGCATTAGTGCGAGAGAAACAAAAACAAAGCAACAACAACAACAGCAGCAGCAAACAGCAAACTAATTTAAATAAACAAGTGACATCATTCGTTGATAAACACATACGTGCTTGCGTGTGTGCGCGCGCTGAGGTGATAATGGTTAGGGTGGGTGGTAAGTTTTACATAAAACGTCAGGTAAACATGGCGTGACCAGGTGATGTATCTACTTTTAAGAAGGTGTCTGTCTGTATAGGTCGTGACGGACGTTTGTCCATGTGACCTCGGGGTTGATTCCAGTAAACATGTCAAGTGCGACTGACGAAATGACTTCAGTTGGAAATGGTTGGGTGTGTGGGGGGGGGGGGCGGGGTGCGGTACTAAGAACTCAGCATGTATGGACTGAGGTCAAAGATTCCAATCCTTAATCTGCAGTCTATTTCTACAGCATTCCGTTGGTAAAAGGAAAAGGTGGATCTCATTGTCATTACCATCTATATTTATTTACACGTGAAAGGTATTCTAAATAGATAAAAAAAAAGAAAGAATTTTAATTAACATCCTCCTCTCCGATGCAGGCGCATTTACTGACCACCCTAGCCGAGTTGAATGGGGCCCGAGACAAAAGGGATCACGTACATGATTTTTTTTTTAAGCTAGGCCCCCTTCAAACTTTACGCGAGAGGTCTTTTACGCTATTAGCGTCGCCACTGTGCTTGCATAACAAAAGCAGAAGTTTGGAATATGCCGATCTTATATGTATGTATATGGACTTTGTTGTTATATTATAGTTATATGGCCCTATGTTGTTATATTATAGTTATATGGCCTTATGTTGTTATATTTCACTGCTTCTATTATGAACTAATCATTACTACTTTGTGGTGGGACAATACTTTATAAACCTAAATGTTGACTAATTAGGACCTAACGACACAGGGTCATTGCACCAAGGTGACCCGTCCTGTTCATTTCGTGCAAGGTTTACCCCCCCCCCCCCCCTCCACCTTAACTTCCGCGACAGTAAAAAAAATGAACAACATAAAGGCTCGGTCATCAAGCTGTCAGCCTCTACGTCGCGTGGCACATTAACAGCTTCGAGCCAGTTCTCGCAATGTGGTGTGACGCCCACACGATAGTCCGGTTTGACATTTGACTTAATGACGCCCTGGATCATACTGTCTTGTTTCCGTCCTGTCACTTTGACAAACACGTCATTAATGGCCAGGGAAAACAAAATTAAGTGAATAAATATATTTAAAAAAAAAATTATGAAATCAATAAACTTAAAAAAAGTGAAATAGTTTTAAAGTCAAAGCCGCGATGATCAACGAACCCAGGACAGCCACCGGATAGTAAATTTATCCTCGGCAGGTCGCTGACAATTTTAACACATTTCAATAGACCTCCCACCCCCCACACACCTTTCCCATCGCCTGGTCATAGCATACCACAGGGGTAGGCAACGGACGCAAGGGAGCTAAATGACGTCCTCTTAAAAAAAAAAACAACCAAAACTTGATCCTATATTTCTTGATTAATAATCAGGGCTCGTTTTACCGCTGGCGATGCCGGGGATAACCCCGGCACTGAGAACTGTCAACCCCGGCTCTGTTTTAGCAAATATATCCCTGCCGGGGATGAAACCATAGACATTTATCCCTCGGCTCTGGAGAAAATTTTCTTTCATCCCCGGCACTGGTTTTTTTCTTAAATCGAGCGCTGTAAATAAATAGATTTAATGAAAGTGCATGTGCTGCCTTGAATTTGGGTGAACAGTTCGATGCGGCCGTCAGGGGTGAAAAAAGTTTGTCCCCACTCGCCTCCTCCCCCTCCCCCACCCCCCACACACCCGGCGATGCAGAATATCACAGGGTATGGGAATTCCTAAAGTTAACGGCCCCTGACCCTACTTCCTCAAGTCGGGGGGGGGGGGCCTAGTTTTTGGTATCCGGACAAAGCCCACAGCGGACAGACCCCCACTCCCCCCCAAGCGAACAAAATTCTGCAGATACATTTTTTTTTAATTCCATGTGAAAAACGTATTTCATTACACATGAGTATTTTCATGAGTATCGCCAGTTTGAGATACTTGTTAAAAGTATCCGATTACCAACTCGATACCGATAGAAGATCTTGAGCTGAACAAAGAGCAGCGGAAATTTAGAGTTAATTAAAACGCAGTAGGTAACATATTAACTGGATCAGGACATTTATTTATTCACACTGACCAGTTTTAAATGTGATGTAATGAATTATTTGTGCTCCCTTACTCAGACGTCATCCGTTGCACACGACAAATGCACGTGGTGTCAAAATGGTGTACGTCATTATGTGAAACATGGCTACCACCAGCGCTGCACAGTCATTTAGTAGAATATCGATACCACCAGTAAACGTCCTATTATTAAACTCTCTTCTGTCTTTAATCTTAATAAAAGTATCAAAAGTACTAAATTATTACTTTTTTTTTAAATTTATAGAACACAGTCCCTTAGATCTGACAGATTTTTTTGTTATTTTTCCAGCCATAACACTTGTTTTGTCAGAAGCCAGACATTGCTGTAATTTGGCGCGCTTCATCCAACCAACCAATCGTTGTAAAGCTTCCCTTCGTGGACAGTTATGAAGATGGAGAAGAAATCTTGAATTGTTTGATGAAGTGGCGGCGTGGGTGGAACGCTAGGGTAGCTCCGGAGGGGGGGGGTAGGTAGGGTGCTGCCCATCTCCGGCCTCGAGATTGTTTTTTTTTAATGAATAAATACGTCTGATTACACACTTGGCGACATGCTCATATTTTCTCCCCCTCTCGTGTGACACGTTTGTCGGTGTCGAGTGAAATCTGACATTTTTGTATGTTCGTGTTTTTTTTTTTAAACGTGAAACTGTCACGCGACAAAGCTCTTCAACTGCCTGAGTTGAAACCATTTGATTTGTCAAATTGCGATGTTGATATTGCTGTTTGTTGATTCTTTTTATGACTTTTTATTGATTTCGCGACGATTTGAACAACAATCGTGTGCCCACCTTAACTGTACTAAAAAAGTAAACATTATTTTACCATACATTTTTTCAAAACCATAACAGCTAAAAAAAGTCGTTTCCTTTGAGGGTACCCATTTAATACTGGGTGGACATTTCACCGTCTTCACCAAGAGTTGAACCCAGGACTTTCAGGTCGACAGTCGAGCGCTCTACATCACTCGGCCACACATCCCTGCTAGAAACAACTAGTTTGGCTATTGTGCCATTCTGTGTGTGTGATACCGTTAGATTTTTTAGTACCCTATATTATAATATTTTATCTTAATAACTTGGTACTTATCTGTGGCCATATATTATCCATACTAAACATATATGACTTATAACTACTGTCACATATGCCGAGGCCGAATCACGTGATGTAATATATTCTTAATATCTTTTTTTTTAAAAAAAGACATCCACTTTGCATACTTTTAAATTTAAAAGTAAACTATGATCTTATACTTAAACCGTTAGTTCAAAGGCAAGTAAAAAGGAAAATATATAATATATTCAAATAAATTTCTAAATACTATCATTATTAGCTAACCTAATTTACGCAGACATAAACATATACTCGTGTTATGAAATTCAGAGAAATGAAAGAAAAAAAAATGCAGTCAAAAATATGCAACAAACATTCATACAACAAACACGAACAAACATTCATACAACATAAATCGAAATTAATAAAACAAACAACAATCATTCATACAATGTATATTACAATTTTATAAAAAAAAAAGTTAGAGAAATTCTCAATTCTGATTTGATTATATCATGTTACGTTATGTCTCCAGGGATATTTAACACGGGAGCATGGGAAATGATAGCAGAAGCGGAACAAGTAAGAAGTACACTAAAATCAAAAGTACACCGTCTTGAGGTAATGGGGCTATCATCTTGAGTTGATGTGTTGATGGTGATGATTGAAAAATGTATGTAGGTACGAAACAGAAAAAAAAAATATGTCACAATCTCGCTACCCGGGGGTCCAAAGGGTGGTAAGCCAGATAGGGTCTAAAGAGTGGTAAGCGAGATAGGGTCTAAAGGGTGGTAAGCCAGATAGGCTATAAAGGGTGGTAAGCCAGATAGTGTCTAAAGGGCGGTAAGCCATATAGTGTCTAAAGGGTGGTAAGCCAGATAGGGTCTAAAGGGTGGTAAGCCAGATAGGCTCTAAAGGGCGGTAAGCCAGATAGGGTCTAAAGAGTGGTAAGCCAGATAGGGTCTAAAGGGTGGTAAGCCAGATAGGCTCTAAAGGGCGGTAAGCCAGATAGGCTCTAAAGGGCGGTAAGCCAGATAGGCTCTAAAGGGCGGTAAGCCAGATAATATGAAAATATTCTGATTCTCAAACTTTTTTCGCTTAGCGACCCATTCTGGAATCTGTTAAATTTTCGCGATCAACTAGTGAAAATCAATTAAAATATGCATTTGAATAATCTTGTCGCGACCCCACACATACAAATTCTTCCCTCTACCCACCAGTGAGAAACCACTGCCACACAGGAAACAGTTGTTGTGTAGCCGTTACTCCTACGAGGTGTTTCAACGTGAGTCCTTTTTTTTTTCAAACCCGTTAACACTGTTAACCGGCTTAAAAAAATGGCTATTTGACAAGTGATGGGGAAAGTAAACACGCCTGGTTATTGTACTTGCCACACAGTGACTAGCAATAACAGGTTTCATCTCATCCTTACTGGGACTCCACACACACACACACACGCACACGCACACGCACGCGCACACACGCACACACGCACGCGCACACGCACGCGCACGCACACGCGCACGCACACACACAAATTAACACACACACACACAGATTAACACACACACACACATACACACACACACACATACACACACACACACACAGAGTACTGAACTCTACTTCATCTTAACTCTATGGCCTGAGTATTTTGTATGCCATCAGCGACCCCATGTAGTCGCTACCTCTGGTATCTGTCAACATTTGCCGTCTTTGTCATACTTTGCATTATGTCACTTTGCATTTTCTTGCTATCAATCTATGTCTCATTGCATATGATCGCCACTTACTGCATCACCTCGCATCTCAATTCCTCTCTGCACTCTTTATTCCTGCCACCTGCATACATTGCCCCCAGTATCTCTATTTCTGTCACACATTGGTTGAATCCGTTATCACTGTCTCATCGGTTGACTCAATCTGTTGTCACTGTCTCGTTGGTTGCCTCAATCTGTTATCACTGTCTCGTTGGTTGCCTCACTCTGTTATCACTGTCTCGTTGGTTGCCTCAATCTGTTATCACTGTCTCGTTGGTTGCCTCAATCTGTTGTCACTGTCTCGTCGGTTGCCTCAATCTGTTATCACTGTCTCATTGTTTGCCTCAATCTATTATCACCTTCACCGACTTCTATCACTAAACATTCACTAGTCTCACACTATCACGTAAACGCTCTTCCCCAGTTCCCCAGTTCAGACAAGTGAAATTTAAACAGTTCAGAAAAAAAAAACAAACAGTAACAGCAACACTAGATCTCTCTTCCTCACCCCCCCTCCCCCCCCCACCCCCAGGCCCCTGAAACCTATCCACACTCTAACGGTCCAATCTTCATTTAAAAAAGGCCATATTGCTATTGACCGAGCTGCTTGAGTGACCGCCGTTGAGTGACCATTGTGGAGTGAGCTTCATTGACTTAGTCACATAAAGGTCACCGCGGAATGAAGTCGTGGTCAAACCTTTGGTGTATTCCAAATATTTTCTTTTTTTTTTTACATGAAAGTCTCTTAGACAACCCACCCCCGCCCCCCCCCCCGCCCAAAACTAACCTTCTAAAATAAATACAAGATAAAACGAACACATGCTACAAGCGCTAAAACAAAAAAATGTCAGTTACAGATCAAGCTGTGTACATAACATTATGTAAGTGAAATGACATTGTTGTAATGTTCACATCATTCTATACTTGACATCTTACTGTTGATACAGAGAGAGAGACACGATGATGATGGGAAATTTCCAACAAAGCAGTGTGGAATGGCGTGTAGATTTTTTTAGATCTATTATGTACACTAGATTGGATGTATCACACATTTTACCGAGCGAACTGAAAAGGCACCAACTGACTTATGTGACATTTGATGAAATTTGTTTTTTCAACTAACACAGGCGGTCATTGTAATCGGTAAAATGTAGTAATAAAAATGATATTTTTATGGGATTTTGTTAATTATTTTTTTAGATTTTCCTGACAAAAAAATATTATTAGATTAGTGAGCACCAGTATTCAGTTCAATTAAGTGAACTTCATACAGGAAGTAATGGTGAGAGGTCATGACGTAATTTTTGAGAAAGTAGGACAGGGTAAAAAATATTTAAAAGATTGAACATGAACATTTTTTAGTAAAACGAATTGATCTTGTTCAACACAATTTAAGTCTAAAGTTTGCATTTATGGCTTCAGTGTTGTCTGTCTGTTCATCCACATATCTCCCCACACCCTCAGTTCTTCCTGGCCTCTGGATATACGCAGTATGTTGACCCCTCACCCGTAACCCTTTGGTCTCAGTATACACTCAGTAAGTTGACCCCGCCCCTTTCTCCTCCCACCCCCTTTCTTTTCTCTGAATATATTTTGTACGTAGAGTCCATCCAACTATCATATTGTCATCAGTGCAACCAACACTGATTTTGTTTAGTTCGAGTTTCTCTTTTTCTAGCTCTAATCTTGATATACCAGTTGATATACTAGTTGATATACCAGTTGATATACCAGTTGATATACCAGTTGATATACCTGTTGATATATCTGATAAAAAACCAATGTTCCACACTTTCTTTTATTTTCACGCCAGGACCGTTCTTATGTATAAGGCCCTAATAAGGCCTAGGCCTCACCCACTGCAATAGACGCCCCTTCAGGTATTAGTTCTTATTTAATCTGATGTTGGCAGGGCATCGACTGGTCAGGTACTTTTGCTTGGAACCCCCAACGTGTACACAATAATCAATGCCAAGGGCAGTCTGAACTGGTGGGCCCGCCCAGGCCCTAGCCCAAGGGCCTAACGAACATAGGGACATCATACCAAATGGTATTTAACGTTTCATCACTAGCACCGTAGTGTTTTTTTAAACGCAATGGCCAACGAGATGTACTGCATTTTATCGGGGGGGGGGTAGGGGGGAAGAAATCCATAATTTTGTTTAAATTTATGCTTAAAAAAAATCTTATTTCTGGAATAATTTGCCTCAAAGAGGTAAGTATAATTATTTATTTATTTATTGTGAATTCTGAATCCTTTCCTCAATATCACACAGGGCTTCCGGGGACAGACATCTGCAAGAAAAATGTACATTTGAGAGTATGCAGTAATCTCATGAACGAGAAATACGGTGTGGAAGTAAGGTGTCCATAGAATTAGATTTACGGATGAGCAAATCCAGTTAATCTACTGTAACATATCTTCCGATTCACATAAATATAAACAAATAAAAAAATCGTATTTTTTTTTCAAGTTTATGAATGATCCAAAACATTCTAATTATTAAATCATGTGTCAACACTAATCAAATGTAACGAGACCCATAGAAATATTATAGACTCTTTAGAATTAAAAAAAAAATTACCCAATTTAACCCAGAGAGGTTTGATTGCTGTATTATTTATGTTTATATATATAGAAAAAAAACTGTACCCAAGGGAGTTTTTTTCAATGGCTTGTCCCATGGCATTAGCAGAGAGAATATTATTATCAATAAATCTCTCAGCACGCTGTAACCCCATTATGAACGTCGTAAAGATAAAAGATTGGCCATTTCGCAGTGACTTTTGTGTGTGCATGTTTTTGAATGTGAGTAAATATGAGGGCGAAATTTATTTGTGTAAGCTTATACAGCGAGTGTGTGCGCGTGTGCGTGCGTGTGTTTGCGTGCAGAGACATTCTTTTGAATTCAGAGACTTCCGGAGATATTTGGGGGGGGGGGTGCTAGACGTATGTATGTCGGGGTCCTCCTATCTCCAGATTTTATAAAAAAAAAAAATAATACCGAAGCGGCATCATATGAGCAGTTGTCCTCCCATTACAACGGCCTTGAGGGTTCGTGCATGCATGCGAGGGTGCGTGCGTGTGTGTACGTGCTTGCTTTATAGAGTGCTTGTGTGTTACCGAAGAGATCTGCTTCTACTATATAAGGAGTAGCTGTAATTCTACCAAGCCCATCGGACGGGAAGCGCTTGGCGTATACCCCAGGGGTGGAGAGAGGGGGGGCGGAAGAAGAAGATCGAGGGAAGATTTTTGACAAAGTCCAACTTTATACCTTTTCGTTTTTTTTTTAGATGTGTGTATTTCATTTTTAAAAGCCCATTTTTAATTAAGTCATCGTCATTAACTGATCTGCCCCTGATGGGGGTGTATGTGTGTGTGTGTGTGTGTGTGTGTGTGTAAGGGGCGATGCATTGATATTAAGCGATCACCGGTTTCATCAGTATCTTATGATACATACACACATCATTTTTATTGCTTTTTATTGCGCTAGGCAGATTGAACGACAGGCGCACTCACGGCCACCAGTGATTTGGCGCCCCTCCCCCCAATGAGCCTAATTTCATGCACCCAGAGCTCAACTTTTGAAACCTCCACCCCCGGGCCTTCCCTTCCCTCCCCCGCCGGTCCCTATGCGTGTTTGAGTGACTAGCTTACAATGAACATTTATGGCTGCTTCCGTACATTTAAAAAAAAAGGCAAATCGGAAATGACGGTTGAATCTGGGCAAGTGGTCTGACACTTAAGCCTTAAGCCTGGAGAATCGAGCTGATAAATATTTGACCACCGGCCGTCCCCGTGCTGGACAGCTGGCACGCTAATGAAATAAAAACGTTGATGTACCCCTGCACGAGACATTCTATCATCTCTCGGTCAGCAAGTGAGATCCCAGCGGAACCCCCTCGGGGCGTGGGCAGTGGGCGGGGAGGGAGCGAGAGATTACCGTTTTGGTGTTGGCCATTTTCTCGGGAAAACAGATGCTGGACAACTTTGCGCTTCTCTCACGTGAACTAAAAAGGCGAGTTGAGGGTTTGGGATGGAACTTTATCAGCGATATAGGATAGATACTCAGTTAACATAGCGAGATAGGATAGGTTCTCAGTTAATATTAGACATAGCGAGATAGGATAGATGCTCAGTTAACATTAGACATAACGAGATGTGATAAGTGCTCACTTAACATTAGACATTGCGAGACAGGATAGGTTCTCAGTTAATATTAGACATAGCGAGATAGGATAGATGCTCAGTTAACATTAGACATAGCGAGATAGGATAGATGCTCAGTTAACATCAGACACAACGAGATGGGATAGTGGTCATTTAATATTGACATAACGGGATATGATAGATGCTCGGTTAACATTTGACTTATCAGTCTATATGTCAGGTGTAGTTAAACATCTGATTACAAAGAGAATAAGATAGATTGTAGTTAACATATTGCTTAAACCCCAACGCATCAAATCAAAAAACAAACAGCTAAGGACTTGACCAGAGGCGACCGAAGTAGATGTCTAGGTGACCCCTTGCACTAATCGACCATAAACATCTATTTCTTGTGAATGACTATTGTAGCGCACTGGTCGGCTGGACACTTGGCCGTACACGTAGAGGTCATATGCTAAATGTTCATACACAGTTCATTCTTGTCCAGCACATAAAGATCCCCAGGACATAGAGACCTCAGCTTATGGAGACCCCTAGCACATAAAGACCACAGCAAATACACCTCAGCATATAGAGATCCCAGCACATAGAGGTCCTATCACATAGAGACCCCCAACACACAGAGACCCCCAGCAGATAGAGACCCCCCAGCAGATAGCGACCTGACAAATATGGAAATATCATGCTAATGGACACCAGTTCGCTGACCATGAGATTGCATAAGGGGCCTCATGCTAAATGACTATCACTATTACATTCTGGTGAGTGGTCATCATAAGGAAGTCAGCGCGCATGATTGCCCAGCAGACCAATAATGACTTTTGAAATGTTTCTAGAAACAGGAAATCTGACAATACGGTCTTAAAAAGAGATTTTTCTTTTTCCCTGCAGTAGCACTTATCAGTAACCATCAATAACAATCAGTAACCATCAGTACTGAAAAGTGACAACATCTAAATAAAGTCACTATTGCATAGAGTATACTCTCAAGTTCTCAACACCTCTGAAGTACATCTTACAAAGAGAAAGTCCTACTTCGACCTTGTGATCGTGTTGTTAGATTTGACACCGAGGTGTGGTATGTTTCTGTTAGAGCAACTGAAATATTCATCCTCAACTGTACAGTTACTGGTCTCTAGTTCAGCCACCATGATGTGTGAGTACTACGTTGAGTCGATGGATGGTGGGAAAGAGGGGGGGAGGGGGTGAGAGCATGGAGTATAATGAAGTCTGACGTCTCGTCATTTCTCTGGTAAGTGGGCGGGGCGGGGTGGTGGAGGGGGGACACATCTTCATGAGATGGCCACTGGAGGAGTTATATTTTTTCTAGAACAGAGATTGCGTGGAGGGAGAGGGGGGAGAGGGGGGAGAGGGAGAGGGGGGGAGAGGGGGGAGAGGGGTGAGAGGGAGAGGGGGAGAGGGGAGAGAGGGAGAGGGGGAGAGGGGAGAGAGGGAGAGGGAGAAGAGAGGGGGGAGAGGGGAGAGAGGGAGAGGGAGAAGAGAGGGGGGAGAGGGGGAGAGGGAGAGGAGGGAGAGGAGGGAGAGGGGGGAGATGGAGAAAGTGGGATGGAGGGAGAGGGGGGAGAGTATTAAGTCTGGCAGATCACAAATACTGAACAGTTAAATGATACAAAAAAAAATGTTCAATAACTGGATTGAATATTTTCCCGACTTATATTTTACCATCCGGTCATGTTGTGGTCTAGATTTAATAATAATAATACATAAAAAAAAGTAAAAGAGACGGAATTATCGTAACTAGGTCTGAAATGAAAATTAATTTGACGATGTAGTCTACTGACAATTGATACATGTTAGTTGCCTATATTGTATTGAACGCGTTATCACTGTTGAGTCAGAGATTGGTATTTTTTCCTCCCTTTACATAACCCTCCCCCCACACGCCGCTAAAGACAGAAGCAAATATCATGGGGCAGTGCCGCGCCCTACTGTATTTCTAAGGGGAGAGGAACACCCAGGCGGTAGGCTGAAACAAACCGTTAATTACACAAATTTAAATACAAGAAAAAAATGTAAAACTTAGAGAAAGGAAGAGGGGGGGGGGGGCTGCAAAGTAGTGTTTGCACCAGGACGGGCAGTTTGGCCAGGTGCGGCATTGACCGTCGTGGGAATCGAACCAGATTTCACCTCTGTACCCATGTTTACAATATCACAGCCACCTATAACAAACGTTGATGACAATGAATATCAAATTCTGAGAAAAATAAATAAACTGATCATGAAATTGATTTATTGTAATAGATCAAAGATTTACTTGATGAATAGAAGTAGAACATCAAAAATAAATAATTTGATAAATGAATCGTGGAGATTGGAAAATTGTACACATTTCAATTAATACATTTGAATAAAAATGAAGGAAAAAAAATTAACTTCTATTTTTTATGTGCAGTAGATAGATTGTTTGAAGGTCAAGTAGATAGACAAAAAGAGATAAATAAACAGATAGATAGATAGGGGTGTGGCGCAGACACGTTTATCTCCCCTAGTGTTTTTGTTTTTCTTTACCTAATTGTTAAATGAAATGACAGGATATCCCAATGCCACATGGAAGTGACATTTAATTCTTTTTTTTTTAAATTGTGTCATGACCCACAACAGAAAGAATACAAGGACGGTTTGACCGTGCAGTTAATCTGCTGCTTAATCCACTCATTGGCTAGAAGAGTTACAATACACACTATGGCACATAACTGCTGGCTATTTCACTGGTTGGTCCGATATTGCTTGATATGTCACTGCTAGCTATGTCACTGTTTGCTCTGTCATAACTGGTTTTATTCACTGATGGCTACATCACTGCTGGAGATATCACTGATGACTATATCATTGCTTGCACTATCATTGCTGGTGGCTATTTCAGTGCTTGATTCAAAAGCGAAACAAGTATAATCCGTCAAAGCAGATAATATGGAAATGATATTTTTAACACGTTAAATATTTCATATGATGCTGCTAACTATTAATCTTCGTACAATAACATTTCTTGTTATAAGAATGCTTGCTTTAACACATCTAGCTATAACATATCTAGCTATAACATATCTAGCTATAACACATCTAGCTATAAACACATCCATTATAACACATCTAGCTATAACACATCTAGCTATAACACATCCATACATAACACATCTAGCTATAACACATCTAGCTATAACAAATCCATCTATAACACATCTAGCTATAACACATCTAGCTATAACATATCTAGCTATAACACATCTAGTTATGACATATCCATATATAACAGTGAGTTATGTGTGCGTGACCAGATAAGATTTTTTTTTTATTTTAATGTTATTTTTAAACAGATAAACTGTCATGTAAATATTATGGGATGCATTTGACAATGACCCATTCCTGGCCAGGTCCAATCAATCAAGACTCAGGTTTTGTGCTTGAGTGGAAAAAAAACCTGCCTAAATGAAATAATCCTAATAGTTTCTTTGTTTTATTTCTTTAAATTGAAGGCCTGTTGTGTTGAGGCAATCCATCAAGACTTTAAATTCTTGCAGCGCACTTGAAACTAATCCATTAAAACGTGTCTAATATTGCATTTGTCATATTCATATATTTTTGTCTGTATTTTATTTCTGTCAACAAATATCTAATAGAATCATGGCGATGTTGGGTTTTGCGTTACATCGAAAGTAAAGAATTGATACAGCAGTATTGCAGTTTAAAATTCAATCGTCATGAAAATATCGGATCTGCCCGAAACCAAAAATAACCTAGCCTACTGATCACGCCAAAAGGGATATAACTCTTATATTTATATTTTTATGCTTGATCGGTAGGCTAGGTTATTTTTTGGTTTCGGGCAGATCCGATTTTTTTCATGGTTGTATTTTAAACTGGAATACTGTTGTATTAATTGTTTACTTTCGATTTAACGCACACTGGAAATGAGTATTATTATATATGATTAGAGCTGCTGTTCGATTAAAAATTTTAATCGAAATTAACGCATAATTAAAAAAAATTATCGCAAATTAACGCATATTTAATCGAAAAAATACTTTATTTATTAATTGTAACATTTTTTTTAATTCTATCAACATGTCATTTTAAAATAATAACGGTGTTATTTTTTCGCACTAGAGTTGCAATAGAGTATTAAACCTTTATGTGTGTGTGTGTGTGTGTGTGAGACGTCTTTGACAAGCCAGACCTTGAAATGTTCGACTCATTTTTGACGCGAGCAAAAGCATCCTTGTTCATTCGTTCTCAGTCTCACGTGTGTCGTCAACAGAAAGAACAGAAGATGAAAAATGAAAGCGAACCGATAACTTCAAAGAGTGTCATTTTACACAATATTTTTGTATTAATATAACTGACAGACCGATAAAAAATTCTTTTTTGTTGTTCACTAAAACATTGAACAAATAGTTGATAGAAAGTAAATGAATGAAAGAATATAAGAATAACTTCAAAAGAAGATTAAAAGTAAATTTGTCCTTCAACTCGCCGACTGTGGTAGATGACGTCACTTACCAACCACAAGTTACATTGTTTCAAAGCAATGACACGTGTCAATCAAACTATAACACGTGCAGATGTTCATTAATTGCATCATTCAGGGTCATAAGTTTGAATTAAGAAATGGCAATCCTATTGTTTCAAAGTCATATAGCTGCTATGATTTTATTTAAACGTGACACTCTGTGTTCGGGTTTTTTTTCTTCCTTTGTTTTTAAATCTCGTCTGATCTGGTTATAGAATTGGGTTATTTACTGATTTTTTTTTATTTTATCTGCAACTCTGAAATAACGCCATTTGGGTAAAATTTAACGCATTTAGGTGTTTGTGTTAAAAAATGTAATCGCATATTTTTAACGCATTAATTACGCTTTAATTGCAGTAAATCAACAGCCATATATAAAATTTAACTCAGTATCACAATAATTATGAAAAATACAACCACTGTCTCGGGTACAGATGTTTTAGCAAGATGTTATACTATCAAAATACGATACAAAATTATGCGCAAAAAAAAATTATGATACAAAATTTCTAGCATCTCGTTATTTTGGTCTAATTATAAACGGGTTCATTATACTTCAACAATACACTATAGTACCTCCACCAATACACTACAGTATATAATGTAAACTAGTGAATGAAAGTTTTCTCTATTTACATCGACCGGGAAAGGAGCAGGAGTTTACTTGTCGAAGGGCTAAATAACCAAAACATCTTCATCATATATTACAAGTGGGGCTTCAGTCAACATACCTGGGGGTGAGGGTATGTGCGAATTGCGTCAGGGTGAGTGCGGTAGATCTACTTAATAAGTGCACGGAACTTAAACTTCAAATGGTGAAATTCTTTTATTTATCATTTTGGTGAACTTTCCGCATTTAGTCAAATTAACGCATTTAAGTGTTGCGTTAAAAAATTTAATCGCAAATTTTTTTTGACGCGTTAATCGCTAATTAACGCAGTTTAATTAGCAGCCCTAATATATATATATATATATATATATATATATATATATATATATATATATATATATATATATATATTAGAGAATATATTGATGTACATATGACACATTTTTGGAAAGAGTGAAAATAAGATTTTTTATAGCCTATGACGGTATTCGAGGCTAATCAAGTGTATTGTGTGTAAGGTCCCTGTGACCATGAGATGTTTACCTCTTAGATCCAATATAGACTTCTAACGGGACGGCTTCATGGCGTCATTCCTTCATCTCCACCATAGCCGATAGTGTAATAGTCATGGAGGCACCACGGGAGATATAGCGGGGACTTTCTCCATGACCCTGCAATATCTATAGGTCCTCACCGGAGGTCGAACACATGACCCTATGACGTTTACTTCAACGGCCACGTCATACTACTGGATTGTTATCCAGCTATTGGCAGGTGCCCATTTTGATCTGGCTGTACATCGGAAATTAAATAGGACCTCATAAGAATTTCTGTTTTTTTTTCGAGAGTATCCCGGGGGAAGGAACCCAGAACCTTTAGCCACCTTTTTCGAGAGTATCCCGGGGAACGAACCCAGAACCTTTAGCCACCTTTTTCAAGAGTATCCCGGGGAACGAACCCAGAACCTTTAGCCACCTTTTTCGAGAGTATCCCGGGGAACGAACCCAGAACCTTTAGCCACCTTTTTCGAGAGTATCCCGGGCCACCTAAAGACACAGTCGTTGCCTTCACTGACTAGTAATATTCTAAACAAGTTTAAATCCTACAGCCTATGCTCTTAACACATGCCAACTATAATATTGAAATGATTTGCCTGTGATCATTGATAATTTTTTTTTGTTCCCACATTTATTTCCATTAGCTGGCACCTTGTTAAAACGGCCATAAAAAGAAAAATTGTTGAATTAGCCGGAGCATTTACTGCTGGGAATCGCCGCTGTGTGTCCATCGCAGCTAATGAGCTGGAGCGAGTGTGTGGTGGGGGGGTGGAGCTATTGGTGGTTGTAAGATGTTTCAACAACTGCTTACATACATTAAGTGTATAAATAGGATGTGATTGGGGGGGGGGAAGGAATGTGTTCCTATAAGAATAATAAAAAAAAAAAACATTAGAATTAGAACAAAGATAAATGCCAGTGAGTGAGAGATATAGTGTAGGGGGGGGGGTAAAGAAAGAGTGGAAAAGAGAGAGAGTGGGATATTGGAGAGAGAGACAGACTGGGAGAAAGAGCGAGTTGGGGGGAGGAGAGAGGGAGGGAGAGTTGGAGTGAGATAGAGAGTGGAATGGAAGGAGATGGGGCGAGAGAGAGAGAGAGAGAGAGAGGGGGGGGGGCGGAAAGAGGGAGAGAGAATGGGAGAGAGTGGGAGAAAGTGGAAGAGAGAGTGGGAGGGGGGAGAGGGGGCGAGAGAGAGAGTGAGAGAGAGAGGGAGAGAGAGGGAGACAGAAAGAGAAATAGATAGCAAGAGAGACTTATATATAAAGAGGAAAGAGATACATTCCTAACTCGATAACAGAGAATAATTTTAAGTTATACGTAGACAAAAATTAGCGGGACTGTGAGAAACATAAAGACCCTTGCATACAATGTCAGACAGGTGAATGAAACAGATGTAGATACACAGAGAAAATAACACATAAAGAGACGATAAAGAAGAGGAAGAAATTGTGAGGGCATGAGATGAATCCGTGAGCAGGATTTTCCTTCAGCTATCAATACCACATCAATCAAGTGCATGGCACACCATGCTGGGAGGGGTTGGGATTGCCCCTCCCACCCCACCCCCTTTCAATCAATTAAATACAATTAAATATCAACGGCTGATGTGCACAGATAAACTACCCAAATAAAAATAAAATGTTACATTAACATCTGAGACTAGCATATGAGATTAACATCTGAGATTAAAATCAGGGATTAAAAATAGACACATTATAACAGCCATGTTCAGATGATCAACAGCTGGTAAAAAAAAAACCTGGTAAACAGTTTCTGGTGGACAGCCATGAGGTGATACCTGGCTGGTAGAGCTGTTGGGCGACTCGGTGAGGTGAAGGTGTGACGTTGGTCTGAATTGCGCAGATTAACGATTTCGGGTACAGGCAATGCAAAGTAACATGTCCAATTGCAGTGCCCTCCCCTTCCCCCTCCTCATGGTATATTTAGAGTAAACTAAGTAGATCCGGTGTAAGGGTTATGTGAGATAGACACACACACACACACACACACACACACAAATACGCACGCACTCATACCAGAGCCGTTTTAACAGCCAGCGGAGGACATCGGATAACTATTACAAGTGAATGAATAATAGGCACGTGCCCTGGAGGGTCCATTCGTTAAGACAACACACAAACACACACAAACAGACAAATGACACAGACACCAATACACACACACACACACCACTCATACGGTTGCTCATATAAGTCTTGCAAAATCATGGTCGATTTTGTCATAGAATAAGTCATTTCCCTACATTTTGAAAAAATGTCATATAAGAGGGGGACATTTGCTCCCCCCCCTTACATTTAAAAAAAATAAAGTTGTTATTTGCCCCCCCCCCCCTCTTGGAAAATTTTGGCCCCCCCCCCCCTGGAAAAATTCCTAGCGACGCCCATGCTTGTATCCACTATGTTTACTATATGGCCTTGACCTATCAGTCTATAGTCGTGAGGAATGCACGAGAAAGAGGCACTGTTTGTTATTAAAGTGGGTCAGTGGTTGAATAGACAGCTATGGTAAAACGTCCCAACCTGACCGGAACATTCAAAGTTTAAGTTAGAATTTTAACTTGCAAAATTTTATGAACTTAAGCCAATAAACCAAATGATAAATAAACGTACTAAATTTTGCAAATGAAATACAGTCGATTCCGCTTAATTGGAACACATCGGGACCGGGGCTTTTTGTCCCAATTAAGCGGCTGTCCCAATTAAACATACAAATTTACTATTGGCTTTTTGGTTTGGTTTCTTTGAGATTTGTTCCAAATAAGCGGCTGTCCCAACTAAGCGGTGTCCCAATTAAGCGGAATCCATTGTATTTCTGATAACCAAGTGAAATAGATAATATTCAGAATACAATTTGCATCGTAGATTAATGATATTTTTATCGTGTCTATCAGTTTGTATGTTTTTTGTCTCTGTGCCCATTTTTTGTGCTTGTCCAATATTGAATTAGTAGGCAAACCGTCCATCTCGAAAGATTATGGTAGCGCACTGGTTAGTCATCTAGTCGTTTTTTTGATAGCAGGTTCTTGAGTGACTCAGCAGACCGATCCTGGACTGGCATACTCTTCCACAGTGGCCACAAATGAAGCTGAGTGGGGGACCGAGGGCCTGTTTCTGTCTTACGGTCTTCCTTCTCTGTCTTTTGGTCTCCTGCTGTCGGTTCCTTACTTGTTCACCATTAAGAATGCCTTTGTGAACAGCCTGACGCCACCCACTCCGGTCGTCGGCGAGCTGTTCCCAATTGTCGAGGCTGATGCCGGTCAGTTTGAGGTCGCGTTTGCAGACATCCTTGAATCGCAGTTGCGGGCGACCAGCGGGGCGATGCCCGGTGGCGAGCTCGCCATATAGGATGTCCTTTGGTATGCGTCCATCTTGCATTCGATGCACATGACCCAGCCAGCGTAGACGCCTTTGGCACAGAAGGAGATGCATGCTCAGTGAGCTGGCTTGTTTGAGCACGGCAGTGTTGGTGATTTTGTCCTGCCATCTGATGCCAAGGATGCGACGGAGACAGCGGAGGTGGAAGCTCTCGAGTCGATTTTCCTGTTTGGTATAGGTAGTCCAGGTTTCGCTGCCATATAAAAGAGTGCTGAGAATACATGCCTGGTATACCTTGAGCTTGGTGTTCAGTGTCAAATGTTTGTTAGTCCATACTCGTTTGCTTAGTCTGGCCATGACACTGGTTGCTTTGGCAAGCCTCTTGTCGATCTCGTCATCCAGGGACAGACTGCTGGTGATGGTGGAGCCCAGGTATGTGAATTTGTCGGTGACCTCCAGAACTTCATTGTCGATGGTGATTGAGGGTGGAGCTGGGATGCCTTGACCCATGATGTTGGTTTTCTTGATACTGATGGTCAGTCCGAATTCTATGCATGCTTGAGCTAGGCGATCCATCGGGAGCTGTAGGTGTTCCTCTGTGTGTGCTGTCAGGGCTGCGTCATCAGCGAACAGCATGTCTCTGATAAGGATAGTGCGGATCTTGGTTTTGCTCTTAGGCGGGCCATGTTCAGCAGCTTCCCATCACTTCTGGTATGTAGGTAGACACCTTCTGTAGAGTCTTTAAATGCGAAATTCAGCATCATAGAGAAAAATATGCCGAATAGTGTAGGCGCTAGAACACAGCCTTGTTTTACTCCGCTTTTGATTGTAAAGGGTTCTGAAGTGTCCCCGTCGTAGCTGACTACTCCCTGCATATTATCGTGAAAGGAGTTTATGATGTTGAGTAACTGAGGTGGACATCCGATCTTCTTCAGTAGCAGGAACAGGCCGCTTCTGCTTACTAAGTCAAACGCCTTGGTTAGGTCGATGAAGGCGATGTACAGCGGCATCTGCTGTTCTCTGCACTTCTCCTGGAGCTGACGCACTGAGAATATCATGTCGACAGTGGATCTTTCTTGTCGGAAGCCGCATTGTGATTCGGGGTACACGCGGTTTGCGAGAACCTGAAGACGGTTGAGAACCACGCGTGCAAAGGCTTTGCCTACAATGCTCAGCAATGAAATACCCCTGTAGTTGTTACAGTCACTGCGATCCCCCTTATTCTTGTACAGAGTGACTATCTTGGCGTTGCGCATGTCTTGCGGAACTCTGCCTTCCTTCCAACATAGGCAGAGGAGCTCATGGAGTGGCTCTAATAAGGCAGGTTTTCCGCATTTGATGATTTCAGGCGGGATGCCATCCTCACCCGGCGATTTACCACTGTTCAGGGCATCAATGGCTTTACTGAGTTCATCCATGGTAGGTTCAGCATCCAGCTCCTTCAGGACGGTCAAGTCTTCTATATCGTCCAATGCACTCTGTGTGACAGAGTTTTCACTGGAGTACACCTCTAGATAGTGTTCCACCCACCTGCCCATTTGCTTGCTTTTGTCAGTGATGATATCCCCTGATTTGCACTTCAAGGGTGCAGTCTTCTTTGATGATTTGCCAGTTGCTTGCTTGATGCCTTCATACATCCTCCTTATGTTGCCAGTCTCCGACGCTTGCTGGATGCTATAAGCCAGTTGAAGCCAGTAGTCATTTGCGCAGCTACGGGCAGTCTGCTGGGCCTTTCTCCGAGCAGCCTTCAGCTCCAGAAGATTATGCTGACCTGGGTCGCGTTTGTAGCTTATCAGTGCTTTTCTCTTGGCATCAATGACGGGCTCTAGTTCAACAGCGTTTGCCTCAAACCAGTCGGTATTCTTGTGCTCCTTTGTACCATACGTCAGAGCAGCAGCTCTGTAGATAGTGTTCCGGAGCGAATTCCACATATCTTCTGCATTCGACTCTTGGTTGCAGCTTTGCAGTTCCCCCAGCCTTGCTATGAACTCCTGGTTTTTGGCTTGGTTGGTGGTTTGACTGGTGTTGATTTTTGGCTGGCATTTCTTTTTGGAATGATGGAGTCTCTTGGGGCGCAGCTTTATCTTGGAGGCAATGAGGGAGTGGTCTGTATCGCAATCGGCGCTATGGTAGGCTCTGGTGTTACGAACGTTATTCAGAGAGTCGCGCCTGGTGATGATCAGGTCCAACTGATGCCAGTGATTTGATCTTGGATGTCTCCAGGACGCCTTGTGACATGCCTTGTTCTGAAAGTAGGTGTTTGTCACGCATAGGCCGTGATAGCAGCAGAGTTCGAGTAATCTCTGGCCGTTTTCGTTCATTTTCCCTGTGCCATGGTGACCCAGCACACTTGACCAAGAGTCATGATCAGAACCAACACGAGCGTTAAAATCCCCCAGGAGGTAGAGGTGTTCCGAAGCAGGGACTGCGGCAATTGCGCTGTTTAATAGCTCATAGAACTGGTCTTTAGTCTCCGTGCTGGCTTGCATGGTTGGCGGTACCAGATGCTGTGAATAGACGCAGGGTAAGGATTCTCTCTGTGCCGTGGGAAGGAGGTTCAATCATTTGGAGCAGGCTGTTCTTTATGGCGAAGCCGACTCCGTGTTCTCTGGATTCCTCGACGTCTTTCCCCTGCCAGATAAATGTATAGTGTGCTTCCCTCAAAGATCCAGTCTCTGGGAGGCGCGTTTCTTGTAAGGCTGCCACATCGATGTTTAGTCTGTGCAGCTCAAGATCGATGACTGCGGTCTTGCGGAAGTCATCGATTTTCTGTAAGTCATCTGTCAGTCCAGTGCGCATAGTGCGCACGTTCCAGCTTGCAATGCGGGGAGCTGGAGACTCCGTCTTTATCTTTGAGTGTCTTCCTGGTGCATGTGGTAACGGTCTGCCTGTTGAGCTGCGCTCTAAGCTCCAGGCACCCACTGGAGCAGGCAGGCCGTGGCGGGTCAACACCTTATTGGCCGGGGGCTGCCCAGCTTAAGGCGGGCGGTAGTTGACCAGTGGGACTACGAGGGACCCTCCCACCATTGAAGACAGCCCGTGGCGTCCAGCTCTACGCCAATTGAGCAAGGACTTATAACCCGTAGACTGCTGTCTTCTTGTTTGTGCTCTCGCCGTGAGGCGAGACTGGAGTAACGTCTCCAGAGCGCAGGCCTGGGCGAAGTTTGTGGAGGCCTTGCGCTGCCCAGACAACAGGGCCTCCCTCTCGGCTTTGTCGACGGGGCCCAAGGGGGTGCAAAGCACCACGCTTGGAGACGACTTGGCTGCAGAAGTTGCCGGAAGGACATCGTGAATGGTGTACATCCGTCTTAGGGACCCCGGCTCCTGATTTTTCCTCGGGGTTGACTCCCGAAGCCTTTCCCATTGTTGGGTTAGCCTGCAAGGCAGCAGCGGTTTGAAATCAGAGTTTTCCTTCTTGAATTAAAGATTGATTAACACACACATCTACATAATGTGAAACTAATTAAAAGCTAATTTAAAAACACTTATCTTTTTAACTCAAACACAAAGCATGAGTCATCGCAAAGTCTAACATAATGAGGAATCTATTTATATTGAACCTTGCAACACACAGTTTTAAAATAAAATAATGTTTTCCGGAAGAAAATATAGATGCCCAAAAGAAAGATGCCATTGTGTTTTGAATGCTTTAAATAACAATGAAAGTTCTATAAGTGCAGCACACGTGCAGCTTCAATGTATAAACACTTGAAACTACAAGTGCATCCCGCCTTACAGAAATGATAATAGTGAAACAATAGAAGAAGACGCACAAAAGGATAGCCACTCATTTAACAATGCAAGAACCAAACAAACACTGGCACTCATAACAATGCCAGACAGCTGAAGGAAATCGTGCGAGAAAATCATGGCGTAAATTCTGATTACTTCCTGTAATGGAAAAACTTCTAAATGTATTTATTTTTCCTTGTATTTTCTTCATACATATACATTGCCTGGTTAACGTAGGGAGACGTGGCCGTATGACAGAAGCCTGACCAGTAAACCCGAATGTCTTGTGTTCAGATTCTTTGTTCATACCCACATAATGAATTGATATTCATTCCAAAGCCCAGGAGTATAAAGTCAAGTCCACCTATCATTTACTGTGTTTAATCGAAATTCAAACCGCGTGAAGTTAATCTCTGCAAAGAGTGATTCCTTATTTAAAAAAGGAATATTTTCCCAGTAACGGGACGGTTTATATATTATTTAACGCTAAAAGGATAAGACAATTTTCCCCCATCCCCATTATATCACAAATTCATGAACCCACTTCAATGTTCACACCCCACACCACTTCTCTCCAGCCCATACATTTCTCCAAAGAAGGTTGAAAGTATAATGAATTTCTATTTTTTTTCTTATTTAAGACATAATATTACAACTTTTGGTGTCTTACTTAAAATATTAGCGTTTACTTTGAAACCGATTGTCTTAGAGCATTGAAAGCTATGTTTCCGATTTTATATTTGTCATATAAGAGAAAATAAGGTATATTAGACTTGAAATGTATCCAATTGTTATTAACGAAAATTTAGTTGTATACAAGAAGACTATAAATATCCTAGTAAAATCCACGATGGATTAAAGCTGCGCAAGTCTAAGTGCGAAGAGATGAGAGACGACTTTCACATTATCTGACGGACCCCTTAAATGATGTTTACTTTTTTTTATCCCCAAGCCAGAAACGATATTAAGTGTGTCCAAGAAGAAATTAGAACTCTACATTCAATATTTAAGAACCCTGAAAGGAAGCTTACCATTTGAAGAGATCTGTCACCGACATTGTCACGTACTTACTTTCTCCCCCCCCCCCCTCAAGCTAGCCATTGGCAGACTACGGGCCGCGGACATAATGCGGCCCTCGGGATTGTTTCATCTAGTTCGTCTCTTGTTTCACATTGAATCGCATGACTAGCCTTTTTATGTTATGACGTTTACATATCAACACTCCCTCCATCTGTTCTTTTTTTCCCGGCCCGCCTGTCTTATATATAGGAACTTACTGTGGGCCGCGTATAGAAAAGTTTGCCGACCCGTTCACTAGACAGTAAATAAAATGAGTTGTGTATGTAATGAGACTGTATCGACCTCAGCTATGCCAGTATATAAAAGATAATCAACACCGCTGCCTGTTTTTTGTTGTTTTTTTTGTTTCATTATGATTTATTGGTCATTGTTTATTGGTCATTGTTTATTGGTCATTGTTAATTGGTCATTGCTTATTGATCATTGTTTATTGGTCAATGTTTATTGGTCATTGCTTATTGGTCAATGGTCATTGTTTATTGGTCATTGTTTATTGGTCATTGTTTATTGGTCATTGTTTATTGGTCATTGCTTATTGGTCATTGCTTATTGTCCATATATGTTTGATATCTAACGATAACCTATGGGTGTGACGGGAAAGGGAACAAACCAAGTCCAGTAACAGATAAGTATGAAATAACATGGACACTTAAATATATTGATCAATAAAAATAACGCTATCACCCCATCCTCTTCCATTTAATAGGTAAACAACAACAACATCTGGACATAATGTCCTCTCTCTCTATTTTGTCGATCTGTTTTGAATTGTATTATTATTATATTTATTCACCCAATGTCTTTTCTGTCTTTCATTCCTTCTATCTTTTCTTTCTTATATTCCCTCACTTTCTTTCTTTCCTTCCCTCTCATTCTTTTTCTTTATTTCCTCCTCTCTCTTTCTTTCTCGTTCTTCTTTCTCGTTCTTACTGTCCTTTTCTCATTCTTTCATTCTATCTCTTTTTTTCTCGTTCTTTCTTTCCTTCTTTCTCGTTTTTTTTCTTTCCTTCCCTATCTTGTTCGTTCTTTCTTTCCTTCCTTCTTTTTTTTCTTTCTTTCTTTCTTTCTTTCTTTTTTTCCTTTTACAAAGATATGTAATAAATATTTTTCGCTTATTATTCCAAAATAAATAAATACATTTTATATAAGATGAATTAAAACTGATGGAAAAAAAATCCCAACAACAGAGATTAAATTTTAAAATTAAATATTCCATAAATACATTTTTACGAGTTCATTTTAGAAAAATATTTTTTGATCATTTTATGCATCAATTTTTACATCCATTACATCCATACACTATTTCATTTTTTAATATTGTAAATCTGAAATCAAATTCTCCATCGAAAAAAAAAATCAGTCGTCATATACACTTAATAACATAAATGTAACAATATTTTTTTTTTGTGGAAAATTACCGGGAAATTTAGTAGCAGAGTTGCAGGCTTGTCCAGTTGTAATGTCCTCGGTCTGAAGAGGTCAAAACCAGCCCCCCAAATCCGAATGAATGTATCAGGAAATTGATGTCCAATTATTCGAAGTATTGATGATCTTAGGGTGGCTTAGTGTCAGTGTGGTTGTAAGCCGGACTGGCAGGACGCAGACGACCATGGTGAAATGAC
The DNA here is from genome assembly GCA_021962125.1 of Bulinus truncatus. NCBI lineage: Eukaryota > Metazoa > Mollusca > Gastropoda > Planorbidae > Bulinus > Bulinus truncatus. Next base: position 398,005 of record JAGDYQ010000021.1, read on the forward strand.
AGCTGATAGCAATTATCTCCCTCTCCCCTCACCCCTCTCCCTCTCCCCCCCCCCCATACCTTTCCGCCTCAAGGGAAACATAAGACTAATACCTACAAAGCAGAGATGACATGACCGACACAATTTACATCTACGGCGACATTTTATAAACATCACACACATACACACAAACACACACACACAGAGACACTCACACACACTCACATCATTAAAACCTCAGCCAAAATTGTGGTAAGATACTTGATTATAACGGTGAGGTGTTGATTTCCCTAACCGCCACCAGTTTTACGTAAACAAAATGAACATACATACAAACAACAACAAAAAATAACCCATCAAAATAAATATGTTATACAATGAAATAAATATGTTATACAATGAAATAAATATGTTATACAATGAAATAAATATGTTATACAATGAAATAAATGTTATACAATGAAATGAATATTATACAATGATTTAAATATGTTATACAATGATATAAATATGTTATACAATGAAATAAATATGTTATACAATGAAATAAATATGTTATACAATGATATAAATATGTTATACAATGAAATAAATATGCTATACAATGAAATAAATATGTTATGCAATGAAATAAATATGTTATACAATGAAATAAATATGTTATACAATGATATAAGTATGTTATACAATGAAGTAAATGTTATACAATGAAATATATATGTTATACAATGAAATAAATATGTTTATATACCTGTTAAATATGTTATACAATGAAATAAATATGTTATACAATGAAATAAATATTATACAATGAAAGAAATATGTTATACAATGAAATAAATATGTTATACAATGAAATAAATGTTATACAATCTAATAAATAGGTTATACATTGAAATACACATGCTATACAATCCAATAACTGTTATACAATATAATAAATAGGTTATATAATCAAACAAACATTTTATTACAAATAGAACCAGATTTCCTAGTGTCCTCTAACACAGTTGTTTGTAACTGCTCCTGAATAATGGCGGGTTTCGAACCTGAAACCACCATAACGACAGTTGAAATCTTACCACCCGGCCATACCTTGTTATATAAAAGGTGAAAGGGTTGAAGGATGACCTATGTGGTCAGCAATGTTTATGAATGAAAGATGCAAACAGACTTGTTCCGTCTTCGTTGGACCTGGTACACCATATTTCTCTTTGACAGTCTGTAATTCCTTCTCTCTCTCTCTCTCTCTCTCACTTAAATCTCTCGTGAAATATATGTCTTTCTCCCACCCTTCTCCCCCCTCCCTTCAAACTATTCCGCTGTCGTAATTCCCGCTTGTAATTCCGCAGTACAAAGATGTTTAGTGTCACCAGTAGCGTATTTATCTGCTGGCATCTTGTTATCTCGCTCTGACACCAGGGAAAAAACCGAAGTGCCCGCCCAGATAATACGAGGCCATGACTAAAGATTTATGACCAATGGTCATCAGAACGTGCGAGTCTGTTGACGCGGAAGACGGTCTGTCCGAAGCTAATAGAACAAAAAACAAAAAACTAACACTTGGTTCAAAAAAATATTTCTAATGAGATTTTTATTTCCTGTTAATTTCACAGTTAAAAAATAGTACCAAGTACGGTCCGCTATACAAGTACAACATGTTAGCCAAGTACGGTCCGCTATACAAGTACGGCATGTTAGCCAAGTACGGTCCGCTATACAAGTACGACATGTTAGCCAAGTACGGTCCGCTATCCAAGTACGACATGTTAGCCAAGTACGACATGTTAGCCAAGTACGACATGTTAGCCAAGTACAGTTCGCTATCCAAGTACTACATGTTAGCCAAGTACAGTCCGCTATCTAAGTACGACATGTTTGCTAAATACGGTCCGCTATAAAAGTACGACATGTTAGCCAAGTACGGTCCGCTATCCAAGTACGATATTTTAGCCAAGTACTGTCCGCTATCCAAGTATGACATTTATCCAAGTACGGTCCGCTATCCAAGTACGGTCCGCTATACAAGTACGACCAGTTAGCCAAGTCCAGTTAGCCCAGTGCGGCCCTCTTTTTAAGTACGACGTGTTAGCCAAGTACGGTCCGTTATCCTAATTGTGTCCCGTTAGCCAAGTACGACCAGTTAGTCTGTTTGAGCCTGGCAACGGCTTTGCTCCCCTCCACTCTTTGACATCAATGACGGTTACTTTCTATTCGTTCATATAAACTCCATGTAATTCTAAGCCCAGCCTACTTAATATACTAGTATAAATACATCTAACATATATTGCTGTCACGGCTAGTGCTTCTGTCGTCATCTGCATTTATTCAGGATCATCGTTAATAAGATCTTTTTTAGGAATTCAATGGAACGACTTTAAAACCAACAAAGAAATTAGAGACATTGCAGGACAGCCCTATGTCTCAATCTTGATCGAAAGAAGAAGATGGCAATTCGTGGGACATGGGATGCGGGGAGACAACAGAAGAATAGTGAAACAATCGCTTAGCTGGGAGCCGATTGGAAGAAGAAAAAGGGGAAGACCTCGCGTAACACTGAAAAGAACTCTAATCAAAGAGGTAAAAAATGCCATTATAGACTGCCTAAAAACAATAGAAAAGCTAGCTCAAAACAGACAGAACTGGAGAGACACGCTGAGAGCCCCATGTGACGTCTAATGGCACAATAAGGATTAAGATTAAGATATTGCTCCATTCTAAACATATATATATATATATATATATATATATATATATATGTTCTATAAAACATATCTTTTATTTCAATGAAACATATACAGCTTGTTATAATATTTATTTGACCAACAGTTCTGAGCTGGAGCGTGATTCAACATTACTTCAACCAATTTCTCTGCAGCTCCTGAATGCTAATTATTCAAATAGCCTATGGTCATAGTATAAATTTTCTACCGAGAGTAGAAAAAAAATGACGTATTGATCATTTATTTAGCAAGGAACTGACTGGTCAGTCTTACACACCAGGCCCCGGAATCAAGGTCAACCAACTCTAAATCGTAAATCCATCCATCGTCAAAATGTGTGTTCTCGTTCAATAAGATGTTAGAGGTTTTTTAAAGAGGGGGGAAGGGGATAGATTCCGATAGATTGAGACGCCAGAGCGTGTTAAGCTGTTTAACATTCATTTGATATGAGCTATCGGTTTGGGTTGTGATGGTGGAGGAGTGTGTGTGTGTGGGGGGGGGACTACTCTCATGTTACATGACTAGCAAGGGGTAAACACTCTTAGAGAGAATTCTTAACTAACTGTCAGCATAAAGATGAATTTATTTATTTCCTGGCTTTTATCCGTTGCCCCGTGAGGTCGTCGCGAAATTCAAAACTACATTATGCAAACCAAAAAGCTAATGCAATGTGTTATTTATAGGGGGAAAAAATACAAGTTTGTTTTATAACATTATGTTAAAATTTAACCAAAAAAAAAAAAAAACATTTCCAGACAAACATAACCATAATTTACCAAATATTTCAAACTTCTACAATAGGAAGTTCCAACTATATAGTTTTCTCGACTATCCCGCCCAATTAAAAAGAATTACCAAACCATTTATTCCTCACTTATCTATATACATAATAGCGGTGTGGGTTCTGCGTTAAATCGAAAGTAAAGAATGAATACAACAGTATTCCAGTTTAATATCGTCAAACGTAAACAATAGTAATACAATCGTGAAAAAATCGGATCTGTCCGAAAACAAAAATAACGTAGGCTAAGCCATTTAGCGTGAAAATTCTACAGCAGGGTCTAAGCATTCTACAGTAGGGGCCAGGCAATATCAGGAGGGGGGGTGGCAGGTAATACATTTTACTAAGTAGAACAAATAAGCAGATGGGGCCAGACAGAAGGCAGGGGGGGCGGCCCCCCTAGTCCTCCCAGGACGCTACGGGCCTGCCTAGGCTACTGATTAAACCTAAGGGTATGTAACTCTTTGGAAAGGTTTTGCAGGGTACAGCTAGTTTCATATATTTTTTTTTTAAATTAGGCCGTATAGTAGCCATTTCATAATAATCTCTGAACCGGATAACTGAGAAACAACTGATACTATGTACATTGTATAAACTGCATACCAACTGTTACACATGCACTGGGTAGTAATAGATTTGAATTCTCCAGCAGTAAGACGAGTACCAATATATACTTCATTCAAATATGAAATAATAACTTCAGTATTCGAATCAATATAATAATGAATCAACTTAATTCAAAGATGAAAAGATTAAATCGAGCAAAGGATGGTTTTTAATAATTAAAATGCAATCTTAAAAAAAAAAAAAACTTCTATCTTCCCCATTTGATTTCTTTAAAACCAGAATTGCAGTTAAATTCAAATAATGCAACAGAGAACTCTGGATCCTTTTGAATTCGCTCCCCTTGAGGATACAGACCGGAGTCTCTAACCCTGCCTGATTCAAATTTCAAGAGTTATTCCCCACAATTATAATTTTGTTTTTGTTTTTTAAAGTAAGGGCTATGAATAGGAGATGGTCGATGAGTTATCTGTTCATTATATCCAGTTATCTGTTCATTATATCCAGTTATCTGTTCATTATATCCACAATATAACTTAACTACATATGGTATTTTATAGACGTATGCATTGATTAATTCGTTAATCTAGAGACAGTAAAAAAAAAATAGTCGAACTCTAAATGTCTGTTAGTCTGTTGTTCTGTCAGTCTATCTATGCATCTATACTTATAGCTAATGTCCGTCTGTATTCCATTCATCTATTTGGTAAGTATTTATGCCATTCAGTATTTTCTATTCGTCTGTTTCTCTTTTTGTCATCAATCCATCCGCTCTGTCCGTCCGTCCATCCACCCACCCACCCGGTCACCCACCCACCCGGTGAATATATTAATATCTTTGTCTGTCTTTCTCTCTTACTAATGCATATACATCTGTTGGTGCACGCTCTTTTGGACATACCTCATATTGATACATTTTGATAAACAGAGTTGTTAAAACGGTCAAATAAACATCTGACGAATATCCTGAATTAAGACGCGTGACGAAAAAAAGAATACAACAATATTAATTACTTTCAAAGCAATGCCATTATTTGAAATTTTTTTTCTGCTTTGAAAAAAAGGGCTTAACTATTTATTTTTACCACAGTGTAAGATAACTTGTTGTAAAGTTTTGTATAACACAGTGTAAGATAAATTGTTGTAAAGATTTGTATGACACAGTGTAAGATAGCTTGTTGTAAAGTTTTGTATAACAAAGTGTAAAATAGCTTGTTGTAAAAGATTTGTATAACACATTGTAAGATAGCTTGTTGTAAAGATTTGTATAACAAAGTGTAAGATAGCTTGTTGTAAAAGATTTGTATAACACATTGTAAGATAGATTGTTGTAAAGATTTGTATAACAAAGTGTAAGATAGCTTGTTGTTAAGTTTTGTATAACACATTGTAAGATAGCTTGTTGTAAAGATTTGTATAACACATTGTAAGATAGATTGCTGTAAAAGATTTGTATAACACGGTGTAAGATAGCTTGCTGTAAAAGATTTCTATAACACATTGTAAGATAGATTGCTGTAAAAGATTTGTATAACACGGTGTAAGATAGATTGTTGTAAAAGATTTGTATAACACGGTGTAAGATAGATTGTTGTAAAAGATTTGTATAACACAGTGTAAGATAGATTGTTGTAAAAGATTTGTATAACACGGTGTAAGATAGATTGTTGTAAAAGATTTGTATAACACAGTGTAAGATAGCTTGTAAAAGATTTGTTTTACATATTTCTTTTAGTTTTACGAAACAAAGGTTCGGTAAATAATGAGTGTGATGCTCAAACAAATTAGGTCAGCATTGTATAGATTTATAAGCATGTATACTGACCAGGAAGTTATATTAAAGTGATATTCAACCAGGCATCCACAGAATAAATAGGCTGATGCATGATAGCTCCAGCACTAATTGGTGTCATTAGCAAGAGAAAGGTCAGGGGTATGACAAATAAAAGAAAGCAATCGTTGTACAAGTTGTTATATATATATATATATATATATATATATATATATATATATATATATATATACAGTCGATTCTGCTTAATTGGGACACATCGGGACCGCGGCTTTTTGTCCCAATTAAGCGGCTGTCCCAATTAAACATACAAATTTACTATTGGCTTCTTGGTTTGGTTTCTTTGAGCTTTGTCCCAACTAAGCGGTGTCCCAATTAAGCGGAATCCACTGTATATATATATATATATATATATATATATATATATATATATATATACTTAATTAAATATAAACGGATTAATTTGCAAAGAACATAAACACATAAGCGAAATCAACTTAAACTCCTGACTAATATTTGAGGCAATGTTAATAAATATCATGTAACGATAACCCATTTTCAGAAAGTATAATGCAAACAAAGCTTGTAATGATAAGAGAGAGAGAGAGAGAGAGAGTGTGTGTGTAGAAACGTGGAAATAAATTTAATAGAAGTAACTTAATAAATAGTATCCTTACCTTTGGGGAATGAAGGGGAAATTATAATGATAGAGGCTTCATTAGTTTCAAACTATACTATCCTCAAGATATTGATCTCCTGTTTAGCCCCAAGTAATTGAAAGTTGAGAATATCTCAAAATTCAGCATTCAGTCAGTAGGAATATTTTGAGAGAAGACATGGGAGGCGACGGCCGTATGTATTTGTGCTGAAAGTCTGGAGTCCAAATATGTAAACAGCTTTCGTCGAGGAACTCACTTGTCCTGTGAGGCATTATGTGGAAAAAACACATCTGACTGACCCGTGTCCATGCAGAGATGACTAAAAATTGTCTTGGGTAGGTCTAAATCAATACATACTATTTATTAAACTCTTGTCAGCTGGATATAAATTTTGGATAGTGTGCTATCAGCTGAATGTGTTATCTGGTAACTTGATAAACTCACCGGAAAGTTGTCTGATGAATATATATTGTTAGGGCACTAGTACACTATACACTGGTCAAATAGATACATTCAAAAGTAATAGGTTATTTGGATATGTTCCCTGGAAACTGATCAACTGGATATATTCTCTGGATACTGTTCAATATGATATATTCACTAGCTACTGGTCAACTACACAGACAAATTCACTTGATATTGGTTAGTTGGATATATTCACTGGACGCTGGTCATCTGAATCTAATCCGATGTCTGAAGAACCGTACACAGCCAATAATCCCGGATGAATGTAAATGAACAGATTACGTCCGCGGTGACAACTGATTGACGTCAAATTAGTAATGACCAACTTCACCAAGAAGACTTGAATCTACAAATAGAGAATAAAAGCAACATGTAAATAAATGTGTATATCTATTTAAAATACCGCTTGGAAAACAATAATAAAACAAACCCGATTCTTCATGTCTTGTAATTCTAAAAAAATGTAGTTTTTTAATAAACAATGCATAACAGTATTAAGTCAATATGTGTTTGTTTTGAACAAAATTGTTTTCGATAAAATCCACTTGTTTACAAAAATACCTGAATTCATAAGGTTGTGTTTTAAGTTGAGTCGCATTTAATGGACCGTGTATCAGTTTTTCAAATGTTCAGCCGTTGCACTGCATAACATAAATCCAATATAGACAATTTCAAAGAAAATAAAACTGATAACACAAAAATATAACAATGTCCGTTCCTTTGTCTTATTCACTATACTTCTCTACTAAAACTCTTAAAAGCCACAACAACGTCTTAACAAACGTAACAAAAGTTCTCATTCAGTGCTACACAGATGGACAACAGTCTCACAGCCATACACTGTCCACTGGTGGTCTCTGTCCATACCCACGTAACACACTAACTGACCCAAAACTTTACATGACTTGCACGCTCGTTCACGTGCATTAATCATATCGTCTGTACCTGTTCAAATGTCAAAATGTCCGGTCAAACAGTTTCAGTCCAACAGTTTCATTGTCCAGTTAAACAGTTTCAATGTCCAGTCCAACAGTTTCATTGTCCAGTTAAACAGTTCCAAAGTCCAGTCCAACAGTTTCATTGTCCAGTTAAACAGTTCCAATGTCCAGTCCAACAGTTTCCTTGTCCAGTTAAACTGTTCCAATGTCCAGTCCAACAGTTTAATTGTCCAGTTAAACAGTTTCAATATCCAGCCCAACAGTTTCATTGTCCTGTTAAACAGTTACAATATCCAGTCAAACAGTTTCAATGTCCAGTCAAACAGTCTCAATATACAGTCAAACAGTTTCATCGTCCAGTCAAACAGTTTCATCGTCCAGTCAAATAGTTTCAATGTACAGTCAAACAGTTCCAATGTCCAGTCCAACAGTTTCCTTGTCCAGTTAAACTGTTCCAATGTCCAGTCCAACAGTTTAATTGTCCAGTTAAACAGTTTCAATATCCAGCCCAACAGTTTCATTGTCCTGTTAAACAGTTTCAATATCCAGTCAAACAGTTTCAATGTCCAGTCAAACAGTTTCAATATACAGTCAAACAGTTTCATCGTCCAGTCAAACAGTTTCATCGTCCAGTCAAACAGTTTCAATGTACAGTCAAACAGTTTCAATATCCAGTCAAACAGTGTCATTGTCCAGTCAAACAGTGTCATTGTCCAGTCAAACAGTTTCAATGTACAGGTCAATAGTGAGCCTTGTTCATTGAGTTTTAACCGTTTTAACTTTACTCAGAGATAGAACCTGTACCTACTATATAATTTACTAGTGACTGACTTCTCTACTTTGTTTATAGAATCTGCCCAAATCCTACAGAGACAGCATGGGGCAGATATTATGAGACTGAATCCGCTAACTTCACAACACAGACCTATCTCACACTATTATCGTCACCATGTAACCGGCTGATTAATTCATCCAATTTCTTCTACTTTGTTTAATACTTTACCAAATCTTACAATAAAACTTTTTGAAGAATTTGATACAAAAAGAAAAGAATAGCCTCTGTATTCTAATCTAACTCTAACTTCACTGACAGAAGTTGTTACCTGACAATAAACAGACACTACTTTTTCACCTATAAAACACAGGTACAGAACCCCATCAAGTGATGCCTAGTACTTTGTTTAACGTGTTTCCTTGCGCAATGGTACTTGGATACAACCTGAGTTTATCCACTACTGCATCTGCTACCTGCTGCTATGTTATTAAAGATGGATGTGATGTAGGACTAATGTCACACTCACACTCGTCGTCATTACAGACGTCTGAATATAATTTACTTGTTCTCTTTCCCCCAACCAATGTCAGATATCCATATCAGATACCCATGTCAGATATCCATGTCTGATCCACATGTCAGATACCCATGTCAGATACCCATGTCAGATACCCAATGTCAGATAACCATGTCAGATCCACATGTCAGATACCCATTCAGATACACATGTCAGATACCAATGTCAGATAACCATTTCGTATTCAGATGTCGGATACCCATGTCATGGTACCCATGTCGGATAACCATGTCAAATACACATGTCAGATACCCATGTCGTATTCCCATGTCAGAAGCCCATTTGTAAGTTGGGTGGACTCGGGAGTATGTTACCAGTAAAGTTTCCCTTCTTAATCCTGTACTGACCATCGGGGGTAGTATGAAGTATATTTCATATTTTTTTTTTGGTAGACGAGGCTATTCTAAGGGTTTATGAAGCTAGTGCAATACCTAGCCGACTTTACTTTACCAAACTAATGTCGGATACCCATCGATCGGCACTAACTGGTGTTAAAACTTGGGACATTTCGGTTGGAAGTCGAGCGCTCTAACACACTGCCACCTCTCACGTCTTCCCAATGGTTTAAAGAAAAATATGAATGACTTTAAATGGCTTTTTGTTTGTTCGGCTGATATGATTTTTTTTTTCATTTCGTTTTAAGACATCTGTTATTATAAAAGCAATAAATTAGTGATTCCTAATAAACACAACACATTAGTGTCTCCTAATTAAAAAAAAATTCAAAACATCCAAAACACAATCTGCTGAATTTTTTTATCAGTTAATAAAGGAACAATGAGTACCCTCCCCTGGTATTAGTAACTGATGTATTGAAGATCCGAACCTGCCACCTACGCATTTAATATCAAGAGGACACCGTCCATCCACGCATCCATCATATATAACAGATCTGGAGTTAGATATTTCCACGCCTTCATAGATTATAAATTATTTTTACCACTTTTACTGAGATGCGTAGTTTCAATACAATAAATCTGCAAGAAGGTTTGAAAAAAAAATTATGTCCGTAATGGCGCTTGCATATTTTGCGCCTGTTGGCATCAACAAATTATGTACAACATAAAGCAACATTTTTCCGACTTGTATTAACAAATTAAGTATAACATAACTTAAAACAACATTGTTCCGACTAGCAATAACAAATTAAGTACAACATAACTTAAAACAACATTGTTCCGACTAGCAATAACAAATTAAGATCAACATAACTTAAAACAACATTGTTCCGACTAGTAATAACAAATTAAGTACAACATAACTTAAAACAACATTGTTCCGACTAGCAATAACAAATTAAGTACAACATAACTCAAAACAACATTGTTCCGACTAGCATTAACAAATTATGTACAATGTACAGCAATAGCTTTAGGCAAAAATTTACATCTTTTGTTTGTATTGATCAGATGTTGCCCCCCCCCCCCCCCCACCCCACAATGTGTTTCCATTGTCCGCCGGACCAATCACCCGCACACCTGGAATGTCCAGGTAATACCTGAACTCATCTGCTTTTAATTCCCCACGTGCCCGACACAGTGACGAGAACATTGCAGGAAAAACAAGATGAACCGACTGGATCAATGAAACGCCTTGACCTTGAATAAAAAAAAACGAGTGTAGTTAGATAATAGTACTGAAAGTAGAAAGTCAGAAGGCTGCTCAGCGTGAGTTTGAGCCTGGTAGGGAATGTAAGAGAACAGTCAGGCAAACTTCACTGACCAACTAACAAACAAACCGAGCATGTTTGTATAATAGAGTAATCGTATACGGTTTAACCCCTTTTTTTCTTTTAGCCGACTCACGTAGAAATGGAACAAAACTGGGTATCGATCCAAGAAAGAAGATGATTGGGGGTAAACAATTCCGTTATTCAAGTGTAAAAAAAATCAAAATGATAGTTTTAAAAAAAATTTAGTATTCGTCCAACGTAATGGAATCGATTATTCCTTAATGAAATAAATAACGAAAATTGTAAATTATCGATTCAGCAAGATAAACTCGATACTCTTTTCTTTACTTTTTTGTTTTAAATCGATGCAAGTGGTCTCAAAAAACAAACAAACACAAGAAAACGGACAAACATTCGCTTCTTTTTTGTTGTTTATCTCGGTGAATGCTCAGGCCAAAGCCGGTAATTGCTGGGACAAAAAGGAGATGATGTCTTGCTTTGTAGAAGAGGAGGAGAGAAGAAAGATAGTGAGAAGGGGAGAGAGTGGTAGGGGCAGAGGGAGGAAGAGAAGTGGAGAGGGAGAGAGAGAGGAAGGGAGAGACGGAAGGAAACGTCGAGAGGGAGAGATGGAGAGAGGAAGGGAGGGTCAGGAAGGGACAGTGAGGTAGAGGAGAGAGACAGAGAGAGGAAGAGACGGAGGGAGACAGCGAGAGGGAAAGATGGAGAGAGGAATGGAGAGACAGTAAGGAAGAGTGAGGTAGTTGGGGAGAGACAAAGAGAGAGAGAGAGGGAGATAGAGAGAGGGAGAGACAGGAAGGGATACCGAGATAGAAGGGGAGAAAGGAGGGAGAAAGAGAGGGAGAGGGAGGGAGAGGGAGGGAGAGAGAGAGGCAGAGACAGACAGGAAGAAAGAGAAAGAAGTAGGATGTATCCTTTTTTAAAAAAAAGCCAAGAATTAAGAGGTAGAGATGAGGAAAGGTAGAAAGTGGGTCTGACGTCACCGTAAATGCACGCGACATTATTGCCACATTAAATGAATAATAACATGGCCAATCTGCCACAAGAAGACAATATTGTAAGAGGAACAAATAATATGATTTTTTAAACCTTATTCGTCTGGTTGTGTACTCTTATAAATCGCCTCGACTCAACGATGGCCAATCTGGCTCGAAATAAACCGGTTTCCTCAAAATTGATCCATGTATGATGATGAATTATAAATAATGGAAATGGATGAAGTATTTCTCGTTGACATTACACAAAAAAAAAAATAAACAAACATAATATATAAACATAAATAAAATTCAATTAATTACATTTCCACTTGCGTTGGAAGATTGTAAGGCGTGTATTTACTTCTTATCCCTGCGATACATAGATTCAGAGGGCGATGATATAAGACAACACACGTATCTTCTTAACATTGGTATGAACGAATGTTTGTTTGATTCTCTGTCTTACAGTGATTCTCAAAGTGGGGGGAGGCGCCCTGTTTACTGATAAGTCGCGAGATGGTTTAAAGTGCGTTCGAAAATAATAATGTAATAATTACATGATCAAAAATATATTCACACATAATTTCAGATTTTAAGTTTCTTCCACTCTTTTTCTTTTTGTCCTGGTGGGGCTCGGTGTGTGGGTGTGAGGTCCCTGATAGGATGAGATAAAATCCCTCAGATCCTATAATCCATTAATGGGGCAGTTAGTATGGGGGCCCTTCTTTCACCCCCCCACCAAAGCCGATAGTGCAATGACGGAGGTACCACGGGAGATAAAGCGGGTACTTAAGCCATGACCAGAAAAATGTATTGGTCCTCACCGGAAATCAAACCAGGGACACTAAGGTCGTCAGTCGAGCGCATTACCTCACGACCACAGTCCCCGCTAGTGGGTGCTCGGTAGCCTAACTGGTTTCTCATTGTCTAGTGAATCTTACAAGCTTGAGAACCACTGGTGTAGAAATGTGCAGAGGCGAAGTCAGGTCGGGCAAGTTCCCAAGCTCAGACCCTAAATATTGGGGCGCGCTAGACAGAGACAGGGTGGACCAGTCCGGAAGCTAGCTGGCCATTGGGCTCTATGGCAGTCTCCAGATGTTGAGAGACACAGCAAGTCTGATCTCACGGGCTCTAAGAGACTAAGTCTCAGCCCGCAGAATACTGAGAGAGTTCAAAGAGAGAGAGAGAGAGAGAGAGAGAGAGAGACAGGAAAAAATAAAATTCAAGTGAAAGTCTTGGTATTTGAGGGAGTCAATCGTAGTTGGGGCTCGGGGCGCTCCCTACACCCCCCACCCCACTTGGTGCACCCTTCCTTAGATTCGCCTATGTCGATATATGTATAAATCTATTTATAAATGTGATATGTATCTATCAGCGTTGGTATTACAGATTTTTTTTCAAGCCTGTAATATGAAAAGCCAACATCAACAATAGCTAATGATCCATTTGATGTCCATTAACGAAGACAGGGAACACACACACACACACACACACAAGAGAAAAGACAATGTCTCTTGTCGCTTTCAATAGAACAATGACACGTGTCCGTACACAGATGTACATGCCATTACGACATTTTCCTGTTTGATTGTTTTGTTTCGTTTTTTGCTGTGAGACCTTGGCATACTTCGTTGTGCGCAAATTAACCAATCAGTCCAGTAGAAAGAAAAACGACAATAGACAACGAGTACAATAAGGTCGACCTTTTGTGAGGTCATCAGGGCCTCATTAAGATTTACTTTGCAGTAAACAAAGTAATCTCCTTGAAATGTTTATTTGTTTTGTCTGTATAAGTAGCCTCCCCTGATCTAATTAAAAATTGCAATTAAAATTTAAATAAAACTCAATACAATGTATTATTTTCAAATCTAAATAAAACTCATTACGATAAAGAATTGTGTTGCATGGAAACAATATAATTTTATTTAAAAGAACATGCAGTAACGTTTTGCCTTGAGAATTATATTTTTAAAAAAGCAAAATTTTAAATAATATTTAAACTAATTAAGACCATTTTTTTTAAAAATATAATACATTTTTCATATTTTTAGCACATCACTTCGTTATATTGCGTCTTATGCAATACCAAATGTGTGATTAAGCTCAGCTTATCGCACTTAAAAAGTAATACAACATTTATGGTTTAGAAGAATTCAAGTAAATAACCGATCTGTGTCTTTTTAGAGTCGCACAAAACTGTTTGAAGAGATGAATCTCCTTGTAAAGCGATAATTTCAACCAACATTCGTTAATGTAGTTATAATAATAATAATAAAACTAAAAAGATCAAAAATGGTTTCAAAAACATTCCCAGATTTCTTCTGCGCGGAGCAATGTCACGCTGACATGTGCTGGCTGTTGACCTTTCCTTGACAAACCGGTTGCTCGATTTTTCAAAGCAGTTATTTGAAAGGGGAGGGGGGGGATAAAAAAAACAAACCCCCGGTCATTTGAAGGACAAAATTTAGTGCCGGACTCAAGCGGTTAGAACCCGGCACGTTTGAAGGAGGCGGAAAGAAGAAATAAAAAAACAACTAAAAGCATTAGTGAATGTCGTAGTGAGATGTCATAGTGATATGTTATAGTGAGATGTCATAGTGATATGTTATAGTGAGATGTCATAGTGAGATGTCAAAGTGAGATGTCATAGTGATATGTTATAGTGAGATGTCATAGTGATATGTTATAGTGAGATGTCATAGTGAGATGTCATAGTGAGATGTCATAGTGAGATGTCATAGTGAATGTCATAGTGAGATGTTATAGTGAGATGTCATGGTGATATGTTATAGTGAAATGTCATAGGCAGATGTCACAGTGAGATATAGATAGATGTCATAGGGAGAAGTTGGGAGATGTCATAGTGCTATGTTTTAGTAAAATGTCATAGTGATATGTCATAGGGAGATGTTTTAGTGAGATGCCACAGTGAGATGTTATAGTGAAGTGTCATATGAAGATGTCATTTGGAGATGTCATAGGGAGATGTCATAGGGAGATGTCATAGGGACGTGTCATTGTAATGTAAAATATTGTAATCATCAACGAATGTACGAATCGATGAAAATAATTTTCCCTCATTCTTATAATAAGGTCGTTGTTGTCGTTCTAGAGTAAAGAGCTGAAAATCGGTTTCTCTCATTGAATAGTTAATGCAGCGGTCCTCAGACTTGAGCGATTCGCGACCATTAAGAGACTTGTTTTTTTTTTTTGGTTTTTCGCGATCCTTATGAGAAGGGCCCATAAAGAAAAGCAGTTATTTTATTTTTGTGGGCCACCCACTTGAAAAGAGTAAGTGGGTCGCTCACCAGATTTTAAGGACCACATGCTTAGTGTTACCGCAACAAAAGACACACAAAAATAAGTGTACACGCTATTAAAAAAAAAGACTTAAGAAGTCAAGCTTATAGTTATGAAACGGAATAGATTTAAAAAGGACTATACGTATTACTCATGCAGCAATGTCATGGTTTGTTTATTGAGGCACTCACAATGCCCAACCACTTACAACAGTCCTCTTTGCGGTAATATTGCCCCCCCCCCTCGGTATCTCCCCCCCCTCCCTTCCCAGGCAAATCCGTCAGACAGGATTCATACCACAAGGACTCAAAAGAATAAAATGTTTAAATTTTTAATTTTCATTGGTTCCCAGTGTTCTTGAAATTCCCAGTGTTCTTGAAGTTCCCAGTGTTCTTGGGGTTCCTACGAGCGTTAGCCGGTGCTAGATTTCCTCTAACGAAGTGGCTACGGTTACATCAAGCGCCATTATATTAGGGTTAGCGGGAGTACGCATTTTTTTTCGGGTACCAGCAATTATATTAGGGTTAGGAATAGGGTTAGGATTAGGGTTAGGATTAGGGTTAGGGATAGGATTAGGGTTAGGGTTGGGGATAGGGATAGGGATAGGGTTAGGGATAGGGTTAGGGTTAGGGTTAGGGATAGGGTTAGGGATAGGGTTAGGGATAGGGTTAGGGACAGGGTCAGGGATATGGTTAGGGTTAGGGTGTGGAGCAATATCTATTGATGCAACCCTGAAAAAAAAATACGAACTCCGTCTTGATGTTACCTTAGCCACTGCGTTCCTCTAATGGAAGGACGGCAGGTGCAATGTGTAGCCTATATTTCTCTCCCTAACCCGCCAGTCGCTTTGGCCTGCCCTTTCACCATCGCTAAACATATCATCTTGAAGACTTTTACACGCTTTATACTTTTCAGTAGTGAGTTTACTTTCTCAATCTCACTTCTAATGACGTTGTCAATTTAGAATTTACTAACACAGTCAGACATTTACTAGCATAGTCATACATTTACTAACACAGTCAGACATTTACTAACACAGTCAGACATTTACTAACACAGTCATACATTTACTAGCACATTCATACATTTACTAACAGTCAGACATTTACTAACACAGTCATACATTTACTAGCACAGCCAGACATTTACTAACACAGTCATACATTTACTAACACAGTCATACATTTACTAATACAGTCATACATTTACTAACACAGTCATACATTTACTAACACAGTCAGACATTTACTAGATCAGTCACACAACTTGTGTACATCCGTATTATCTCACTGTAACATTGTGACACCCACCAATCAGCAGCATGTGATGACATGATTCCCCAGATACAATTACCTATATAACAAGACACCAGAGACCCACACGTCAATGTGTAATTGCTTGGAACTCTTTTATTGTTAATACAAATTCAAATGTTTTTAAGTTTCCATCTTTTTATTTTTTTGTCCTTGTTGTTATTTTAAGAAAAAAAATATTTAGAACTTTGAGTTTACAATGTCTATGCTTAACATCCCAAAAATATAATGGTGAAATCTTGGGATATATTCTAGAATGTTGGAATTCACGAGAGGCTACAATAAAAAAGGCATTAATAAAATAAAGGAAACTGGATTGTATGCAATAATCTTACACAATATTTAGAATACAAATCTTGGAATCAGCACTGTAGCGTGAAAATTCTACAGCAGGGGCCAGGCATTCTACAACAGGGGCCAGGCATTCTACAACAGGGGCCAGGCATTCTACAGCAGGGGCCAGGCCAATATCAGGGGGGAGGAAATAAATGTTACTAAGTAGAGCAAACAAGCAGAGGGGGCCAGACAAAAGAAGGGGCCTGGCCCCACAAGCCCCCCCCCCCCGCACGATACGGGCCTGCTTGGAATGCTATCTATTTCATCTTACACAATGGGAACCTATAATGAACAGTACACACACAGCATACGTATGTATATGATAAATGATAGAATAATCTGGGAATGGTGGACAGTTACTAGGTACAGGGTGTGTGTTTGTGTGTGTGTGTGTGTATGTGTGTGTGTTTTGGGGTGAGGGTAACAATTCAGTCACTCAATGGTTCCATTGATTTATATCTACGACATTACTGGACACTATACTGGACAGATAATGTCAGTCTGTCTGTGTGTATGTTTGATGTTTTTTTTCCCTGGAGACCCGTGAACTAGTTACAAAAGCTCTACTCTCGTTAGTGGACGAGAATCTCAATTTTTGTTTTACGATAGTTCATGTACAGCAGCTATAATAATAATGTAAGAAGTTCCCCGATTACAAATATATAACAAAATGAAGTCTTGAACGTGGCCAAAAAAAAACAACTAAAATAAAGACAAATATCCCACGTGTTTCACCAGACATATTGACAATGATATTGACTATACAGGTGGCTTTTCTCAATTGACCTGTTAGATTGTACCAGGCTGATTAGTGTTGTCAGAATTATGCCACCCCTACCCCGCAAGAGCCGTTCTTATGACCCTGGGCTATGATAATTTGGGGGGCCCTAGGCTGCATTAATTTGGGGGCCCTATGCTACACTAATTTGGGGGACCTAGGCAAAGTTAATTTGGGGGCCCTAGGCAAAGTTAATTAGGGGCCGTAGGCAGGCACTCCGAGAGGGGGACAGGGGAGGTCATTGCCGGGGACCCGCATGACCGCATCTGTAAGGGGGCCCGGCTGCCCCGAATATGTCAATTTTTTCACGACTTATTGTTTATTAAGGGGCCCGCAATGCTGTCCTGCCCTGGGGCCCGTGTTGGCTCTCGGCGCCACTATCCGTAGGCAAAAGTGTATTTGGGTCCAAAGTAAAAAAAAAAATAGTAATTTTAAGTAAAACCTAAATAAAAAGGAGACCTCAAGCAGTTAATCCATCAGAACGATTCTAACCCCCCCCCCCCCTTTCAAAAGAAGTGTTACGGGACTCTTAACCCGTGCAAAACTCTAAGGAAAGGAAACAGAAATGGCCAATAAATTTCAAGTGGCCGGAAGAGCATTGGCGTTAAAACTTCGACGACACCAGGTGCTGATAATAGAAATTGGCAACATTAAGACGATCTGAATTCTAGGTCATCGCTGACACTTCAATATTCTATTTATAATTATATTTTTGTACTACTTTATTATTAGAGTGTTCATCCTGCTGCACATGATAAATTACCAACACTGAAGAGGTCTGTCACTTCATCAAATGGATTACCTGAACCGGTGGCGAAGAAACAGAAAACTTTAACTTCATGGACCAGTAATAGTGTGGCACCTCTGTCACAACAACACGTTGACGATCTGATCATGATTTTTGTTATCGGAGACATGCAAGCATTTTCAGTTGTTGAATCACCTGAATTCATTAAATTGGTAACTGGACTTCAACCCGGCAAAACTGTGATGACACGAAAGACTCTCACTGGTTGGTAGTAGTATTTACAATATATTTTTTATGTTTTGTATGATTGTATCATTATTTAATTAATACATTGTGTTGCTATTTGTGTTTGTATAATTTCGCTATCAACATATACAGTGATTTTAGATTTATTAATTTGTAATTGGTATTTAGATTTCAGATTTGAACTTAAATGCATTATTTGCATAAAATGTCATTTATCTTATCTCATTACAAATTTCTTAAAATAATATAAACAAAAAATGTTTATTCTGGCAATTTAAAAAAGCTTTTTGTTGTATAATTTTAATATACAGGCAACATTGAAGACGAATACAAAACAATGCATCAGGATCTTCAGCAAGCTGTCACTTGTTACTGTAGTCTGCACGACAGCAGATATCTGGACAGCCATAATCGAAGTTTTTGGAGTAACCGTGCACTGGATAGAGATAAGTACACTAGAACGAAAATCAGCTGCTTTGGCATGTTCACGATTACAGAGGAAGACATACCTTCGACTTGATTGCTGCAACGCTTGAAGAAATTCACTCCAAATTCCGCATCACTGAAAAAGTTATATGCACAGTTACTGACAATGGATCAAATTTTGTAAAGACTTTAAAGTGTTTTCTGAGCTGGAGACTATGCCTGAAGACTCAAACAGGATGGAGCAGTGACCTTTACTAATGTTGCAGACATTCTAGAAATGACAAGCAATCTTGCCAAGATGCTTCAGAGTTTACATGCCACCTCATCATCGTTGTGGAGCTCACACAATGCATCTTATAGCAGTTTCTGATTCAGAAAAAGCAAATGATGATTTTAATTACAAAAGTTGAACCGCAGCACTTTTGCTAAATGCGCTGCACTCTGGAACAAGGCAAGCAGAAGTCCACATGCAGCTGAAGTGGTGCATGATTTATCCAATTTAACGCTGTTCCAAATGCTACACGATGGAACTCATTTTATAATTCTGTTGGCAAAGTCTATTCCATTGTTGAGAAAAAATCTGAAGCTGTGTTAAATGACATATGCAGCAAACTTTCTCTAACAAGTTTCCGCCCAAACGAAATAGTTTTCATGGTCGAGTACATCAAGTTATGCAACCATTAGCCATGGCTCTGGACACGTTGCAAGCTGAAGTCAACTGCTTCATGGGACTACTCCTACCAACAATTTCTTCCTTGCGTTCACATCTTTCTTCAATGAAGCCCTTATTAAGTTTGCGGCTCCACTGGCTGATGCATTACTTAGTGGAATCAGTAAAAGATTTGGCACACTTGAAGGTGAAGATGATTTGATAATTGCAAATGCTTCTCATCCACAATTCAAGCTCCGATGGATACAGTCTGACGCTGAAGAGTTCGAGCTAAATATTTGCTGCTACAAGCAATGCAGGCCATGGCTGACTGTGATGCTGCAGGCAATGCTTCCAATATTACAACGGCAACGACTTCATCATCTCATGTGAAAGTTTCTTCTGTTTTAATGAGTCTGATACTGGAGGTAGTACTGCTCAGTCCGAACTTGAACTTTTCCTAAACGATTCTTCAAAAGACATATCTAGTCTCCATCACTATCCACTTGTGAAACAAATATTGTTCATCCGAGAGCACAAGTCTTCCATCAAGCGCGCCAGTGGAAAGGCTATTTAGCATAGGCGGGCAAATACTGACTCCACGAAGAAATAGTCTAACGGATGATCATTTGAAATGATCTTACCTTTAAACAAAAAACTGATACAGTGATTATTAATTAGTTAGTTATACAACACAACAATTAATAGTTTTATTGATAGGTTAATTTTAAACTTTTAAACTGGTTGATGTTGCTTTGACTAATATATTGGTGAATGATTGTTTTTTATAAATACTTATCATACTGTTTTTAATAAAGAATTATGTGACATATTATAACCGTTGTTGGAGAATCATACAACCCATCCTTGACAATCCCAGTAACTAATAGTAACTATCTAGTTACTGGTGGAGTAACTAGTAAAGTAACTAGTTACACTTTGAATAGGAGTAACTAATAGAGTAACTAGTTATATTTTATCTGTTGTAACTAGTAACTATAACTAGTTACAGTCTGACAGTAACTAGCACAGCACTGCATATCTTGCACCAGCTCTTCGTAATTCTCTGCTCTATTATTACCTAAGAAGTTCCTGACAACTGAAACAAAACTGTTCTATGAAGAAGCTTCAAGGTGATTTCGATCGTTGATGAGTTTCCGAATCTGAAGACCGTCAAAAATCCCAGCTTTCAGCTTCTCCATGCTCAATCCGGGAATGATCTGCAAATATACTTGAAGCAATTGCCAGATTTGTCCAAACCTTAACAAATTTTTTCATTAAACCTAATTTGATATAAAGCAGTGAAAAGAATGATCTTATTTTTGTCAACCAGTGGCTTATTGATGATATTTTCTTTCCCTACAGTCAAGGTTTCATTAAAGGCCATGCCACTCTTGTCCAAAGATCTTGCCTTGCCCTGCTATCCCAAAGGCACATGAACATAAGTATTTTGTGTATCTGACTGCTACCGGCAAGAAGTTTACCATTTTTAGATCAACACAAATTGACCACTGATGCTCATAATAACGGACTTTCTGCAATACTGTTTTGATATTCTCATACTATTCTTTAAGTGTTTTTGAGTGAGCAATGGGAAGAGATGCATAACGGTTACCATTGTGTAACAGAACGCATTTCAAGCTTCTGATGGAACTGTCTATAAAAAGACGCTAGTCTTCGGAATACTAACCTTGTAGTCCCATTTGAAGCAGAAGTCCAGGGATGTCATTACAGTAAACAAGATCTTCCTCTGGCTAAAATATGGAAGAAGAAACTCTTATCTTTTCAGATAAAATGTTATTTTAACTTTTGGTTTGAGAAAATTACCTTCATTGAGCCTGGACGCTAAAAGCTCAGATGCTTGCTTGGACAGATTTAGGTCTCGTATTAGGTCATTGAATTCTTCTTGGCTGAATGGTTGAGGTGTTGAAGAACTTCCTTCATAATCCTTCCACTTTTTCACCTGCCAAAAACTCCAGATCTTGCCCCTCGTCGGGGTCTGATGGTGAAAGCTCTAATAATCCAGTAAACACTGGTATAGGAACTTCACTGCTACGTGGAATTGGTCTCCTTGCAGATTCAAGATCAGGATAATCCCACTTAGATTTCTTGTAGCGATTGAAGCCTTTAACATTCACAATACAAAAATAACAATCACAAAATGGTCTTTCGGCTCGCCATACCATTGGTACACCGAAACTTAGCTTTTTCTTCTCACCATTAGTCCACTGCCGTAGGCTCTCCACACAGTACGGTCCACATGGGAACCCAAGACATGTCTTGGTCTCCCAGCTTCACACCGAAATAAGCCAAATATGCCTGCTGCACAAAGTCGGTTATATTTTCTTTGCTTTTCAATCATGTATTGTCAGAGATGTAACAGAATACATTCTGATTATTTTTGCAGCATCTTCGTGATGAACTCATGATGTCTTTAGAAAGCGGAGATAAAATAGAAAAAATATAAGTTATAACTTGGTATAGTTTAATTAAACAACAGACACCAAACCTATTGCATTTTTTTACACAAAGGTATAATCATATTTTCAAGGGTGTCCAATATCTCAGAAACTAGAGCCAATTCAGCAAAAGCAGTGGCAGTTTTGGAATCAGCACCCATGATTGCTATGATTCTTTCAAACATTCTTGGCAATTCACAAAAATTTTTTTGGGCTGTGTTATTATCTATTTAGACATAGTCTATATCATTGTCTATAGTAGTTGTTATTAATATTATCAAATTAACAATTTTATTTTCGCTGGTGCCTTGTGCGACGGCAGGTTGTTTTGCCTGAACACATGAATGCCTGCAAATTGTTCGTCGTAGCTGCTAGAAGTGTCTATGTATCACAACCATACAGGGCCATAGTCTTAACTAGCCATTACAGGGCATCCACGGGCTGTTTATTTTTCATCTTTACGTTAAAGATGTAGATTGAGCCATGAAAATGGAAGAGTTATTAATAAAGCTATAGAAGAAAAAACGGTACTTATAAAACACCGATGCCCAGCCTTAGAAGGGCATGAAAAAATTATTTATACCAAATTTATGTTAATAAGATATTTGCTGTTGGGGCCCCTAGGGCCCTTTATCTTATATCGCCATGTCTAATGTGTAGAATTTGCCCCTAAAATGTCATAATTATTAATATAGGCTATATCAGAAAAAAACGGTTCCTTCGGAAACGATGCCCAGCCCTTAATAGGCATGATAAAAAATTAATCAACTCAGTTTAATGTTAGTGTGATAAATGCCCTTGGGGTTCAAAGGGCCTCTTATTTCCTATCACTATGTTTAAGGTGTAGAATGGAGCCCAAATATGACAAACCATTTGAATAATTAGTAATGTAGGCTATATAGCAAAAAACGTTAGAAACACTTATGCCAAGCTTTTAATGGACAAGACAAAAGTAATAACCCAATTTTATGTTAGTGAAATAAATATCATTGATGCTCCAAGGGCGTTTTATTTTCTATCATTACGTTTGAGGTGTACAATGGTGCACTGACAATGGCATAACTATTACATATTAATTATTATGTAATATTAGATAAAACAGTGCCTCAATAATTATTCAACTCCCAAACGGTTGAAAAAATTCAAACAAATTAAATGTATGTTAAAGGGTAGAAGCCATGTAAAACTTTATTATCTAAATATTGTTGTTTTTATAATTACGCAAAGAATAGTGGAGAAATCATGTTGGTGTTTAAATTGATTTCGAAGACAAACTTTTGTAAATATGAATCAAAGGCCTCACTTGTCCCAAATTGACTTCTTAATTTTCGTTTGTCCTCATCCACAGATTTTCAATATTTTGAGTATGGACTTCAAGGACATGGGGGTCAACAAAATGTTGCTCATGTATAATTACAGAGTGTGAATAAACTCCGCCAAGCCCTCTATCCCTATACGCGGCCCATCCATCGGATATGATATGGGTACATGGCATTACATGTTGCATTATCAGGCCTGTAAGGTTTCTGCCCTTCAATCGAGAACTTCAACTAAAAAGCATTTCCTGTTCCCCTTTCTAAACTCCAAAATACAATGTCCTTCCCTCTAAGTACCCCTGCAATAAATAATCTGTGTTATTGTTTGGAGAGACAAATGGCTTCTATATAAAAATAATTAAATCTAATATCTTTTTAAGTGACATGTAGGACAAAACCAGCGTAAGCCATCGATATCAGTTTGATGATTTCCAAGATAACAATACATTGCACGTGGTGCACTGCATATTATTTCTCAACAGATACATAATAGCTAACCACTGAATGGTCGATTCTTGATTATGCATTTCTATAGATAGATCAATTAGATTGCAATTTTCTTGTAAAATAGCTGCGTGGTCCATAATATTTAGTGGATCTACTAAATTGAAACGAAGATTTCTAGTTCTACCTGCAATTGCAAAGTTAGCTTCGACACTGCAAAAAATCTTGTTTTATGTCAAATAAATGAGTTAGCTTCAATTAAGTTCCGATCACTCTTATTGTTATAACAAGAGATAACAATGTATTCAAAAAATTATTTGACTGGAAGTGTACTGAAAAAATTGTTAAGATTAAAATTACAAAAGCTTATTTTATATCGGATGGTCAATCTATCGAAGAAAAAAAAACAAGGTTGAGCTGAAATGAATTAAGGACACAGTGGAAGTGTACTTATCTGAATTAGCAGCTATAAAAAAGAAATTCAATAACAAAGCAATCACTATTTCCAAGATAAAGAATGAAAATCCAATGAAAATCAAATTCTCTCTTCAAATTAGTATGAAATACTGAAATGAATTTTACATAAATGCTTATATTTGTAACCAAGTTTTAAACTGATCTAACAGGGAATGTTCCAGATGTCACAATGATGCCAAGTTGTGTAATTTTGTGTAAAAAGTCCCAGAACTAGCCCCTACCTCTCTGCCTTATTTCACCTGTTACTTGCAGAAATAGGGGTATTAAATTAAACAGGTTATTCGAAACATTTAACGAAAATATTCCCACATAGTTCTTGTTCCTCTAATTCAGACGATATCTCTACTGCCCAGGCAGTTCGAAAACTCGAGCGCTGGTCAGCAGATCTGAAATGTTCACATCAAAACTTTAAATTCCTGTTAATCTATTGACCAACAAAAAACGAATTGTGAGACTCGGAAGGAAGAAATCTTACTTAGTCTATCTTATTTGAAGGTCCATTCCACCACCACACCCTTCTCCATTTACACTCACCTCCTAAAGGCGGGTCAGTTGACCATGAGTGATTAGCGAAGACAATTGTACGAGTATTGAAGAAACGTGAAGAGAGGCATTCGTCCAATAGGCTCATACTGAGGTGATCGTAACAGAGAGGTCAATGAAGGTGAAAAGGAGGAGGGCTAATATAATAGGTTTGATTAATTTTTGTTATGCCCATTAAAGACTTGGCATCAATATTTCTCAGGTACCGTTTTTTAAATAACATTTTTTATAGTTATATCATTTTCAGAACCCCATTCTACACCTCAAACGTACTGATAGAAAATAAAGACCCTTGGAGTGTTAATGATATCTATACCCTAACATAAATTTGGGTTAATTAATTTTTGTCATCTCTCTAGGGTTATGCCGTTTTTGTTGCCTCATTCAACACATTAGACTGGAGATACAAGATAAAGGGCCCTAGAGGTCCCAAGAGCAGCTATCCCTCTAACATAAATTTGGTTTAAATAAATTTTGTCATGACCTCTAAGTGCTGGACATAAGTGTTTTTTAAGGTATGGTTTCTTCTCATATAGGCTACATTAATAATTATGTCATATCCAGGGCCCCATATTTCTACACCAAAACGTAGTGATGAAAATAAAAAAAGCCCGTTGGGGCATCAAGGGGTCTATCACTAACTAACAAAAATCTGTTTAATTATTTTTGTCATGCCCTATGGGAAGTCAGGCATCAGTGTTTCTCACGGTAGTGTTTATTCCTTTAGCGTTTAGAATTTATTCCCACCTTCACCGCCCCTTCGGTAGGTAAAACTTTCATCTCCCCTCTTAGTTGACCATGTTGATTACGTAACCCAGGTTCATGGTCTGGTCTCAAGGCAAGCACCCAACATGAATTTGATGCCTACAGATAGCACATGAAGGCCTATAGTAGAAAGCGTGATCACCTCCTACCCCCTCCCGACCTTTGTGTTGCCATGTTAAGTAAAGTTAGAAATAAGTTAGTAGCGATAGATTAGAGAAAGATACAGTAGTATAGCGCTGGCAGGCTTATAGTAGACATAGGTCCAAAAAATCGTCGGGGGTTTTCAACTGATCTAGACTAATTTTGGTGTTCTGAGTCCGAATATTACATTGATTTTGCTCGGTCATGTCAACTTCTTGAGATATTGTTACCTATATCGTGTTTGATCATTACCTATGATGTGTTTTATTATTACTTTTAACTAGAGCTGCTATTCGATTAAAATAACTGATCGAAATTAACGCAAGATTTAAAATTTTATCGCAAATCAACGCACATTTTAATCTACACAATACAATACATTTGTCTGTATTCAAACTAGTATGTCATAATATCATAGCTTAAACAATTCAGATTTATTTACGAAAGTGGTATAATTAATTTTAACAGATTTATTAAGCATTAGCATATATGTCTATTGAAATAGTTATTGAGGCCAGTTTTTTGACATGTGTCAATCACGTCAAGCGATGCAAATTGTTTTCTTTTAATCAACCACAATGAAAAACGTGTGTTTTTCTAGTGTTATAGTTTCATACTAATGACTTATGTCAACCCCTGTTCCCACTTCGCTTTCATATTTTGTAACACTTCGCCACACATAAGTCTTGTTTACCCCACTCTCCACTACCGTACATGCCCCCTCCACTTCCCATCCCAAAAAATACACACGTCATTTATATAACGTAAAAGTATAGCCAAAGTAGATGCTCACTCATTATTAACGCGTTTCCCCCTTTCCAAACCCAATTACATTATAGATGACGTTACTTATTGTTTACCCAACCCCAGTACCCACTCTGTCCCAAACAAGGTTAATAAGTCCCATCGTTTCTAAATCATGGCACCTGTTAATCAAGCTTCCTAGCTACGCCAGATGTTAACTAATTGTATCATTCAATGTCATACATTAGAATTAAGAAATGACAGTCCTATTGTTTCAAGGTCATATCGCTGCTATGATTTTATAAATACGTGACAGTTTCTGTGTTCGGGTTTTTCTTTTTTTTAAATCTCGTCTGATCTGGTTATAGAATTGGGTTATTTACTAATTTTTTCTGCAATTCTGAAATAACAGGATTCGGGTACAATTTAATGCATTTAGGTGTTTGTGTTAAAAATGTAATCGCATATTTGTAACGCATCAATTGCACTTTAATAGCCTTAATCAACAGCCCTCTACATAAAATATTATATTTAACTCAGTGTCACAAAAATTCTGAAAAATACTGATTATATGTGTCATGTAAATGAAACTATTAGTGCAGCTGAAGCCGACGTGACCGACAAGATGCTGTATTATCAAAATGCAACACAAAATTACGCGCAAAAAATTATAAACGAGTTCATTATACACTTGTTTTTATCTTCAACAATACACTGTTGTACCTCCACCAATACACTACAGTATATTATGTAAACTAGAGAATGAAACTTTTCTCTTTTTACATCGAAATGGGAGGGGCATAGGTTTATTGTCGAAGGCTATATAACAAAACAGCGTCATTTTATATTATAATTGGGGCTTTTGTCGCATACCTGGGGTGAGGTGTGTGCAAATTGCGACAGAGTAGGGATGGTAGATCTACTTCATAAGTGAACAGACCTTAACTTCAAATCGTTGAGTGAAATTCTGTATTTATCGATTTGGTGAACTTTCAGTAGTGTGGTCAAATTAACGCATTTAGGTGTTGCGTTAAAAATTTTAATCGCTAATTTTTTGACGCGTTAATCGCAAATTAACGCACTTTAATCAACAGCCCTACTTTTAACATGTTTTATCATTAACTATAACGTGTTTTATTATACCTTCACTATTTCCTATTCATCTTTCTTGGGAAGTTATTGTTTCACATTGGGAAAATACATTTTCTTAAAGTTTATTTACTATTGAACTAAGTAGGCGATGCAAGAGTAGTTTTATTTTTAAAACACCGTAAACTATTTCTAACCCATTATTTATCGTGACTATCAAAAAGTATCCTAACTGATATTAAGTGAAAAATTATGTACACAATTTACACAAACTGTACGCTGGCTATATTTTTTATTTGTTTTAATTTCACATGTTATTCCCGACCGTCCCAATGTATACAGTAAGTCAAACATTGATCAAGATCTAAAAATTGTTTCCATTCGAATTGCACCATGGGTATGGTAATCTGGAGCACGCATTTATCTCTGGGATAAATGTATACAAAAAATAGGGGTTAA
This sequence comes from Bulinus truncatus, assembly GCA_021962125.1. Lineage (NCBI taxonomy): Eukaryota > Metazoa > Mollusca > Gastropoda > Planorbidae > Bulinus > Bulinus truncatus. The sequence goes on from JAGDYQ010000021.1 coordinate 426,158, forward strand.
CAGTACATATATTAAAGTCAAAAATTTCCTTTGTACTCAATCTTGTTTAAGAAATGAATACAATTTGTTTAACTTTTGCTCAATCTATTTCCTTTGGTCATCTATCTATCTTTATATATATATATATATATATATATATATATATATATATATATATATATATATATATATATATATATATATATTTGAATGTGTGTTTATGGGTTAATAACGTGAGCTAAAATTAATTAAAACATTTACATTAAAAAATTATGTCATTTTTTTGAATCAACACAATATTAATGCATATTGATCCATTTGATTTTTAAATGTGGGTTAATAGGAAATCTACTTGTTTAGGTAAGTGGAATATAATTTTAAATGAGTTAGGGTACATGCTTTATGTTTCATAAATTTGTCCATTCTAAAAGTCACAGTATTGCTGGTATACATTTGTAAACAACATATGTATTATATATATATATGTGCAAGTGGGACTGACTAGGTAGGTCTGTTTGTAAAACCATAATTCCAAATTTTGAATTAATAACAATGGAGTAAAATAACAATAGCCACCGTAGTTTAATAAATTTCCCTGTCCCAAAAGTATCAAGTTTTATTTATGTAGCAGTTTTCGTCAATGCACCCATGTTTGATAATGTGATCTTAATAAACCCACTCTGTAATCGACATTCAGAAAAACTGTTTATCGCCAAAGCTCTTCATGAACGTCTCCCTAATACAGTGGATTCCGCTTAATTGGGACACCGCTTATTTGGAACAGCTGCTTATTTGGGACAAATCTCAAAAGACCAAAAAATATAGCTAATAGTAAATTTGCATGTTTAATTAGGACAGCCGCTTAATTGGGACATAAAGCCTCGGTCTCTTTGTGTCCCAGTTAAGCGTAATCATTCTGTTTAAAATCGTCACGAGTACATAAATTGGGGTCTTACTAATACTAATTTCAAATAATTATAACATACTAGACAACTCTGCCCCCCCCCCCATGATAGTAACAAATTAAATAAAATACAGAGGATGGACCATTTATCAGGGAACGAATCATGCACCACTAAAAATAATGTCCTCTAAAAATAAGTTTTTGGCATTATGTTGCAGGTTACTTTGAACAGAACATTTGTAGAAAAGAGTGCTAACCAATATACGAAGAATTTGTTTTTTTACATGCATTGTTTTGCTACTAATATTCAAAATTCCGTGCGTCATAAACACCACAAGTCCAGAGACCAAAAATTATAAATTAAGGCACTAGATGTTGTGCTATCTAGTGCACATTTTTCTTCAAAGTAAATGTTTTTGGCGTTATTGTCAACAAAATATTTTCCTTAGATATCTATTACGTCATAAAGATAAGTAACTAAATTAAATTACGTCTATATAGTCTAGGTTGTCCCCAAACTATTAAAAAAAAAGCTAGTAAAAAGAAAAAATGGTGTAGCCATTTCCATTTTTATCTGAAAAACAAAAATAGTAGAGTTAGTCTATTGTTGAGTATTTAATTGCGATTCATCGACTTCACACACTAATGAGATTTAGGCGGAACAAACTGTTTGATGTTAGTATTTGATGCCACTGTTTGATGCTACTGTTTGATGCTACTAATGTTACTTTCTCATTTTGGACAACTTTTGTCTGCGTGTGCTACTTTTGTTCATGTTAGTTCATGAGACTGTTCGTGTTAGTCCGATAGTCTCTTTGAAGTATATATGCTTCGATTCAATCGTGATAACGCCTCTTCACGTATCTATAATACAAAAAATACATCATGTGTTCGGTGTCTGTCACAAGATGGAAGAGACATTTACTTTATTCTACTAAACAGGCATGATACGGCTCCCAACTGTTCGGTCAGTAAGAAGTCTCCTACTTTGCTGCCAGTAATGACATTGGACCAGCCATGTGTACAGTGATGGGTTACCAAACACCCTACACTTTCATACGGCAGGTAAGTGTGTGAAAGTCTGATGGCACTCAAGGATTAAATTATTTCCGACCGCCACGATCAATACCGTGAGCCTAAGAAAGCGATCTTATGAGAGTATCATGAAATCACGACAAAATTTTCGAATTGTAATGGTCGCAGTCACACTCTAAAAGGATTTCATATATAATTCACAATAATGTAATATATTTATGGTATTCAATTTGTTATTAAATGAAAAGCAATAATGGAGAAATATCTACAGAAATCGTTCAATTAATATTCTGTATTATTTCCCACAATTTAAACTTTAAACCAAACAAATCTAGTATTATAGATATCTCAAAATAATGTAATATTTATACTCTTTAGTTTGTTATTTTTCTAAAATATGTCTATATCTAATGTACAATTATTTCCCTTTATTACTAACCAAAAACTACGTCACACTATTTTTTTTATTTTTTACTATTACGTTACATGAATGAATTGTATAATGGGTTGAGTTTGAGTAGCACCGTACACAATGTTGGCAGTGCAAACTAACCTATTTATGATGGGGTTTTTACAAAAGGGTGTGTGAAGGGGTTTCGAAAGTCCCACAGGCCCCAGCTTGAGAGGGGCACCCACAATATTTTTACACTAAATATTAAGTACATTATTTCATGTCAAAATGTAGGGGCCCCGAAGAGGCCAAATCCTAGGTTCGGCACTGGCTTCACAGAACTATAATGTTTAAAACTTTGATATTTCTTTTTAGAAGGCCTAATATTTTCTACGTCTGCGGCCTGAACTGGATTGATAGAATATTATTTTTTAATTGAAGGTCAGATAACAGCTACACAACGATTCTATCTCTCCCGGGCCCCAGCTTAAGGTTGCCCCAGAAAATTTTTTACATTAAATATCAATTTTATTATCTCATGTCATGGTGTCGAATTCAAAATGCAGAGCCCTCTAAAGAGGTTAAGCCCACCGGGCGCCCAATTCCATAGGTTCGGCACTGCCGGGTTGGCAGTATTATTTTAGTTAATTCTCACTACGATATGTACTATACTACAATGTGTATAACAGTAAGTAAACCACATGCTAAACGTGTAGCGTTTTGCTTAACTTACAGACACTCAATCAAGTCTCTCTTTTTTTAAATACGTCACGTTGAACATCTTAAATCATAAAATGAAGAACTGTTTGGAAAGGAGTCCATTAAAATATTAGGAAGGAATTAAGATTTTAAGAGTTTAATCATCGGGGGTTACATATGTTGAGATTGTTTACCCATAGTGAGGATTATTTTCTTTGGGATAAACTATTTAACATGGCTGGGGAGTCGGTGTCGGTGGTGTCGGTAGTTTTTGCCGGTGTGGGTGATTTTGCGCAACAACAGGCTATTGAGACTAAACTTTTACTGCCATTGGAATCGTTTCAGCTCTCCGAAAGGTCCAATATTTATTTTTTGAGAGCAACGATTCATTATTTTTTAAAGTGCCAAAAACTTCGAATTCAGTTAAAGTAGTTATAAGCCCTACATAAACCAAGCAGATTTAAAACCCCAAACCAAACGAATCGATATTTGGTCTTGTCTTTAAATTGTTTTTAAGCTTAATTAAGCCTCTTTACAGTAATTAAAGTAAGCCAGCAATCCTGAAAAATTTATTGGGCATTATAGCTCTCCCAATGTCGGTCGATTTACGAAACATTTTATTTTCATACTAGCTGAACAGGGCCGGTACCCGGGCCGGCTATTAGGCACGCAGTTGGATTTGAAAATGGTGATATATATTCGAGCGCTTTAACAATCAGTCTATATACAAAAATAGCATGTCTATCTACTCGAAGTGGCCTCAAAGGACATGAACAGATTACTGTAGCCAAAACACATTTAAGGGACACTTGATAATACATCAAACAAGTTCATATTTTATATAGTTCATCCCAAAGAAAATAATCCTCATTATGGGCATAGAATCTTAACAAAAACACCCACGACCATTAAACTTTGAATCTAACATCAAAATTTTCCTTCTATTTTCAATTCTCTTCCACTTAGCCCCACATCCGTCCCTCCCTTCCTCCCCCGCCCGCCAACCTTCCACTCAAGACATGCTCGAATCGCAGTGGGTCTCAATGTACATACAACAAACCCTGTTAACATTACCACGTTACACTTCTCCCTACCTTCCCCCCGTTAAACGCTCCTTTCCCAACCCTACACCCCCATTCCAACAGTTCTTTTTTTATAATTTTATAATTTATCATGTTTAACATGACGTATTTAAAAAGACGTGAGGTTAGAAAATAGCGCTGTTGCATCTCGAATTGTCTGCTGGACTCCCCGCCCTTTCGAAACCCTACACATCTTAATTCATTAATAAGAAATCCTTGTTGTGTTTAGAATTCCCCAGTATTTCATTTTTATTCAAGAAAGATTCATTTGATGAACGAAATGCGCACCAAACATACTCTCATTTAGCATACATTGTCTCTTTTCAGTTTCTATAATTTTGGAATTCCCAGACTATATTTATAGAGATGGTCGATGACGCGCACTGTTTTTAAACTCCGCGAAGGTGTGACGTACAACTCAGACGTACGCTTTCAACTCATGCGGTGCCGTGTATTTGTAACGTGCAGACATGTGGCTTTTATTGCCATGAATATCCTATACACCGCACGGTGTGAAGGTCTGTCGGTCGAACCACCGTCTATGTTAGCCGATTATGTATATAGATATGTATATTAGATTGTCATTAAAAAACAGAGGAAATAATTTTCAGTAAAGGGATCTATAAGACCGGTCCTGGATTTAGTTGACACCATTAGCTACTAGAGATTACCGCCGAATTTAGTTTTCTCTATGACAGCTATGATTAGTTGAGGAATAACCAAAAAGGACACAATTTGACAAGAAATGGACATTTCGATTAAGTCGAGTAATTTGTATTGGAATAAATATTAACCAGAGCTGTATTCTTAATAATTCTCTTCAAGTCGATATTGTCCATTAAAATAATCTATATATAATTCCAAGCAGCTTATCCATTCAGCCACCACGTCACACGAACAAAATGAAAATTTCAATGTTTTATGAAAAAATAAATTGCTCGATTATTTTTTCACTTCCGTTACTATTGTTTACGTTTGACAATGTTAAAATGCCATATGTTGTAATAAAAACTACAATAATTTGAATGATATTATATGTTAATTATTACCGTTTAATATTTGGAACTTTTACATTTCATAATAAAAACCACATAAACTATTTAAAACTGTAGATTTTTCAAAAAGAAAAATCGCCATTTTGAACTCATGTTTTTCGCTTTCGATTTAACGCAGACATTAAGATGAATAATATGTATATTAGGGCCTCCCAGAAATACTCGGAAATTTTTTCAATCTTTGGTGTCTCACCCCCTGAAATGTGTCTCTTGGGTACAATGAGTGAATTGGTGAAGTTGTAGCTCATTTGAACAACATTTAGAGTCCCCCAAGAGCTTTTAAAATTCCAGTTTTAGGCCAACATAAAAATTCAGACGAATCGAGGCTCAAATAATTTGCAGTTTTTGCATGCCATATATGAATAAAATGAAGTTTAATATATATATATTTACCTCATTGCTACCATTTACTAGAGTTGAAATTGTGTGATTCTTAATTAGAAAATGTAATGAATGCGAGAAAACATATAAAATACCTAATGTGCAAAACTTGGAAACTTAGTTCATTAATTTTCACTAGTAATAATAAATAATTAATAAAATATCAATAATTATTTAAAATTAGAAACTAAGGCTAAGTATAATAAAATATTTAAATAGTACAAGTGCTGCTACACTGCAGTCAGTCACTGCTACTAGTCTACTAAGTCTGCTTAGTCTAGTGCTATAAAACTACTTAAAAACTGTGATTATTACCTAATATAAAATCAATGATTTTTTTAAGGTATGGCCGTGGCAGCTGCTAAAATCTAAAATAACGAGAAGCAATAATAACATCTGGCTTATCGGCTTTCCAAAACAAACTATATCAGGTGCTCGCCTCCCTTCGGGCTTCGATGTCATGAAAATTTTGTATATTATCACCGTCAACAGAAGCTAAACATCAATACAGCTGCACAGCAAGTACATGATCAACTGTTGCCCTTCTGGGTGAAATCACGACTGCCTGTACGACAAACAGCACATCCTACAGATGATCAAAGATCTGTATGCAGAACAAGTTCGTTTGATGAAGCACCGTAAGCGTAACAACTTAACCGATCAAATGAACCAAAAGAATACACCATGCCAACTCTGAACAGCTGATAAAAAATGATGAAGACATGCAGTTTTTGAAGTTACAACGAGAATCAAGAACAGGATCAATTGGATCTGTGGACAAAAAGCTCGCTGCTAAAGAAAAATGAGTTGCTGAGCGTCAGAAAAAAATTATCAGGGATGTTGGTGATGCAGCAAAAGATGCTACATCACAGTGCCATCACCATGGGTTACCATCAGGTTCAAGTGCAGTCTCAATGGAGCTTGCACTCTGTTAGAAGTAGCCTGGGGCGTAATCTATTATGGATGGCATTCCGTCATCACATGTTGGAAGTACTCCTTTCCGATGAATTCAATGTTTGTCTTGGACCATCCACTGGACCAGAGATTTTGTTTTTTAAGAGGTTTCGAGAAAAATGGCCAGAATTAAACCACACACCAAAAGCCAGATCTGCCCCTTTGATGATCGTGTCTGATTCGATTAAGTGGTATTTTTTCTTTTCTAATACATGTTTCTTTTTGGTCAACCAGTTGATGAGTTTTAACGATATAAGATAAAAAACAAATTACACCATTTAATTTTACGTGAAAGCATTTAAGAACTTAATTACCAGCAAAGCAAAGTCAAAGTATTGTTGTTTTTACAATTACCTTTTTTTTTAAATTGTCCTTTCTGATCGTCAAAGCTGCGAATCTGTCAATCACTCCATCAATATCAATATCATATCAGTTTCAATAATAAACAGAGCAAGATCAGAAGCCTTGACTGTCCCAAAGTGGATGACAGGTAATTTTTTATGTTTTAGTTTTGAAAAGCTCCTCTCAAATGAAGTTACAGGCACAAATATATTGATAAATAATTACAGGCTCACTGAGAGTGTTGGCAGACATTCTATGAAGTCCCATTCAGTAATGAATTTCAAAACATCAAATAATTAACACTCTTTGGCGTTGTAAATATCAATATCAGCTGCCTTCAGATGCCGTCTCAGCTTTCCTATCTCGTTTAAAAGCTCAACTTCGGATTAATTCATCATAGAAAAATGAGAGCGATCAAATATCTTGTCAGTGTGTGATATGTCAGGTGTGCTGTCGAACTTAATTCCAAATATACTTTAAGTCTTTATATGGAGATTGTTTTATAATTACTACATTGAAAGATGTTCCTTTTTTCATATTCATATCAGTAAGAAAGTAAATGCTGCTAACATGGCTCCATCTAATATTGTTCTTTGATACTCTGCACTTTTAGGTCCCTCTAGTCACACACGCACTAATTTGTAAGGTCATTTTATTTATTATTATTTTTATTTATTTTATTTCTGGAAAGCATGAGATGTTTATCTCTTATATACTATCAAGCACTAACTGGATGGTTTTAGCAGTGACCTTCTTTCAATAATGCATTGACCTTGGCGGCTATATGTGACACATGTAGGTGACTGGGATTGGTACCACATATCATGCAGGTCGTGGAGCAGCATGAAGGTCCGGCTTAGCCAAAGAACCCGCCCGCTAATTCATTTTATTAAGAATTCTGTACTCTGTCCCCTCACCGTGGTCCCGATGATGAACTTAGCATGAAGTTAACATTAAATTTATAATGGAAAAATGTGGCACAAATAGCTCTTATGTAAATACGTTTTTATTTAGTAAACATTTTGTTTATGAAAAATCTTTTAAAAAATCAATTTCTTTGTTCATCAATGAAGAATGACAGTTAGTGGTTACTTGTACTTTTCTCTTCAGTAATTCTATATTTCAATGAGATCATGTAGTGAAGGTCAACTGGAGCTGAGATAACAAGTACAGCATGACCGTGACATGACTTAGTACAAGATGGACTACCTACAGGAAAAAAACAAATGTATTTAAAAACATGTTTACTAGATATTCGATTTAAAATTTTTTTTATGTTCCGTTTTATTAAAGACTTTAGAAGGTTTCGCTAAAAATCTTTTGAGAGGCGATTAATTATTTACTTATCAAAGACTGTTGAGAGACAGGGTAGGCCCCGGGCACAAAACTTTTTTGGGTCTGTCATAGATCGTTTTAAATTATCTTCAAACGTTACCTTTCATCTTCCACATTCACTTATAAATCACAGAAAACTTGGGTCGTGGTTCATTTATTAATATATATAAATCCACAACACAAACAGTGATTAATAACGTATATACATATAAACAAATACCAGAAATCCATAGTACGAATGGTCCATAATATCAACTAGAACACAAGTGTCTTTAAGACTACATAATATCACTTTCTAACTTTCTAGCTTCCTATATTTACTATATTCCACAACACTCCTTTCCTTTCACTGTCCTAGCACTAACTGTCCCTCTCTCTCACCTGAACATCCTCTCAGTTCAATCCCACTATTTACTTTACCAACCACTGAGTTCATGCACAGCTCTCACACACACTACACAAAAACACATCCATGACAGGGTCACTTAAAAAATGTACAGTAGGCGTTGTGCAGGAACTTTCTGGATTATGGGCTTATTGTAGAATTAGCTCATTGTTTTTAGATAGATAGATTAAAAAAAAAGTAAGTTTTTTCAAAAGATTCATAGAGACTATCAGTAATACAATGCGACCATATGACTTTAATTAGTTCATTTTGTTAATTGTTTACAGTTTATGAGAAGTAAAGCTGATAGAAATGTGTTACCTTTAGTAGGTAAGGGTAGAATTTTGTAGTGACCATCTTCTAATCCTTGACCCTAGACAACTCACTGGACCATGCATCGATACAAAGCTGAACAGTTTTATTTCCGGATGTGTAAAAATGAATGCAGAGCCCTGAAAGATAAAAAAACAACTTCTGTTACTGTTACTAGAAGTGACACCTTCTTATAGGAACAACAAAATATTGCAAATACAATTAGCCTACATGCAGATAAGAGATATATTTATGATACCTTGTACTAATCCCCAAAACTTTATATTTATCTGCGATTTATAAATTTATAACACGAGTTATGATGTGTGCGCATATGCGCGCGGTCGCTGAACGATGCACGCGCGCACCGCTTAAGAGAGAAGAAAGACCCATACTTTTATAAAGTCATATCAAATATGTTGTTATCAGGGCTTTATCAGGGCATACTCCCCAAAATATCCCACAAAGTCTTTGCCCTAAGGCTCACGAAAATCTAAAAACGACTCTACATTCACCATTAAAGTTCATTTAGTTCATGTAACTACAATATTCAAACACATTTGTTGAACATTTCGTTAGCTATATAAGTTGGTCAATATTTCACAATAATAAACTTACTACAGGATAACTCCATGCTACGTTCCCAATCTGGCAGTTTTTCGGTATCGTGACGTTTACAAACTGGTTGCTATCTTTAGACAGGTTACTGATAGAATATAAAACAGTAATAAATTGTTACTAAAATTTAACAATACAATCAGTTTTTATTGCAAATAAAAGACATTTGTTATTAATACAGTTCTGTATAAAACATTTCACCATAATATCAAAACAAAACAAATTGCCATTTAATCCTAAGGCTGAATTAAATTATATTACATATATATTGTTATTTACTTCACAACTCACCGGGATACATCTACTGGCCTTAGGTTTTGTGAAATTCTATCAAGCAAACTGTATTCATATTTTATAAATATTAGTAAAGTTTGATATAGAAATAAAAAAAAAGCGAGTACAACATTTTTACCTGCTAATGATGATATCACAAAGATCACTAATGGAGAATGACCAGACACAGCATATGGTCACCATCATAAATATCGTGAAATATAACATCAACATCTTCTATCGGTCACTGTGTGGACAATGAACACAACTGTGGCTTGTTAAAGGCTGTTGGTGTATCACAGTGCGTTAACTTCTTCATTTTATACTGAGTCGAGTGAGATGTAGATCATCTCATTTGTATTGTATTGTTTGCTTTGTCCTTGCTGCCTACATTGACCATCTGGTCCAGTTGGGCCCACACCTGACATGGTTCTCATCTATGGTCAGCGGAAATAGAAGATGTGCGTGCCTTTTGTTTGAAAATACAAAACAAATAAATATGTAGCTGTCCAGATGAGTGAGTCTACACAATGGTTCGTCCCATCTGCAGCATCAGTCTTATGTCCGTTTGTTAACTAATGACCATCTGGTTCAGTAGGGTCAACAACTGACATGTTTCTCATGGTAAAAAGAGATTGGAGACCTCACCATTCGTTAAGATATCAGTACATTACTCCAATAGCAAGATGTGTATTTTATGTCTAATTAATATGTTTCGTACTCATAAAGAAAATGTATTGATCTAACCATGCGGTCGACCCCTCCCAGCCGAAAAGGGTCCACCTGAACAGCTCCCATGTGTCTATTGTGTCCAGTTAGTATATTGTGGACACTAGAACTTGTTGAGATAAACTCTTGCTTTCAATGTACTAGGGTCCATTGTGTGGCAAATTATTATAGTGCATTGTTGGGGCGTATTATTAAAGTGGATTGTGAGGCGTATTGTTACAGTACATTGTTGGGGCATATTGTTACAGTACATTGTGGGGCATATTGTTACAGTACATTGTGGGGCATATTGTTACAGTACATTGTGGGGCATATTGTTACAGTACATTGTGGGGCATATTGTTACAGTTCATTGTGCGGCAAATTGTTACAGTACATTGTGGGGCATATTGTTACAGTACATTGTGCGGCATATTGTTACAGTACATTGTGGGGCATGTTGTTACAGTATATTGTGAGGCATAATGTTACAGTACATTGTGGATTCAATTATTAACAGTACATATATATATGTTTGTTTTTTGACTTATATTTATCTAATCCAGTCTATTGTTTTCATAACACTTTTTATTTTAGTCGTATTTTCCCCATTATAAATATTACGAAAATAATTCGCGTTTTTGAATTTTCATTTAATGTAAATGATTAAAAAACAGTGTATGTGGAATCACATGATGTCAGTAACTCACAGAATTTGAAAATAAGTTTATATAAAAAGGGGCATTTTAAAACAAGATTTACGTAAAACACTGAAATATCTATCCAATAAAGAACTAATGTGTTTAGTGTTAGGGACAAACAACAACCGATTTATTTTTATTCCTAAGAGGTCGGCCATATAAAATACTGTTTAGTTTTTTATACAATGACTTGTGTACCATCATATCCATTTCAAACCATCCGTAACAAAAAATAACATTGGAATGTTTGATTTGTTTTTAATTGCCTTTAATTTCGTATAAAGAAAACATATAAATTTCAATGTGCTGCATTTAAATACTTAATCAATTTGTTTAGCCATTTGGTAATCTTCTATTCCATTCAGACTCTAGAAATGTAAATATAGTTGTTTCAGAATAAATTATAACGCATAATGTGAGCATGATTGCCTACAGAGAAAATTATTTTATTGATTTCATGTGCATACAAACTTATTTATTTATAATTGCATACTTTTAATATAAACTAGTATGTGGTGGTGGAAAATCAAATGACTAACAAATTTGTTGTATTTACTTATACTTTACATTGTTAAAATTTTTCAAATTTAATTGTTAATTGTCAAAGTTAATATACACTTTTAAATCTAATTAGGTAGACGGGTGGTCGTGCGGTGTAGAGCGCTCGGCTGTCGACCGGATAGTCACAGTTCGAACCGCAGTGAGAACCTTGGGATTTTATTCTTACGGTATGGTCCCAAACTCCACCCAGCTTTAGATGGGGACCTGTCTTTAAGTTGTAGAGTAAAGTTGGCTGTGTGTTGTGCTAACCACTCAACACCTTTACATTTTATCTGCCCCGATGAGCCCTCAGAGGCTTAGGACGGTACTTACAAACGCATTTTCGAGTCGAATTCTCTATCGTTTCCGTTTTGTACGTCAGTCATCACCCTTGATCTCAGCAACCCAGCAACCCTAAACCCTAGACCCATGATGTATATACTAATTTTGTAGGTCTCGGCCTGCCATTCATGCATCATTTTGCAATCTGACCTATGAGGCTGGGCATCAGTGTTTCTTAAGGTACCGTTTTTTATTATATAAACTATATTAATAAATACGCCATTTCATGACCCCATTCTACACTTTATACATAACGATACAAGAATAAAGACCATAGAGGCTCAAGAGTATATATCCCCCAAACATAAATTGGGTTTGATTAATTTTGGTCATGCCTCTGTGGGCTGGGAATCAGTGTTTCTTAGGGTACGTTTTCGACTATATAAACAATATTAATAATTATATAATTTTCATGGTCCCATTCTACACCTTATACGTAGCGATACGAGAATAAGGGTCCTTCGGGACCCCAAGGTAACTATGCCTCTAACATAAATTTGGTTTAAATAATTTTGGTCATGCCCTCAATAAAGCTGGGCATCAGTGTTTCTTAATAGTACCGTTTTCTCCATATAAGCTATATTATAATTATGTCATTTTTATTGCCCCATTCTTCACCTTATACATAACGGTACAAGAAATAGGGCCCAAGGAGCCCAAAAGTATCTATCCCCATAACACAAATTTGGTTTGATTAATTTTTGTCATGCCCTATGTGGGCTTGGCATCAGTGTTTCTTAGGGTACCTTTTCTTTACCAAAAAAGCTATATTAATAATAATGTCATTTTTATTTTTTAATAAATCTTTTTAGATATATGCATTACACAATTGAATGTATAAACATTTCCAAAATCTACAAATATTTACTAAAGATGCTTGTTTTTATTAAAACTAGCGTGCCAGACTAAAAACATAAAGTTCAGCACTTACTTCAAGAGACGTGTGCATGAGCAACTATTGTCTCTTTCTGCTTTTTACTTCTTTAAAAAATATTATCAAACGCTATTAATTAATTGACTAGAACGTTTTAAATTAGAGTATTATCATTAAGAACTTACTAGTCTTCGAAATTTCTAATCGATTAAACTTCCAAGTTAATGAAAATGGATTCCCCAAACCTTTGTTCATGCCAGTTATGTACTCGAGTTTTTGGTTGTGTTTTTTTTTAAATATTTCTTCATGTTTTATGGTTATTGTTTCCTCTCAGCTCGAACCTAACCTATTCTTCCTTTACCCCTGGTTTACGCAACTCTCACTTTTGGAAATACTGTCAACTAAGTTGTGAATATTTTCCCTGACTAAGGTATTGGTCTTATGCACCATGTATGAAATTTGAGATGGATTTCTTTGTGAATGAGTCTGAAATGTCCGTATCCTTCATTCTGTCCAACTTTCATTTTATATAATATACTTTATTTCTCGGCTTACTCTAATATATATGAAAACAAAAACAGATGTGAATTTTAAAATATAGATAAGATATATATATATTTAATAAATACATAGATACGATATATCTAACTTATAAAGTTGCTAAGCTTGTCCGGCACGCGGCGGGCGATGTGTGGGGAATCCTTTCTATAAATAAACGACCTCCAGAAGTAAATAAAGCAATAGCATTTGATAAAATATCACGTGACCAGCGAGTCACGAAAACATAATTCAAAATGGCGTCTTCGATTCGATATTTCTTTTTTAAAAATCTACAGTTTTAAATAGTTTCTGTGTTTTTTAAATTATGAAACGTAAAAGTCCTAAATATTAAATAATAATAATATAATATCATTCCAATAATTATGGTTTTACAACAACAGATAGCATTTTAATTAGACTATGTTGCTAGCGAGAGCGTTCGTAAATAAACTATGACTTATGACATCCCTATGGTAATTTGCAGAAGAATGGGAGTGTCGTCGCTATAAATAAAAGAAAATCGTATATGACGTCATTTCGATAGTGCTGTATCGTGCCATATTAAGTAGTTATTTTTACTTTTCAGTGCATTTTCCCTAGTGCTTTTGATTTTAACTATAAATTTTCAAAAACGCTATAAATAAAATCCTCCGTGATGTCAAATAAAAAATAATAATTCTGCACGATTTCACGTAAATCGGCTGCGCATTTGATAATCATGCTCAGTTATTATAGTTTTATTAACATTTGTACTGGAGGTTACTGTTTCCTCAATGAATTACTATTTGATGATGGTTTGTTGGTTATCTTTAAGTATGAAATGTAGGTCATTTCTACATTATAAGGTGGCGCATCAATCAGCACCTAAATTAATTTAAATTGATTAGGAAGGGTTTTTTTATTACACCTAGATTTCCGGGCAACGCCGGGCTTAATATCTAGTATTTAATATGTACATAGATACGATATATATATAAAGGTACACAGATACGATATATATTTAATAAGTACATAGATACGATATACCTACATATATATATATATATATAATTAAATATATATATATATATATATATATATATATATATATATATATATATATATATATATTTATAAAAAAACACACAATAACAATATTTTAAAAAATGTAACTTTTAAATGAATGAACTGAGATTAGACTCTATGAAGGTTGTTGCATTAAGACCTGCAGTAGGTAAGCATTGGTCTACATGTTGTCTGGACCTAGTTCAAAGTGTCTGAGATTAAAGTCAATAATGTAATATTGTTTAGTTCTTTCCCAAACATACTAATAATGAAATAAAAAATAAAAGTAACTCGGTATTATTGCAGGTTGAGTGCTACATATAAAAGTAACAAGGTATCATTGCAGGTTGAGTCTTACATATATAAAAATAGCAATGTATTATTGCAGGTTGAGTGTTACAAATAAAGTAACAAGGTATTATTGCAGGTTGAGTCTTACATGTAAAAGTAACAAGGTATTATTGCAGGTTGAGTCTTACATATAAAAGTAACAAGGTATTATTGCGGGTTGAGTCTTACATATAAAAGTAACAAGGTATTATTGCAGGTTGAGTCTTACATATAAAAATAGCAATATATTATCGGGTTGAGTGTTACAAATAAAGTAACAAAATTATTATTGCAGGTTGAGTCTTACATGTAAAAGTAACAAGGTATTATTGCAGGTTGAGTCTTACATATAAAAGTAACAAGGTATTATTGCAGGTTGAGTCTTACATATAAAAGTAACAAGGTATTATTGCCATTGAGTCTTACATATAAAAGTAACAAGGGTATTATTGCAGGTTTAGTCTTACATATAAAGTAACAAGGTATTATTGCAGGTTTAGTCTTACATATAAAAGTAACAAGGAAGGTATTATTGCATGTTGAGTTTTACATATAAAAAAACAAGACGTGTGCATGTTGAGTGCTCCCTCAAGAAAAACGACATCAGTGTAGGTGTGAACATATATCTATTATTTTTGTTAACAATAAGTATGTTAATTTTTTGTGTTTAAATTATTTTATTTTTATAGAAAATGACCTTGAATTGACTCAAAAGTAAAATTGAAAAAATAATTAATGTTTACTTATTCTGCGACTTGCAACAGTGCTCGTTGGCTCATCAATAACGAAAACATTTCAAGGTTGTACTGACTTACTGGAGATACAAATCGTGTCATAAAAAATAAACTATCGCTCAATAAAACCGGTTTTGTCATTTTCACTGATCAGTATCTAGTTTTTAATTTCATAAACAATAAACTTATACATTTTACAACCATATGTAATTTGACATTATCCTTAACATTTTACATCCATATGTAACTTGACATTATTCTTCACATTTTATAGCCATATGTAACTTAAAATTATTCTTCACATTATACAACAATATGTAATTTGACATTATTCTTCACATTTACAAACCATATGTAACTTGACATTATTCTTCACATTTTACAACCATATGTAACTCGACATTATTCTTCACATTTTACATCCTTTGTAACTTGACATTATTCTTCACATTTTACATCCATTTGTAACTTGACATTATTCTTCACATTTTCATCCATTTGTAACTTGACATTATTCTTCACATTTTACAACCATATGTAACTTGACATTATTCTTCACATTTTTACTATGATATTTAAGTTGACACTTCTCCACATTTTACAGCCATATTTATTATTAACAAGTATTTTTAGCTCATCGAACGACGGCGGAGTTTTTCTATTTTTATAAAAAACATTTTTGAACATCAAGGCTCATCCATTTTTTCATATACAATTAAACTCAGCTGTCAACAACCATAAAACGATCGTTGTGAGCGAGTGATGATTAAACTCAAACTACAAACAGTCTGCTTACTGATATAATCACTAACGTTTAAATAACGTTTTTGTTTCTTCATTTTATTCAATATTTACTTTGTGCAGACATGACATAAATTTGCATCGTCACAAGTACGTTTTAGCTGTCAACGCTAACCAACCAAACCAAACCAAATAACCAACCAAACAAACCAACCTAACCAACCAATCAAACCAAAGAACAAACCAAACCAACTAACCAAACCAGCTAACCAATCAACCAAACAACAACCGACCAGCCAACTCGGCAACCAAACCAACCAAGCCAAAAACCGTTAGTGCCACATTATTCAAAATTACGTTTTACCCCTCAACGCTAACCAACCAAACCAACCGATCAACCAACAAGACCAACAAACCAAACCAGCCGATCAACCAACCGTCAGTCGTCTCGCAAAGCAAACCAACCAACCAAACAAAACTAAACACCATTAGATATAGAAATGGTGTAATTTAATCATACCTGTTACGTTTTCTCATTATATCCAAATTAAAATCAAAACGAAGCATTTAAAAGAGTTTTATAAAAATGAAGTGAAAAGTAAAAAAATAACTACTTTATTATGCCATTCTGCAGCACAAAGGCAAGTTGATGTGGCACGACACAGTACCAATAAAAACAAATGTACCATCTGGAAATGACGTTATAGAGATTTTTTTATTTATAGCGACGGCGTTCCCATACCGTGATTACATTATCAAATACTATTGGTGGAACAGATAACACACACTTGCCTTTTATTCTCTATGATTAGTAATCGATCATTGATGTCTACGTGGTTGTGTATATTAAGGACATGGGTGGAAAGGATGTATATGTGTGTATTCACTGTGTATGTGTGTGTGTGTGGGGGTCGTTTCTGTTATTGAAAATAATTGGCGCTTAAACATATTATAAATCTGAATAAGCCTTTAAAATTTAGGCACTAGGACACACTGACAATTGCTAAGATTTCCAATGTGATTGGCGAAATAAAGAGTCCACTGGTGGATCCCTTGACGTGGACGCACAAAGGCAGATCCGAAAGATGGGTGGGCTAGTAGTGAGGGTTACGTAAACAAGACTTACTTTGCCGAAGGTAACAAATGTAACAAAATATTAAGAAGAGACTTGAAAATACGTTAATACTTCTTAACCTACTCGAAAAAAAGCAGCGTTTGGCAATGTCGTTGATTAAAAAAACTAGCATCACTTTACGTGATTGATATGTCAATAAACTGGACTCAATAACTAATTTAATAGACACATGCCGTACGGTAATGCTAATAGATCTTTAAAATGAATTATGACTCTTTCATAAATTAAAGTGACCTGTTAAACATTGTGACGACATCCACACAATATTGTGTCGATTAAACCGTGTTCATTTGCGATAAAATTATTAATTATGCGTTAATTTCGATCAATATTTTTAATCGAACATCTGAACCTATTAAATACATTTCGAAACATGTTTGTATAGCTAAAACATTCCTTCAAAATATGTTTCATAGTTCAATATTCTTCGAAAGATGTTTGTATACAAACAAATTTTACAACGGGAATAACTTTTCATGGAAAATAAAATGCGACTTTTGGTTTCATTGTTTTGATAAAAAAACATTACATAACAAGTTCTTCCATTTCACTTTCTGTAAGTATGCGTGTTTGTTTTGTATGTAGCTCTGCATACATGTGGAAAGTTACTGTTTATGTCTACACTGGGTGGGTGTGTTAAGAAACACTGAATTCGATGACATAATGCATTTCTTCATTCTCATGTGGTCGTGAGCATTGCTGCACACCTGACCAATACGTAATGCTGGCTACCCCTGACCTTCCATTCCTATGGCCGGCTACCTGGTGACCTTCCATTCCTTATGGCTGGCTACACCCTATTCCATTCCTTATGGCTGGCTAACCACTGTATTCCATTCCTTATGCAACACCTGACCTATTTCATTCATTAAGGCTGCCTACGGCTGCCTTCCATTCCTAAAGGCTGTCTACACACCCTGGTCTTCCATTTCTTATGACTTACTACACCCTGGCCTTCCATTCCTTAAGGCTGGCTACACACTGATCTTGCATTTCTTTTGGCTGACTTCACCATGGCCTTCCATTTCTAAAGGCTGGCTACACCCTCGCCTTCATTCTTTAAGGCTGGCTTCTGCTTTCCATTCCTTAAAGCTTTCAGAGACTCATTTAGTTGGGATAAGCACCAGACTAAGAAGATAATATAATTGGTCTTTAAACTTAAATTCCGTTTTACTGGTATTCATTTGGTCTTTTAGTAACTAAGATGTGTCTTGTACCCATGTTTTTTAATCCTCTGAAGATTATCTGCTCAAAATTCACTTTAAAATTGTACAAAATATTTTTCTTTTCTACATTTTGCATCATTGCAACGTTTAAACAGTTCATATCAGAAGATAATGAGTTGATCTTTTTGTTTTCAATGGAACAAGTACACAAATTATTTATGTCACACTCAGGGCTTCTACATGCCAAGGACCATCTGGCAATGAGACTCATGTCATCCCTGACTTGCTTTAACTAACCTTGCCTGGGATAAAAACATAAGCATTTATCTCCGGCTCTGTAGAATTTTTTTCATCACCCCTGCACTGGTTTTTCTAAAGTCGAGCACTGGTCTTTCCTTTGTATTTACTGGGAAACATATTTTAAAGCAAAGTTTAAATTCAAATATTTGAGTCGCCTGCCAGATACGGATTATAATCCGGGTTACGGGCGGAGCCAGTGCCCTGACCTTTAAAGCCCTTTTATTTACACCATAGATTTAGTTTCTGTTTTCTCTCTGTTAGGGAAATATTTTCTTCCGCTCACTTTTCTTTAAGAAAGTTGCAATTAATGTAGAACTTTTTGTTGAAATAAACCTACACAATATAGATCTAGAGATTGTTCTATAGTCACTATACTGAAAATTTTTCTTTTTCATTTTCATCTCAGTATGTAAGTAAATGATGTTAACATGGTCCATCTAATATTGGTCTCTGATATTCAGCACTATCAGTGGTCCCTATGGTCACACACACCTAATTTCTAAAGTCATTTTGTTTATTTTTTATTTTACAAGTCCTGGAAATCATGAGATGTTTGTTTCCTATATACTATCAACCACTAACTGGATGGTTTTAGCAGTGACCTTCTTTCAATAATGCAATGACCTTAAGGCCATGGAGACAACGCAGGTGACTGGAATTCATACCAGAATGTCGTGGTGCATTACGAAAGTCAGCCTCGCTATTAAACCGTCACCAACCCGCTAATTCATTTTGTCTAAGAATCGGTAGCAGTGGTCCCGATGATGAATTTAACATGTAATTTAAATTAATTTATAATGAACAAAATGTTAGCACAAATAGCTCTTATGTAAATACGTTTTTATTTAGTAAACATTTGGTTCATGCAAAAATCTTTTAAAATCAATTTCTTTGTTCATCAATGAAGAATGACAGTTAGTGGTTACTTGTATATTTCTCTTCAGTAATTCTATATTTGAGATCATGTAGTGAAGATCAACTGGACTGAGATTACAAGTACAGCATGACCGTGACATGACTTAGTACAAGATGGACCACCTACAGGAAAAAACGGAAGATATTTGAAAAATGTTTTACTAGACAAACGATTTGTAGTTTTTTTAGTGCCAAAAAATAAAATGTACAGTAGACATTGTTCGGGAACTTTCGGGAGTATGGGCTCATTGTACAATTAGTTCATTGTAATTTTTTAGATATATAATTTTTTAAAAATCTTGGTAAGTTTTTTTGAAAAGATTCAAAGAGTCAATATGACCATATGACCTTAATTAGTTCATATCGTTAATTGTTTTGGTTTATGAAAAAAAAAACTGATAGAAATTTTTTACCTTCATTAGGTAATGAATAAAATTTTATTGTATTCCATCTTTTAATCCTTGAACTCTAGACAACTCACTGGACCATGCATCAATACAAAGCTGAACAGTTTTATTTCCGGATGTGTAAGAAATGATGCAGAGCCTGAATAAATACAACTACTGTTTTCATTAATAACAAATGACATTTCTTATAGAAACAACACAATAGTGTAAAAATTCAATAAGTCTACAAGCCAGATAAAAAACTATATTTATGAAACCTTGACCCTAATCCCAAATCAAATTTTTGTTAGCTGTGAAAAACATTTGAATGAAATTAAGGTCGATTGAGCAAACTTTTGTGTGCTCAGTTAGCACGTGCTTATATCAGGCGCGGTTAGATCAGCGCGCACATGCGCACCGCTTAGAGAACAGTGATGCATTCTTTTACAAAATCATATCAAATCTGTTGTTTTCAGGGCTTTGCAGGGCATAGCCTCAAATAATATCCCAGAACTTCTTTGCCCCGAGGCTCACCAAAACCTTAGAACGACTCTACATTCACCCTTTAAGTTTTTTTAGTTCATGTAACTAAAATATTCTGAATACATTTGTTGATTAAATCTTTATTAATGTATACATAAGTTAGTACAATATTTCACAATAATAAACTTACCACAGGATAGCTCAATGCTACGTTTCAAACTGGCAGTTTTCAGTACTATGATGTTTACAACCTGGCGTTGTCTTTGAACAAGTCACTGAAAGAATAAATATAACTTTAATTTAATAATACAATCAGATTTATTGCTAAAAAAGACGTTTGTTCTTAATACAGTGATGTTTAAAAAATCAAGCGCTATTTAAAACTAAAACATTTCAACAAAATTACCAAAACAAAACTATTGCCATTTAATCCTAGGTCTAAATTAAATTTTATTACATATATTTTTTATTCATTTCAAAAAAACAAAGTATAATTCTAGTTTATGAGATTCAGAACTTTATTGTAAAAACAAACAAAAAATTGCTCGAACTATTTAAAGTAGGGTTGATATCGGATACTTTTGTATAATTGTTGATAAAATCACCTGGTATTGCCAGGTATCTGTCAGCATCTGCTGTAAAGTTTGATAAGAAAATAAAAAATGCGAAATACAACATTTTTACCTGCTAATGATGATATCTAAGGATCATTAATGGAGAATGACCAGACACAGCTTATAGTCACCGTCATAAATATCGTGAAATAAACATCAACATCTTCTATCGGTCACTGTGTGGACAATGAACACAACTGTGGCTTGTTAAAGGCTGTGAGTGGTGTATCTGTGCGTTAACTTCTTCATTTTATACTGAGTCGAGTGAGATGTAGATCATCTCATTTGTATTGTATTGTTTGCTTTGTCCTTGCTGCCTATTGACCATCTGGTCCAGTGGGACCCACCTGACATGGTTCTCATCTATGGTCAGCGAAATAGAAGATGTTCGTGCCTTTTTGTTTGAAAATAAAAAACACATAAAAATGGTACATGAAGTCAAAACCAATGCCCAGTTTGCCGAGGGATATTCAGCCAACAGACATGAACATTTTCTGAATCCGCCTTAACACATCAATTACCAGTTTGAACACGGTATGATAAATCTTGGCGAGCGGTAAATTGCCAGTTTGGTCATGCGTCATTTTGATTAGACTTAAAAGTGAATGGAAAAAAAAATATTTGGCAGAGAATCTGTTTACGTGAATTTCTGGCATAAGTCAGTATGTCAGGTCAATGTGACATGTCAAGCTATAAAAAAACAACAAAACAAAGACTGTTCATATCCTTTCTTTTGTACCATATCCTATGAAAAATGACCAACAAATATGATGTTCTAATTTGCGTTATATTACGAAAATGTACATTAGGGTGCATCACCACAATAGAGGAAAAAATTGATTGTTTGTTTTTGAGCTGTCTGTTTCTAATTTGTTCTAATATCATTAATAATAACTTGTGTAAAATATTTTTCAAATCAGAGTTGATTTAGAGGTCCCCCTCCCACACCCCCCCTCCGCCCAAGAAATCACAAAACATGACATGTAAAGAAAAAAAAAGTTTATTCTAGCCTATATAAAAATTACATTAAAGTATTAAATTATTTATTACTGTTGCATTTAATTCAGTTTCACTTTGTTGCACGTTTGTAAGGTTTACGCACATTTGACATGTTTTTGCGGTCCATTTCTACCACTTGAAGAATGTTTTGAAAATGTTCATCCGTTCGCGCTACTTCAACAAAGTCAGATGCCAGTTTCACTCCTCTCTCGGCACAATCGTTAACAACGTTAATAGCTGCAACATTTTCTGCACTGGCAATGTAAGAAGCTGTTTGGCACCAATCATCAACAGGCAGTTGAAGGAACCCTGTGTCCAGTTGAAGTCTGTATATAGTAAACCACGAGTCAACTCTAGCAAGATCACACAACCGAGTTTTAGAATCAATTGATTGGAATCGTGGTTTTCCCCAACCATTTCCAAATCGATTCTGTGGAGTTTGGAGGGCAACCACTGGTCGAAGCCTTAGCAGAGCATCTGCTAGAGCTCGCTTTTCCAACACAGGTACTTCATTGCTGAACAGAGCAAGTGGGATTGTTACGTTGACGGATCAGTCCTAATGCTAATCCTGGCCACGTAAAGATCGTTGTCTAGGTGTATGAGAGAGTAGATGTAGATGTTCTGGTGACAATATTTCTATTTTTACAGCTCACGTACAGTCTCTGCTAATAAGTCAACAAATACAGTTTTTTTGCTGATAAAACAAGTTTATTTTGTAGCTATGTTGACGCCAGTTCTCACATACAGACTTCAGCTCACGTCCTACTCTGCTAACTCACTCGACTGTCTAGTTCTCAGTCTCTCTCCTTTCTCTTCTCTCCTCCTCTCTGACTTACACACAAAAACGTCCTGCTTATATACAGTACACTATTGGCTTTGACATCGGTGATTAATTAGTTGTAATTAATTCTTAGCCCAACTACCTCTACACTCGGGATAATTTATGTGACGGGTCTGGGGGTGGGGAATCTAAACCAGGAAACCTATGACACTTTCTAACTCAGTTATCCCTCGTGAGAAGATTCTGCCCCACGACTTTCGTAACGGTTCCAACTTCATCCTACGTGTCACGGTCACGAACATTCTTTCCCAGGTAAATTGTCTCCGTGAGCTCTCAGTACTACCGGTGACTCACAACTAATTAAAATGGGGGAGGATGGGGCGTGCTTTCACGTAAATTATTCTTCTATCTGGTCACAATGATGCACCCCCTCCCCACGCACATTTTGTTCCTAAACCGTAAACTATTGTGCTAAAATAACCCACATCGTAACAGGGATCATTTCAGCAGTGAGGTACCACATATGCCTATTCAGGACACGGATTGCTGACTTGGATATGTCTCTGTTGACATCGTTATAATCCAAAAGTCGCTTGTAGAGCTGTAGATCATTCCATGGTGCATTCACACTCTTTTTGAAAGTGAGCCACCACACGACATAAACATGTGTTACAAATGTAGCAAATGCACGAATCTTTGGCACTTGATCACGTGTGGTAATAGTACCTGGAGGCAATAATTGAATTTGTTTCTCACACAGCAGCAATATATCAGCTTTGCCATCCATCGTGCTTTGTGCTGGGCACCTGGTCTTTTAAAGTTAACCTCCTTATTTGTAGCATTCAGGTAAACAAGGGACAGCTTAAGGAATTCGTGGTAGTCGTCTCGCAAGAATTCAGTTTGTTTACTAGAGTTGGCATGTGCAATTACCGCATCTCTCATTATCGTCAGTCGCTCTTGAGCCTTCAGATCATGATCAGCTAACGTAAACGAACTACAAACGTGAGACCAATTATGTGCCACCAACTCCCAATTACTTCGCAGCTTGGCGAACAAAGTTATATCCGGGGATTTGGAAACTTCTATTTTCATGTCTTCAAACACATGCGAGAGGATAACTTCACCAATGTGATGGCGACAACCTGACCACAGAAGAGCACGTTGCAGCATATTTTGTATGGCAATGCAGGCAGCAGTCTGATGACCAGTGTTTGATCTTGTTGTGTCGAATGTCATATTAACGATACAATCATTACAATGCCACACTGTCATTAGCTTCATGGTTAATTCTGCAATTATTTCACCAACGGGTTTCTTTGTTGCCTTGGCATAATTTGGCACTCCTAGAAGTTTCAATTGCTTTGCATCACCGACAACAACTGTTATGCGTTCTTCAGTGACACGATGATTTTTTAGAGAAGGTGTCAGTTTGCCATCCCAGTGGAGAGTGCAGAGTTTGGGTGGTTCCCAGGAGTCGTGGATCTTTGTAGATATCTCACAACTTTGCGACGTGAACGATCTGCAGTGGCATAGGGAGAAGCCACCATTGATACATCACCCCCAGACTCGCTAATAAGGCACTGTGTGAAAGCTGCCTGCTGTGTTGGTGGAATCTTTAATCTTGTCGCTAGTGACACAAGATTTGGTCGGCTTAAAACATCTGGAGGTACAAATACCAAAGCTCCTGTTGGCTTTCTTCTCTTTTGCAATGGCATTATATCATCCAAACAGTTATCAACAAACTCCATATTATCTTCAGATTTAGAAGTAGAATCATCGGGTTCGTCACTGCTACACTCGCTGGAAGGCACTTATCGTTGAACTACTGCTGCATTTTCTTCTCTTGCGCGTTTCTGACGTGAATGGCGTCGAGCGACTTTTTTTGCAATTGCTTTGTCAAATGATCCAAAGCTGGAAGACCTGTCTCCTTTCATAGACCTCAAGAATGCTAGATCTTCTGCATTCTTGATAATAGTCTCGACATTTGGTGGCCACAGTTGAAAAGTTGTTGCTAACATAGATTTCATTTGTTCCAGTTTACGTTTGGTGGCTGGTGTGTTTTGGCGACTTTTATCAATTGAACGAAGTTTATTGTATTCATCAAGAAGCTGAACAATCTTCTCACAAGCTCTCCTCTCTGTCACCATTGGAATGTTTGTTTTTTCGTAGAAAGCAGTAACTTGATTCAGCACAATTTTGGCAGTTGTAAATCAAGAAGGTGCACCAAGAGAACCTGGACGCTTACTGTGTGCTGCTACATTGCAGTGATACATCATGCACCTCAAAACTTGTAAACAAGTTGGTAGTCGAAGAATTCCAGTAATTATAGCATCATCAACACAGATTGCAGGGCCAATGCCAAACAATTTAGTTTTCAGAAGAGTAATAATATGCAACTGTTGAAGTGATGCCAGGGTGAGCCAGAAGGATGGTTTTATCTAGTTTTCGCTTAATTATGCAAACTTTGTTGAAGTCCGGGGGACCTCTAAATTTTGTCAAATATTTTTTATTTTTTTTACACAATGCTTTTTTTGATCAATGGAACAAATTTAAATAGCAGACAGATGAATTATTAAAAATTTTTTTTGGTGATGCACCCTAATGTACATGTTAAGAGAAATCTTAAAAAGCATTTATGCACTCAGAAAAGCTTAAGTGTGTTGGTACCAATTGAATAACCACTCCAAAGAATGTACATTTGTACATTATCAATCAAATTGTGACCCTTGTTTTCCTTCTCCGTCTTGGGCAAGTGTACGGGGCATGCCATTGTGTTAAGATGTCGCTGTTACATTGATATAGGTTATATATATATATATATATATATATATATATATATATATATATATATTAATCTATGGAAATGTTGTTTCTTTTACCCTAATTTATCTGGTTGTTAGGGGGGTACGAATGGACACATCAACAGACATATATCTGCTGTGCTTTCATACGTCCTTTCTGTGGACTTGAAGACTTTGTGGGGCCTTCTTCTTCTCTCCAAAATCAGTGGCGAATATTTATTTCTGACTTACCAGGGATAGAGCCCTGTACCCTTTGCATGTGAGTCGAGTTCATTATCGACACAGTCAACATAGCGATTTTACAGATAATTTCTTAAGTTGTTGTTGGACTAGTTCGGGAGTAAAAAAAAGTTGCGCGCATGTTTCATCAAAAAATGAAAAGAAACACAAAACATCTGTTCCCAGTCACTCATTTACAACGTTCAGGCTACATGCACACATATCTAGTAACTTCTTATAGCAAACTAATATTAACTTTATTTTTTTTTAATTGTTTTAGTCTCGATTATCAAGGATTACATTTCAGTCACGTCTCACTAATCGCAATCATCATTGATTGAAATGACAAGCCGATTGGGGGTCAAATTATACCTCGCTGACCTTCCATCCATCCCCTTTCCCCAAGACACACACACAACACACACACACAAAAGAAATAACGAGAATATTAAAACCTAGCAAAGCTTTATTCCCTAAACTTTCTTCATTAAGCGACACGTTGATTCAAAATTGACAGCTTTTTCTCAAAACTTCTGTTATAAATTTATATCATCCTTAAAAAAGCGGGTTATGGTCAGTGAATATTTAAATGTTATTTCATGCGCTGTAAATATAATTCCGAAACAGTCCAACAAAGCTTAAGTTAGATATTTCTCAAAATAGATATAAATTGAAGAGGCATGAAATGCAGTAGAAAAATGAATAAGAAAAAAAAATAATCTTGAAAATATTAGCTGTAATCAAACCAAAATAATTATCTGTCACTTTATTTCAGTTCAGCTTGAAACAGAACCAGGAAGTTAATTCATATCATATAAATAAATAAGAAAAGTATAGTGCGGTTTAAAATATAACTTTACTTCTATATAATGAACACTTGAATAACGGAGGTTTTCCCAATAGAGAGTTCCCCTGCCTGTGTTATTACTTTCTCAAATGCCGAGAAATCCTTCGCTTCTGCACCTAGCAATACTATCTCAGTCACTGGGATTTATCAGTTCCAATGATACGTTAATTATCATCTACTTTAGTTCTTTTCCCGCTCATTTCCCATGAAATAAATATTATTCTCAATGCTTAACCCATTCAATGGCTGTAACATTTATCTTCTTTAGCTTTTAATCATTGAATTGATATAATAAATTATCATCATTTTTTTAAAGCTCTTAATCGACTTTTATACACATCCTTCTCCATCTAATCCAAAGTTGAGAACAGTGGTTCCCAAACTTTCGACGTCTGTGTACCCTCTTTTATATTTTGACCCCCCCCCCCCCTTCCGCAGTTAAAAAAAAAAACAAAAATATATTGTTATTACGGTCATTGTTCTCGCTTAAAGCCGTGAATGTTTACCAAATGTTTTTTTTTTTATTTTTTATTCCGGTACAGCGCGTACTCCCGCAAAACTCTTCGTGTACCCCACACTTTTTGTAAACACTGGTCTAGAACAGAGGTACTCAACTTTTCTTCTCAATTGTACCCCAAAGGGGTGCGAGAGTATGTCTCTGCGGGCATGGGCGTCGCTAGGAATTTTTCCAGGGGGGGGGGCAAACATTTTCCAGGGGGGGGGGCAAATAACAACTTTATGACATTTTTTCAAAATGTAGGGGTGGGCAAATTTCCCCCTTGCCTTGCCCCCCCCCCTTCCATGAATACGCCCATGTCTGCGGGTACCCTTCGAACGTAACTTTGCTAATAATTAATGTACTTATTATGCGTACCTCTGCATTTCCATTTCACGTACCACTTGGGGAATACGCGTACCACGGGTTGAGATTTGAGAACCGAGTGTCCAGAAGATTGCTCGCAACAAATGTTTGTTAGGCTTCTAAAAATAAAATGCTAACTATATTAACGTGACCTAGATTTGTTTTAACCCATGTTTTCAAAAAAAAAAGGAAAATCCTCAAACCCAGACATAGAAAATTAGAATTTCTATGACCGATAAGGAAACAAAAAAAAAAGCAGAAGAACCGTGACCTTTTTAAACTGACAAAAGAAGTGGTTGCCTTTACTTTTCGCTTCCGTCATAAATATATAATGTAGATGGATACAAGTAAATAACCAATGACTTGTAAATCAACACATTTTTTTTCAGTATGTTTAGGTTGCGAAAAAGTGAAAAACAAGATATATAAAGAGCTTATGTACAAACGTATCACTCTCAATGAGATAAAGAGCGGATGTCGTTGTTATCATTTATATTATATTTTCTTTACCAACTGGAAAACGTCCGATACTTAAAAAACGATGTGAGTTTGTTATAACCCTATGTTATAAAAATACAAGTAAATAAGATCAATAATGTGAGACGTTCATTTTTGCACCAGTTTTGTAACAAATCACATAATACATTTTTTTAAAGAGACATATTTGCTTCTCACTAAATGCACATTGTGTGCCAAAACTATAAAGGTGACAGGGAGTCAGGCCCGTTGCATGCGGGGGGACAGGGGGCCGGGCCCCCCTGCGTTTTGTCTGGCCCCCCTGCTTATTTGTTCTACTTAGTAAAATGTATTACCTGGCCTTCCCCCTGCTATTGTCTGGCCCCTGCTGTAGAATGCCTGGCCCCTCATGTAGAATTTTCACCCTACCGGGCTGCAGTGAGTGCACATTGTCTGCGATAATAACTATCACGTTCACAGTGAGTGGACGTTGTCTGCGATAATAACTATCACGTTCACAGTGAGTGCACGTTGTCTGCGATAATAACTATCACGTTCACAGTGAGTGCACGTTGTCTGAGATAATAACTATTACGTTCACAGTGAGTGCAAATTGTGTTCAATAACTATCATACTATCGTCAATATCCAAAAGACTCAAAACCAGGGGGGGGGGGGGCGCTGGGAAAACTTTCTGAATCGTTTGCCACGATGTATTCTAAAATTTGACAGATGGTCCGGACTAAGACAAGAAGGTTGGAGTGCTTAAATGAACCAGTATAACTGAAATACATTTTAAATGCGCAGGCTGGATCAAATAGCCAAACGGACCGAACGTGGCCTATTTTGCCATTGTGTACTCAAGACAATAAACAGAATTTTACCGAGGGGGGGGGGAAACAACACTACAAAGCTTGCTTTAAGTTTTTTTTTTATATTGAGGAAAACAATAACTGAATAGGGTGCGTCCATTATCTTCCAATAATGGGATACGAGGAATACAAAAAAGGACATTAAAGCGAAACGATAATTCTTCAGTGTTGGTGTTTACAAAACACGGAGATGGCGGTTGTTTATTTATGCATGACTGGCTCTATAAAAACAATGAATATATTTTACAATGACCTCTGCTTGATACATTTTGTGTAAGTATGTACTGGATACATTTTGTGTATGTATGTACTGGCAGGCACGCCGAGAGGGGGGGGTCATTGCCAGGAGGCCCGTATCTGTAAGGGGGCCCGGCCGCCCCGACCATGTCAATTTTTTCACGACTCATTTGTTTATTAAGAGGCCCGCAATGATTCCTGCCCTGGGGCCCTTGTTGGCTCTCGGCGCCCCTGTGTACTGGATATTTTTTGTGTATGTATGTAATTGATAAATTTTGTCTGTTCAGTTGATCAAAACTGAAGGATAATAATACAAATGAGAAACAGTATCTACATAATAGATAACAACGTATATCTAATTAAATATTTTTCGTCTCACTTCCTTCTGTCTGCTGTTGATCGAAAGTAAGGAATCAATAATACTGTTTCCTGTTTAAAAATGAATGACTTCTTCCCTGCGTCTCGATTCGAATTACGTTTTCTAAAAAATATAGTTTCAAATAGTTTTTTAAATATGAGAAGTACAGTCTGAAATACTTAAAAGTTGCAATAAAATATTACCATTTAAAAAAACTGTTTTCTTTTTTTTTGAGAACAACAAGCATTTTTAAAGTCGTCAAAAGAAAACAATAGTAATTAATAATCGAAAAATTCTCCGAAGAAAAAAATAGTCGCGTTCATCGTAAGAATAATACAAATATTTGTCAATAAAATTCTTTTTAAAAGTTAATCTAATAACAAAAAAAAAACATTCTGTTATTATTTCGTTATACAAAAAAAAAGAGTTATCAGGCATTATATTAATTTATGAAAAAAGAAACTACGTTTGTGGTGTTATGATAAAATTGCAAGACTTAAAAACACATAACCGGAAATACGTCACTGTCAGGCATAGACAAAACTGAGCTACTAAGCTAACATCTAATTACTGGCATAATGGACTGACACACCCTGTGCCCATCTAATCATCAGTCGGACTCACAACCTCAAAAGCCCAATCAATCACCAGGCGGACTCACAATCCCCCGTGCCCAATAAATCACAAGGCGGACTCACAACCCCCCGTGCCCAATCAATCACCAGGTGGACTCACAATCCCCCGTGCCCAATAAATCACAAGGCGGACTCACAACCCCCGTGCCCAATCAATCACCAGGTAGACTCACAACCCCCGTGCCCAATCAATCATCAGGTAGACTCACAACCCCCCGTGCCCAATCAATCACCAGGTGGACTCACAACCCCCCGTGCCCAATCAATCACCAGGTAGATTCGCAACCTCCTGGCCCAATCAATCACCATCCAATGAAAAGTAAAATATACACGATAAATTATCCTGTTTTTAACTAGTTTTTTAAATTTCTTTCTAACAAATTGACAATATAAAATTAAATGATTTGTTTCAGGACTAAAATAGTCCAGTTTGCTAACAGAGATGAATAGTAATAGCACTGAGGGAAAAAAAAACACAATCCATAGATATACTTGCATATTAGTTAAAATGTTACACTTCAGTGGAATTCTGAAATTTTTTTTTCACTTTATACAGTCTTATACTGATGGAGAATTCTTCATCAAATTAAACAAAAAAACAACTTTTATTTAAAACCAAAATAAACAAAAGTCAAACACTATATAGAATGTCTTTTATCACAAAGTGATAGAAACCCTTGAAATGCTTTCAATTATAACTTAATAACTTATAGCCCCAATTAAGTCTTAATTCATAATAAAGAATTATATCACAGATCAATAAAGTCTTAAGTCGCCATAAAGATTAGTATCATAGATCAATAAAGTCCTTAATCAGTAGGCATCATTGTAAGTTTTAGTTAATTACATATTCATACATCAACATCTGTAAACCGTATTAACTGACCATACATAACATCGATAAAGTCTTCTATTTACCATATTAACGACCATATATGCATTGCTAGAGATTCATCTATATACCATATTAAACTGACAATACATACATCAGTACAGTACCATGTTAGCTGACCTTCATGAAAGAGCTCGCCGGTCTGTAACTGCTGGCTATCCGTGGGGAATCTTCCTCCAATTTCGCGCCATCCCTCCAGTCCAGTAATTAGGTCACATTAACGCAAGTTTAAAAAGTTCGGTGGTGTCAATTTGTGGCCCGGCAATAAACACGGACCGCTGAGTCAAAGGCTAGAAACCGGAAATGAGTTTTTGGAGAGATCGCTTCTATGTAAACTGGGCGATATACGTGGAACCAGTATATTTAATATCAACTCCACTTTTAGTTCCAAACTGGTATAAGCCACTGGTCATTTCCAAACTGGTATAAGCCACTGGTAAACATCAAATGGGCCTTTTGGCTTTTCGGCTATTTGGTTCCTTTGGCTTTTTTTTTTTTTAGATTAAAGTGATTGTGTTATTCCAAGATGTTGTTTGTTTATGTTTTCATATTTACCGAGAAGTTAGTAAAGTGCTTAAGACTAAAGATAAAAAAAACCTCAACCTTGGACATTGCATCATCAGTCACAAAAACCCGCGGTTCTCAACCGTTGGTAAGAGTATCCCATGGTACCCGACCATATTTAAAAAAAAAAAATATAAATTGAACATAATCAGAGTATGCTCGACAGAGTGTGCCTCCATGTGACACACTTGTAACAAGTATTTTCTGACTATGGCTTGACTAGTTGTTAATATGAAAACTAGATCAAAGGCCCGGTACCCGGACCGGCGAGTGACTCCTTATAATTGAGTTGTATCCCTTTGACCATCTTTACAACTTTACATAATTTGCGCACTACTTGGAACTCCCAAGACTATTTTGAGCCAAGCAAGAGTTCACTCCCCTTGAGTGAGACTAACATTATGGAATGCTCCAGTCTATTTTTAGCCGCGGACGTTATACACACGCTCGCTCGCCAGGCTAGACGATTATGTATTAGATGTACGCGTCACAATCTTAGACATATATCAGAAACTTCGCAACTAAACTTTTGTTCTCTTTGAGAAACGAAAATACAAATAAAAATAATAATTTGAACAAATCGAGGCCGTTTGTAACCACGATGAAGTGAAGATCATCGAAAAGAGGCGCCAATCTATGCAGAAATAAATTGAAAGGGGAGAATGCATAAAGAGGCGCCCACATATGCAGAAATAAACTGTCTGCACTGGCAGATATCTAAACAAGGGCGGTTATTCTCTGCAATAAAAGTATCAGCCATAAATATAATATTGCGCAAAAAAAAAATTGCACACAAATTTGCATGCCATAAATCTGGGTGGCTATAAATATGAATGAACTTATTTTTTTACGTGTTTTATTTTCAACTTTCCATTTTTTTTTTAAAGTTTTAGGCCATGAGAACCCCTTCCCCCCGCTCCATCCACCACCACTTACATCATTTTCTATGCAGCCAGGCGTCTGTGTAGCCAATAAACAATGTGATATTTGTACAAGTTATTTCAAGGGATCTAACACTACGTCTGTTAGAAGAATTCCTTTCGCTCTCTTTCAGTACTTTATACGTGTATGTCTGTGCTCTCTCATTTTAGATGTCTGTGACTCTACGGGATTGGTAAAGAGAGAAAGATAGATAGATAGATAGATAGAGAGATGAAGATGGAGATAGATAGAGAGAGAGAGAGCGAGAAAGATATATATATATATATATATATATATATATATATATATATATATATATATATATAGATAGATAGAGCAATAGAAAGAGCAATAAATAAAGATAGAGTATCTAAAACAGAGGCCGATTTAACGACGAGGCCACCGGACAAGGGCTCTGACACTCGACTCGTGAAGAGGCCGCACTCACCAGCTTTATACTTAAACTACTGTTCGTCTCTTTCTCGTTTTTAAAGAGGCCCACATTTGACTTCTTTGCCCAGGATTTCAAGCGAGGTATCTATGCCAGTACCACAAAGTTGAATAAGAATAATATAATTTTGCAACGATTTCACACGTACACAAACAAAAATAACATTCATCTAAGCGCATTTCAAAATTAACCACCATTAACTTAAAAGATTTAACATATTTGTTGTGTGTGTGAAAGTTGACAGCAATACTGCCATCTATGTTTTGAAATGTTATCCGAGCATACATGTTTTACAGCTGACAACTTCATGATCCTCTTCTGAGAAGAGAAAACGCACACACACACACATACACACACACACACACACACGCAGAAACACACACAGACTCTCGCGCAAATCTGACCAACTATGTACTTCCCCCCCCCCAACCCCCCCCCCCGCCCCCTTCCCCACTGGATGGCCGAGCACATTAAAGCAATGGGCAGATAACAACAAATCGCCAGACAGTCGGTCCCCGTCCATCCCTGATCCCCTCCTGTCCCCCCCCCACCCCCTGACCTAAGTATATGCTCCCAGCGCGTCCATTTCGACAATGAAGCTCCCCCCCCCCCACACCTACACCCCCGAGACTGGAAGAAAGGGGGAGGGAAGATACAATAGTTATCACGTGATGATAGACACTGGGGGGTAACAGATATAACAGGCTGAAGGGGCGGGTGATAATTTGTGTAAGGGGGGGGGGGATGGTTGCGTCAAATTATAAGAAATGAAAGAAAAAAAAAGAATGCAATAACAACAATCGAATTCCATTTTTTTCTGGAATATAAAGGGATACTTGTTGAACGCCTGAGGAAGGAAAACACAGATTTCTTGGACTAGATTTCTAACGTTTATTATTATTATTATGTTTTTAATGTTTCTACCAAACTGAAGCGAAACGAGGCAGAAAATGCTTGTAGCCTACAGAGAAACAAATGTTACAATGGCGTTGTGGACAGAACTCGCTCTCTGGCGGTGCAAAAAAAAAATAAATTGTAAAGTTATTGGATTATTATTTTTTTATTATTTTTACGTACAAACAGATCATTCTGCCAATTAGTTATTCAAGTGTCCAAACAAACAACAACATTAAAAAAAAATTCTTGATACTGTTTAAAAAAGTAAATTTTCCTTAAATTCTAAAAGGACCATCGGTGTTTAAATTCTTCTGTTTCTGTAATCTCGGCATTTAACAGGATTGTGCGGTTAGCGCAACTCCCAGCCGCCAATATTTTTCTCCAACTAAAGTCAGGGTGGATTGTGATACTTTTACAACTTAGGACTTTGGAAACATTCCCTTGGTTCTCAACTAGGATCGAACCAGTGCCAAACCTAGGGAATTTGGGGGCCCGGGGGGTGGGCTTGGTTTCTTTGGGGGCCTCCTGCATTTTGACATTCGACATCGTGACATGAGATAATGTACTTTAGAATTAGGACCCCTCCTCCTCCACCCCCTAGGTACGCCTAAGGATCAAACCCAGAACTCTCAGTTGACAGTCGATCATCCACATCACGCGGCCATCCATGCCACGAATACTGTTAACTAATTTATTTATTAAGCGAAATTTTGTCGCGTTGATTTTTTTTCAGTAAATTAAGCATGGGAGATAACTTTGATGTTTATTATTAGTAAAAATGAATAAATAAATAAAACATGGGAGACATCTTTGATATTTATTATTAGTAAAAATGAATTAATCTTCCTGTCCTAAAAAAAAAATAAAATTATCTGTAGTCCTGTTCTTATTTTACAGATTAAATTTGATCATCTCAGAACTGAAAAAAAAAAAGTTTTCCAATTGAGTCTAATGTTAAAAGTAAACTCAAACACACGATATCTCATCCACTAATATGATGAGTTCTCACTTTCATATATTTAATCAGATTAAGAACCGAAAATTTAAGTGTGTGTTTGTGTGAGTGTGTGTGTGTGTGTGTAAGTAATGCGATGTGATGTTTTCGACAAAACGAGACCCATCCTGAAAATAAAATATTTTCATGATATTTGAAGGCTTTTTATTTTTTTTTTGACGAAAGAAGAACTAAAGAAAGCGTCATTCGTAATAAGCTTCTCGTTGAATTGTTGCAAGACAGCGAAACTCCGCTTAATCGAAGATGAGAGACTGTGAGTCGGTCCCCCCCCCCCCCCCCCCAGATTAGAAGAAATCTTAATGGATGTAAAGCTGATCTCAAGAAGGAAATTGTTGGGGGAGATGGGTGTGTGGGAGTGGGAGGTGGGGGGGGGGGGGTGAGATGTGGGAGTGGAAGGTAAGGGTAGATAGAGAATGAGGAGAAAGGAGCGCCCTCGCTACCCCCCCTCCCCCCCCCCCCATTCGTTGAAGACGTGACAGAGCTGAGAAGATTTATTTCTTGTCAATATCGTGAGATGACCAAAGGGATGGGGGGGGGGGGGAGGGGGCGGGGCTCAGTAACTCAGAAGCGTCAGTGGTAACTAAGGAAACGAGAAAAACAGCACAGTGTGAATGGACGAACGGAATGTTAAATAACTGTAACTACGTATGTTGTATGCAGAAATTTTGTTGGGCGAAAAGCACCTTATCGCCAAATGAAATATGGTAAACAGAAAATCGGTCTAAATCATGGGTAAACTTTATGGACCATAAAGTAATGGATCGCGGCCCACTAGGTAACTTGTTTATTTTTTTCCGCGAACAACATGTAATGGGAAGAAAAACAAAAAGAAATAAAAAAACTAAATCCGATGTTTATATATATATATATATATATATATATATATATATATATATATATATATATACTAGTTGCAAGTACCCGGCTTTGCGCGGGTTTAAAATAAGGTTTTCTGTTTACCTTCTGTTTTCTCCCTACCCCCTCTCTCTCCCTTCCTCTCTCTCTCCCTCCCTCCCTTTCTTTCTCTCCCTTTCTCCCCCTCTCTCCCATCTCTCTCCGTCCCTCTCCCATCTCCCTCTCTCCCCTCTCCCCCTCCTTCACTCCCCCCGTCCATCCTCCTCCCTCCTCCTTCCCTCTCTCCCTCCCTGCCCCCTCTTTCTCTTTATCTCTTACTCCCATTTCTCCCATCCTCTCCCTCTATCTTTCCCTCCCCCCTCTCTCCCTCCCTAACCCCTCTCTCCCTCCTTTCTCCCCCCCCCCTTTCCACCTCTCTCTCTCCCTCCCCCTCTCTCCCCCCTTCCTCCCTCCCTCCTTTCCTCTCTCTCCCTCCCTGCCCCCGCACTCTTTATCTCTCTCCCTCCCTCTCTCCCACCCTCTCTCTCCCTCCCTCCCTCTCTCTCCCTCCCTACCCTCTCTCTCCCTTCCTTTCTCTCTCCCTCTCCCCCTGCTCCCTCCCCATCTCCCTCTCTCCCCCTCCTTTTCTCCCCCCCTGTCCATCCCTCTCCCTCCTCTCTCCCCCTCCCTCCCCTCCTACCCTCCTTTCCTCTCTCTCCCCCCTGCCCCCTCACTCTCTCTCTTTATCTCTCTCTCTTTATCTCTCTCTCTTTATCTCTCTCTCCCTCCCCCCCCTCTCTCTCTCTCTCTATATATATATATATATATATATATATATATATATATATATATCCTTCTTCATTGCTTTACCTTCCTCAAACTGTACAAATCAGAGAGCATGAAAAAACAACAATTCTTTGCATCACAAAGGCACAATACAGCACCAGCGCGCAAGTTCTATTCGATCATCGGGAAATGACGTCACAGAGGAATTTTATTTATGGCGCCGTCGAGATTACTTTAATATAGTAAAATACTAAAATAAAAAAAAATTAATTACAATTAAACTACCCATCGAGATGAAACGAAACCTGTCCTATAACCTTCCCCATGTAATTATGTGTATGTGTATCAAATTTCACATTATTAGGTTATCTGGTTCTTGAGTTATAAGGGAACAGACAGACAGACAGACAGACAGACAACAAATGCGTCTTATAAGTATATATATATATATATATATAGTAGATTTAATCCTTATTATACATTAAAGGGATCCATTTCAGTTCAGCTTACGACCCATTGGTACGTCGCAACACACACCATGAGAACCCCTGTAATAAAACTTAGATATATTAAAAAAAATACTCTAACAGTGCATATTGAAGAAGTTAAGTAGGGGTAAAACTTCTATTATTATTGCTTTAAAATTACCAGCTCAATGATGACTGAAAAAAGGGTTTTGAATGCAGAGATGAATCACTGATACACACACACAGTATGACTTTGATACAGTTCCAGTTGCTGAGAACGATTGTTCATCTCTTAATTGTATAAATGGGTATTTTGTCGTAGGTTATTGTTGTGGGTGATTGTCGTAGGCCAGCTATGTATACGGCGTATGTATAATCCCAGTATGCCTCAGCATAAAACCGTAATTATCAAGATTGTTATTTATCCAGTCAGTATTTGTTTGTGTGTGCATGCATGTCCATCCGTCCGTCTTTCCGCTCTTCTGCCTGTCTGTTTGTCCGTCTGTCTGTCTATCTGTCTGCCTATATATATCTTTCTCTCTGTTTATATTTCTGTCTGTCTGGCTACCGTTGTGTCTGTCTAACTGATTATTTCTGTTTATCTGTTGCTAAAAAAAAATCACAAAGCTGTTACGTAAAGATCTTTTTTTTTCGTTGAGTTTCATGTTATTTGGTCACCGAACAACATATTTGAATTATCACGACCCACATAAATAAAAAAGATACACCCAGGCTGTCTGCAGGATTATATAGGGTTAAAAATGTTAATAAAGTTTTAATATTGCTTTTAAAAAAAAAACCCGAATATATTAGGAATTTAAGTCCTAATTGACACACTGTTGAGAATGTTGATATGATAAATTGCCGATAAAATAAAAAACATTATTAACAAAACAAAAACAACTCAAAATTAATTTTATATTATGATTCATTATTTTAGTCGAGTAATGACAAAAGGTGTCAAAGGCCCCTTTCTACTATTAACAACATAATTATTTCAGTTAATTGAAAAACTGCCAATGATCACACATGATAGTATCGTATCAGATAACTAGTCGAAAATGAATGATGTTTGTTTATTATTATTTTCTAGCTTCATTCACACTGTTGCCAAACATTCGTTTGATCCCCTGTGCGGATAGACGACACACGCTGGCATGCGTTACTGTGTCTGGTGTTGATAGAATGGTATGAGGAAATATATTATGGTATGGACTATTGTTGAATGAATACGCTTGATGCAGTTAACCAAAACCTCGTTTGTCCAACTAATTGCTGTTGTTTATAATGTTTATTAAACATATATTTTTTTAAACCATGCGAAAAGGTTCGTTCAAACGAGGTACACCATATTTAAACCATGTGAAAAGGTTCGTTCAAACGAAGTGACAACATATTTTTTTTTCTCTATTCTTACTTCTTTATCCGACTTAGTACTGGATGTATGCTATAGCTAAAAGTATCAGACAGCTCACATTTCATTAACTTCAAAAAATGCTCCTGTCAGAGATTCTAATTACTATCACTAAGTATGGGTTTGCACATCGTGAGTAAGCTCTTCTTAATGAAGGTTTCGAGTTCGATTCCCAGCGAGTGCCGGTTAAACATGTCCTGCTGTTATACCTTGATGGCCGTGGTTGTCTTGATGACCGTGGTTGTCTTGATGGTCGTAGTTGTCATAATGGCCGTGTTTGTCCTGATTTTCGTGATTGTCCTAATGGTCCTGGCTGCCCTGATAGCAGTGGTTGTCATAATGGCCGTGGTTGTCTTTATGGTCGTGGTTATCCTAATGGCCGTGGTTGTCCTAACCTAATGGCCGTGGCTGTCCTAATGGCCGTGGTTGTCCTAATGACCGTGGATGTCTTGATGGCCGTGGTTGTCCTAATGG
>JAGDYQ010000021.1:465736-480101 GCA_021962125.1 Bulinus truncatus
TAATGGCTACATCATTACGTCATTCAATGGCTACATCCTTACATCATTCAATGGCTACACCATTACATCATTCAATGGCTACATCCTTACATCATTCAATGGCTACATCCTTACAATCATTCAATGGCTACATCCTTACAATCATTCAATGGCTACATCATTCAATGGCCACATCATTACATCATTCAATGGCTACATCATTACATCATTCAATGGCTACATACTTACATCATTCAATGGCTACATCCTTACATAATTCAATGGCCACATCCTTACATCATTCATGGCTACATCATTACATCATTCAATGGCCACTACATATTACATAGTTCAAAGGCGGCTTTATTCAACGGTGATATCTTCACATTATTCAAAGGCTAACATAATGACGTCTATCAAATGCAACAGTACAGCATTATTCAAGTAATTTGTTGTTGTTGTTGAACTCAAAACCCCCGATTGGTGACAGTGAATTAATGTACTAATTGTCACACATTTAGAATAAAAACTTACGACAAAAAAAAAAAAACCAAATTAAAGAAGAAACAGTTTTTTTTTTTTTTAAAAACAAGCAAAACCGTTTTTTTTTTTTTAATAAAATCACTAACTACAAGTAGTTTTACAGTTACTTTCTTACCGTTCTTCGGGTGATATGTGTAATAAATAGAACGTGGGCACTTCCAAATAATAACACAGCCCAACAAAAAAATTTTTTTGCGAGTTGCCAAGAATATTTGAATGAATTTATAGCAATTCATCAGTGCTGATTTCAAAACTGCCACTGCTTTTGCTGAATTGGCTCTAGTTTCTGAGATATTGGGCACCCTTAAAAATATGATTGTACCTATTGTGTAAAACAAATGCAATAAGTTTGGTGTCTGTTGTTTAATTTAAATATACCAAGTTATAACCTGGTTTATTTTTTTCTCTTTTATTGCTGCTTTCTAAAGACATCACGAGTTCATCACGAAGATGCTGCAAAAATAATCAGAATGTATTCTGTTACATCTGTGGAGAATACTTGATTGAAAAGCAAAGAAGAAATATAACCGACTTTGTGCAGCAGGCATATTTGGCTTATTTCGGTGTGAAGCTGGGAAACCAAGACAAGTCTTGGGCTCCCCATAAGGTCTGAAAAAACTGTGTGGAGAGCCTACAGCAGTGGACAAATGGTGAGAAGAAAAGTCTAAGTTTGGGTGTACCAATGGTATGGCGAGAGCCGAAAGACCATTTTGGTGATTTTTATTTTTGTATTGTGAATGTTAAAGGCTTCAATCGCCACAAGAAATCTAAGTGGGATTATCCTGATCTTGAATCTGCAAGGAGACCAATTCCACATAGCAGTGAAGTTCCTATACCAGTGTTTACTGGATTATTAGAGCTTTTACCAACAGATCCGACGAAGGGCAAGATCTGGAGTTTTTGGCAGGTGAAAACAGTGGAAGCGATTATGAAGGAAGTTCTTCAACACCTCAACCATTCAGCCAAGAAGAACCCAATGACCTAATACGAGACCTAAATCTGTCCAAGCAAGCATCTGAGTTTTTAGCGTCCAGGCTCTATGAAAGAAATTTTCTCAAACCAGAAGTTAAAATAACATTTTATCGGAAAAGAGAAGAGTTTCTTCTTCCATATTTCAGCCAAGAGGAAGATCTTGTTAACTGTAATGACATCCCTGGACTTCTGCTCAAAATGGGACAGTTCCATCAGAAGCTTGAAATGTGTTCTGTTACACAATGGTAACCGTTATGCATCTCTTCCCATTGCTCACTCAACAACACTTATAGAAGAGTATGAGAATATCAAAACAGTATTGCAGAAAGTCCGTTATTATGAGCATCAGTG
This sequence comes from Bulinus truncatus, assembly GCA_021962125.1. NCBI lineage: Eukaryota > Metazoa > Mollusca > Gastropoda > Planorbidae > Bulinus > Bulinus truncatus. The sequence continues at coordinate 467,582 of JAGDYQ010000021.1, forward strand.
GTCAATTTTTGTTGATCTAAAAATAGTAAACTTCTTGCTTGGACAGCAGTCAGGATACACAAAATACCCATGCTTCATGTGCCTATGGATAGCAGGGCAAGGCAAGATCTTTGCATTACCATAGACAATTAACAAATTAATTAATTAATTAATTAGACATAATTAGTTTTTCAAATGAAAATGTTTTCTTCTATAACATTATTACACATATTTTGAACAAATTTCTGAGTGACTATTAACATTTTCACTACTATTTGTTAGTATACTATTATACTTCATGCAATTCTTGACAAATTCCAAATACGGTGCATGCATTTTTTAATTACTTTTAATTATCTCGTAAAATAGAGCCAATCTAGCAAAAGCACTTACATATTCTAAATCAGCATCGTTGACTTTGTATAAAATGATTCAAATATCACTGGCAACGAATTCACTGTTTACCAGTGTAATTTAATGATTGCACTATTCATAAGGACATCTCGTTGTTTGTTGATAAAAGAAACAATGTAGAAAACAAGTTGGTCTATAAGTTCCAAAGTACACAGACCAATTTTTTTGTGTTGGGATTACATCATTTGTTTGACCTCTGTGGCTTACTAAGTCGTTCACCTCCCTCCCTCCCCCCCCCATCCGTCTTCTCCCCTCGCGCCATCCAATTACCCGGGGTGAAAAATACCAACAAATTCAAATACATCGGTGGCACACGCTGCCGGAAAGTCTTGCGTCACGCCTATTGAAGGTGACCTCCCTTTCATTAGCAGACGACAAACAAACGCCTTTCATTGACGCAACAACACGGATTAAAACTTTTTTTTTTGTTTTTTTTTATTACTTTGAAACGGCATTCCTTTACTGTGTCCCTCCCTCCCCCAAACAACCTCCATCCACCCTTATCCCGTAACTAAACCACCAGACTTGATACTAATCCAATTTTTACGTTTTTCTCTAAGGTGTAGGTTTAAGTGGGAGGACGGATTCCTTGGGATACGGATACGACTGTGATTTAAAGGGCCGATTGATGGCCGAAAAGAAAAAAGGGCCTCAGAGGCGTTCTTTTCAGTTAATAAATAGGCAAACTAGGCAGTTCTGCTGCTTATAAAAAAGAGGTTGTAACCTCTGAGGGTTCTTGAATGACCACTATAGTTTTTTTTTTCATGACCAATGTAGTGGCTTTTGAGACGCTCTTACGTATTTGGGTGCAAATGCACCGAGGGAGCGCAAAGGCAGAGGTAATATGGGGTCCCTATGAGAAATTGCTGTTAAGACCGCAATGTGCCAGTATTGGACCACGTCTGATCGTAACAAATCGACCTGTGCACTGTTCATGAGTCAAAGGTCTCTCCAAGTAACAGCACCTGGCACAGATATACCAAGCATGATAAATACCACGCAATATCAGGGCCGGCGTGATAACTTTGAAGGGATATACTCAGAACCAACTTTGAGGGGGGGGGGGCCATCCATATTGTATTGGCAATATTGATTTTTCAAAACCGCGTAGTAGGTACTCAAAGAAATGACAATCTCACCCGGAGACTTTCTATTTTTTTTTGTAAATGTGTGTGAGTATGTGTGTGTGTGTGTGGTGGGAGGGGGCGGATCCTGTTCACGCCCCATTATGCCGCCCCTCTGCAATACATATACACATGTAAAAGGGAAAAAAAACCAATAAATTTATACAACAAATATAAGAAGGTAGACAAACATCACACTTTGCAATAAACAAAGCACCGAAAAAATCATCACTGAAAAAACAGGAGTTATTAAAAAAACAGACCAAAACAGGAGTTATTAAAGAATAAAAAAATCCCATTGGCAGACGTACAAAGTATCTATTTCCAGATTATTTACTAACTACCTGCAACTTGTTACCAAAACTTAAAAAAAGAGTATCTTGAAACTTGCTCTCACACTTACACACATCACGTGACAGAAGCGCTGCTAATCACGAGCATGACACACACACTTACACGTACACAGCACGCACGTGACGACACATTTACGTCATATGACCAAGGTTACGTCTTTATGTTTTTAAATTCGTCAACTACCTAAACACCCTCCGACTCCTTCTTCTTCCTTTGGCTCTACAGCCCATTTAGGGCCCTGGACTGCCATACTACTCTTCTCCACTTTTCCCGATCCATGGTCTTCTTCCTCCACTCTCTCACACCAATGGCTTTTAGGTCTTTCTCCACTTCCTCCAACCATCTGCTTCTTGGTCTGCCTTTAGGTCTTTTATCGTTGGGTGTTGTCTTATATATTGTTTTTTGGACCTCTGTTGTTTTCCATTCTTTTTCTTTCTATGTGCCCTACCCACCTCAATCTATTCATTTTGATTTCAGCCGTTATATTTGGTTATTCGTACAGTTCGTACAGTTCTGAATTGGTTCTACTTCTCCACTCGTTATTGTCCCTTACTGGCCCATATATTTTCCTAAATATTTTCCTTTCCCTAGTGTTTAGCATATTTTCTGCTTGTTTGCTGATAGTCCATGTTTCGCTACCATATGTTACTGCTGGTCGGATCATTGTCTTGTATATGTTTTTTTTTTTTTAATTTTTCTGGACATCTGTCTGTTTTTCAGTATTTTATGCTGTGTGTAATATATTCTGTTCCCTCATTGTATTCTGTTTTTGATCTCTATCATTATGTCGTTTTTGTCACTTATGGTTGATCCCAGATATTTAAAGTTTTCTACTCTTTCAAATGCTCTATCACTGATTTTGAAAAAAAAAATTCTTTTCCTTCTTTTTCATTTCTTTGTGACAGCACTCCCCGAGACGCAAAGTTTATTTTTGTTTAATGTCCGCGGTTCTCAACCGGTGATTAGTGTACCGGGTTGTACAGGGATGTACCGGGTTGTACCGGGATGTACCGGGTTTTACCGGGATGTACGCAGTGACTTTTTTCCTTCACAACAACCCAAGAGTTTGAAGAAGGTCACCATTTTGCTGCGTGATTCATCACCAAAACCCACGTGCCCCATGTATCGCATTCACGCACGAACTTTACGTGAGAGGGGGTACCTGCGGACATACTTTTTACATCCTTTGGGTTACGGACGCAAAGAAAAAAAAAAAGATGAGAACCGCTGGTTTAAGGCTGAAAGGGGAATGTGTGTGTGTGTGTGTGTGCGGTGGCAAGAAAGCGCCGGAGAATGGAACGTCGTAAAATCTATGTTACTAGTAATGACGTAAGTTGAGACATGGTATACCGAAATGTGATTTTACTTTATGGCGTTTAATAGGAAAGGGGGGGGTGTGGATAGCGAAACAGTGAGTCCGTCAGTCTATCTATCTATCTATCTATCTATCTATCTATCTATCTATCTATCTATCTATCTATCTATCTATCTATCTATCTATCTATCTATCTATCTATCTATCTATCTATCTATCCGCCCACTTGCCCAAGAAATGTTTCCTATTAAAAAGTATCATTTAAGATACTCTGAATAATATTTTAGTTTAGCAAGAAATATCGTTCAAAATGTCGAAAATAATCTATCTGCTGATTCCTTCATAGCCTTGACATTAACATTGACGGTAAAAATGCAGTGCCGACAGAGCCGTTCTGGAGTAGTAGGGGGCCCTAGATAATAGGTACCAGCATGTTGCCCAATACAGTGTATAATTAGTGTATATACAAATGAAGTCGGGTTTGTTTGTGGATATGTTTTATATGTAAAGGGGTATTAATAGTAGGGGGGGACTATTCTCCCCTGTGTGTGGGGGGGGGGGGCGAAACCCGTGCAAAGAGAGCCGGATTTACAATATTTTATGGGCCCTAAATTGCCAAGGCCACTGCAAACTGCCAGTCATTGCCGCAGACCAAATTATTAGCAAATCAGACGTGTGTAACTCGCACGTGTTATTGCTCTCTTAACAAGAAGTATCACTGAGTACAGAATGGCTCATAAAACGTGTGAACAGTTCAAGCTTTGATATTTTTTTTTTATTGGGCTGCGGATAGTAAAAGACATTAATGTGTGTGTGTGTGGGGGGTGGCAGCCACCCTAGCTGAGGGGGGGGGGGACCCAGACAGCCACCCAGTTCGCCTATCCATAAAAAAACAACTCAGAAAAATGACCTTTAGTTTTTATTATCTGTCTAAGAGAAAAAAAGACATTGTGTTGGTCAATGTTACCAGTCGTTGTTTAAGCCACATCCCCTTGAGTTGTCAATCAAACTGAACAAATACATTACCGTCAACTTGGACCAAAAGGATTTACAGGGAATACATGCACGGTCCAAATGGGGTATCAAACAGGCACGCCGAGAGGGGGGGGGCCAGGGGGGGTCATTGCTATGGGGCCCGCATCTGTAAGGGGGCCCAGCCGCCCCGACCATGTCAATTTTTTCACGACTCATTGTTTATTAAGGGGCCCGCAATGATGTCCTGCCCTGGGGCCCTTGTTGGCTCTTGGCGCCCCTGGTATCAAATGGTGCTGTGCGAGTCGTCAAAGTTGGTTCAACTGGGTTTTCCCTTTACAAGAACAAAAAAAAAGGGGAGGGGAGGGGCGAGGGGGGGGGGAGAGGGACATTATGACTTAAACTGTGAACATTTAGAATTGAGAACGTCCGGACACAAAACTATCTACTTAGGTTTGTTAGGAGGGTGACTTTTTTTTCTTTTGGGTGGGGGGGGGATATCAAGATATACAATACAAGCAGGGCCGACGAAAGGAAAGGGAGTGGGTGGGGGGAGGGCAATAGGTCGCCTTCGAAGATTTTTTTTTTTGCTGCAGCGTTTATTGAGGGCATGGGGGAGGGGGTGGAGGGGCCCCTGTAATCAGAATTTGTCAGGGGCCCAAAGTTACACGATTCGCAACTGGACGTAGTCCTGGAAGCGGATCGAATTTGGAGAGAAACATTATATTATTTAATATTTCTTTTCTTAGAATTTGACAAAAGGAAACTGACCTACTTTTTAAAGTACGTTTATTTAGTCGACCCCTTTCCCCCCCCCCCGACCCGATTACCTACCAAACATTGAAAACTCTCTCCAAAGTTTATAATTTCTTTCCAAGGACAATGTAAAAAACGTAGAATGAACTAAACACGTTTGATTTTTTTTTTCGAAGAATGGAATGAAAAAGGTTTTTCTTTTTTTCCAATGCAGGAGTGGCCCACACACCTTCTAGCCACACGGTTTACATTTATCAGTGGTTCTCATTGCTTTGTATCTAAAAAAAAATTGACAGCTTAAATTTAAATTAAGATTATGGGGGAGGGAAAAGAAAAAAGACGGGTGGCCGGAGGGGGAAAGCATGCATTACGTTAGGTTACATACATGAAAAATATTGTATGACGATATTTGAATCATCAGTTCAGGTGTGGCACAGATCAGTTGGGGTACAATCACCAGAGCCTTTCACGTGGAGAGTGCTTAGCCCAGCGGCTCTCAACCGGCGGTACGCGTATCACACGGGTATGAGGGAGGTTATTCGGGGGTACGCAGAGACATACAGTTTAAAAAAAAAGGAAGTGGCTACGGTTCCAAGGAACGGGACTCCGTGTTATTTTTTTTTCGGGGTCCAGCTATAGATGCGCATGTGCGGCAGACGGACTGCTTATTATTGCATATTTTTTTGTTTTCGGGGCTAGGGTTAGGGTTAGGAATAAGGTTAGGATTAGGGTTAGGGGGTTAGGGTTAGGGATAGGGTTAGGAACAAAATCTATAGCCGGACCCGAAAAAAAATATACGGAGTGCGGCTATCGCGCATGCGCACATCTACAGCCGTAAAAAAAAGTCCGTCTAGAGCGCATGCGCATCTATAGTTGGACCCCGCAAAAAAATAATACGGAGTCCCGTTCCTTGGAACCGTAGCAACTGCGTATAAAAAAACCCAACAGTTTGAGGAGTGTTACCAGTTCGCAATGTGACTCATCACCCAAACCACGTGACCAAAGTATCGCTGTTAGAAAGGTTACCATATTCCATTATGAAAATAAGTAAATCTATTTGCGAACTTACGTGAGAGGGGTTACCCGCGCGCATACTTTTTTCACCCCATGGGCAGGGCTCGATTTACCGCAGGGGATACCCCCGGCACTGAGACCTGTCATCCCCGGCTCTGCTTTAGTTAATATATCCCTGCCGGGGATGAAACCATAGACATTTATCCCCGGCTCTGCAGAAATTTTTTTTTCATCCCCGGCACTGGTTTTTTCTTAAATCGAGCACTGGTCAAGGGATAGAGTTACTAAAAGGTTGAGAACCGTAGACCTGCGCCCCCCATGACCCTAGCCCCGTCAGAACTTTTTATTACATCTAATCCAATATAAAAAAAAAGTTTAATTTATTCTTTAAAAGTGGGGGCCTACACAATTTCAGAAATCACCTTGCTACTACAGATGTATTCTTTAAAAGTGGGGCCTACACCATCTCAGAAATCACCTTGCTACTACAGATGTGTTCTTTAAAAGTAGGGCCTACACAATTTCAGAAATCACCTTGCTACTAGAGATGTGTTCTTTAAAAGTGGGGCCTACACAATTTCAGAAATCACCTTGCTACTACAGATGTGTTCTTTAAAAGTAGGGCCTACACAATTTCAGAAATCATCTTGCTACTAGAGATGTGTTCTTTAAAAGTGGGGCCTACACAATTTCAGAAATCATCTTGCTACTAGAGATGTGTTTTCCTAGGATTTATTCCTTAAATAATTTCAAAGAGTCAGTTGCGAAACCTATCACACAGGCCACCAGCCACATGGAAATGTAAAGAATCAGGGGTTAAAATGACGTAACAGTTTATGGAGGTTGTTATAAATACCGGATTTCCCCATATATAAGCCACCCCTTTTTTTTCCCAAAATTTTCAAGCCCAAAAAGTAGGGGGGTATGAGTGATTATTATGAATCTTGAATTTGGTTTCTTTGTAAATTTTCTTTCTTTATAACTTGTTTCTCTAATAAAAATTTTTTTTCAAAACTTCAGAGTCCAAAAATTGGGTTGGGGGGCGGGGGGGGGGGTCCTTATACAAAGGGGGTGCTTATACATGTGGAAATACGGTAAGACGCAAGTTAATATATAGAACAAAAAAAAATCGCTCTAAATACACAAGACCCACTTCTTTCATCTTCAGTAAGCCATCTTGTTTTGTTTTTTTAAAAAATAGGGAGACAAGAAAGAACTAGGGCCATAATAAATGAACTCCCTTAGACTGATTCACTGTCAGACATGTTCTACAATTTTACATCTACGTTGGACTCAGGCCAGGCGGGCGCTGAGTGTTATCAAACGTCAGATATTTTTTTTTTAAAGGGGAAAAAAAATGGACCATCGCATTACCAAACATGACGCATGCGCATATTCATAAAGTGAATGCTGTAGTTGAGTTGCCTATCCTAATACAATGTATTAACAAATGAAGTCGGGTTTGTTTGTGAAAATGTGTTATGTGTAAGGGGTATTAATAGTAAATGGGGGGGGGGACGACACCCGTGCAAACAGAGCCGGATATACAATTTCCGGGGCCCTAAATTGATGTGTAGTACTAATAGTACTCAATATTTTGGGGCCTCTTATTTCGCGGGGCCACTAGGCCACGAACTAATCGGCCTGTCTTTAAATACTGCCCTACGTGCAAAAGAACGGGTCCATTTACTTGTTTAATTATAATTGGTCAAAATTCAGCCATGTAGTCATTTCAGTTACAATGTAGTCTTTTTTTCAAGTCTCTAATTAAAAAAAAAACACTACAATATGTAAGATAAAATCCTCTCTTGTTACAGTAGAAGTAAGAGTCACGTGACTGTTTAACCACCCACACACACACACACACACACACACCCCAAACAAAACCTAAGCGACAGAATAATTCTTTATGATTTTATTTATATTTTCCATTGTTGGAATCCAAATATAGAAAAGTACAGTTCCCTTAAGCCCCAAAGAGCTCATCGGGGCAAATGTATTGTAGAATTCATTCCATTTTCAGCCCAGCCGCCTTTACTCCCCCAACTTAAAGTCGGATACCCTGGGGACACCAGGACCTGAAAAAGTTCCAAGGTTCTCACTGAGATTCGAACCCAGTCAAGCGCTCTACACCACTCGACCACCCGCCCCCCTTCAAATATAGAAGCTGCAATGTAATTTGTTATCATGTTAGGTAAACAAACACATTTTTAAAAAAGGTGATTCAAAGGGATGACAAATACTTGTAAAGAATAAATCCATTTAATGGGATACCCCCCCCCCCCCAATCATGAATAGATTATTTCTGTTTTGATAGTTTAGCCTCAGATATCATTATCAAAGCGATTTAATTGACCAATAGAAGGAAGGAACTGGAAAAGGGAAAAGGGGGGGGAGGGGTACATTTAAGGTTAAACAAGTGCAGTTAGAGGGGAGCTGTTGCTGCCGTGATCGTTCGAAAACGCATTAGGCAGTTGGGGGGGGGGAAGGGGGGGGGGAGAGAGAGAGGGGCGGCTTTTAAAGATTGGGACTAGGGCAATCACCTTCAAGGGCCACCAGCTTTGGTGCCACGAATGAGGGTGGGGGTTGGGGGGCTGTAACTAAAACTAAACCCTGTGACCACCCGCACATGAAACTGCTCACACAACCCTCACCGGTAAAGGCCGCCGCCTTGTATTTAAAACAGATACATGTGACCCCTGACCCCTTATCTAGTTTAGTATACTCTAGGGAACCCTATAGAGTATAGTGTACTATTGGGGCCCCTATACAGTATCGTGTACGCAGGCACGCCGACAGGGGGGTCAGGGGGGGTCATTGCCAGGGGGCCCGCGTCTGTAAGGGGCCTGGCCGCCCCGACCATGTCAATTTTTTCACGACTGAATGTTTATTAAGGGGCCCGCAATGATGTCCTGCCCTGGGGCCCTTGTTGGCTCTCGGCGCCCCTGAGTATACGCTTGTGATATCTAGTATATGCCTTGGGGCCCTAACCTTAAGACGACTCCGAAAGTGATCTAATATAGCTCCAATAAAAAAACAATTCTAGAACCGCTGGGCAACAAAGCGTCATTGGCGCCTCAGGCCAGATACTCAACAGAAAGATTCATCTTCTTTTACGTCAGATTCAACAAAAAAAAAAAGGAAGTACAATTTCGGTTAACAGGAATACTGTGTGAGTGTGCGTGCGTGCGTGCGTGCGTGTGATACGTATAGAAGGGGGGGGAGGGAAGGGGTGGGGGAAAGGACAAAGCCCAACTGCGCAGTTTTTTCTGGAGGGACCGGTCATGACTGTAGTAGGTTGTATTGACCAGGGCCTGGCAACGTGAGTAACGCGATGAGTGACGACGGCCGCCGACGGGGAGGGGGGTGGGGGGTGGAGGGATGGTCGAAGGGTGAGTGGCTTATGACCAACAGGCTGGATGAGCCCACCCTGTGACGGTTGGTACTGCGTTGTTGTGGTTCCACCGGCCTTGACCTCTCGCGTGATTAAGCGAGATTTACAAAAAAAATTAAAACTATTTGATGATTTATTTTTTCTCCTCTTTAATTAAAACAAGAACTTTCTCTTGCATTTATAATATTTTTATGTGAACAAAACAAAAAATAATACTTAAAAATCAATTATTGTTATTTCCGACAAATGCGTCAAGTCCGCGATGTTTACTTCTGCTGTTTACATCACCTTTTAGCACCAGGACACCGCAGGTTCATTCTATTTTTTTTTAAATTCATGGAAACAGGGGCGGATTTAATGGCCACCTAATATTTATGGCCACCACAATTCCCAATGTTAAACATTTTAATCTGTCTCTTTTTTTTTTTTGCTAAAGGGCCCATTATTTTCTCATGATTTTGGGACCTCAACTGACGTAAGCTCGCCACTGCATGCAGATTGTTTTGTTTACGATAGAAGGGCAGACAATCATAAGATCTATAAGAGCCGCTAACTTTGGGTTTTTCTATACTAAACCAACTTCAAAGAGTCGCACACGGTTGTCACTATAGTCGATTTATAGAAATTTAAAACAGGACCATTTGGGAGCAAATTAAATCTGATTAAAGAGCTGGTTGGTGGGGGGATGAGCCGCATTTGGTCACACATTGATGATTGTTATACAGCTACGCGGGGCTACGCCCCAGTGTGCCGTGAGCCATTCTTTTTTTTTTATACATCAAAACACAAAATATTATTGCAGAGTTGTCAACGTGCCAAACTTAGACATTTCATTGCGTCACATTGGGTGCATAGTGGGACGGATGGCCGAGTGGTGTAGATACTCGACTGTCAACCTGAGAGTCCTGGGTTCGATCCTCGGTGAGAACCATGAGAATTTTTCCAGGTGAAATTTGGTGCAAAGTCGTCCCACAAGTCCACCTAGCTTTAAATGGGTACCTGACTTTAAGTTGGGGAAAGTAAAGGCGGCTGGGCGTTGTGCTAACCACACAATCCTTTCATATGCCGAGGTTATAGAAACAGTTGAATTCTACACTTCATCTACACCGATTGCCCCGTTAGGGCTAAGTAGGGAACTTTACATTGGGTGCATACGTTCATCTATTATGGTGAGTGGGGGAGAAGAAAAGAAAAATATCATATGAATCTTTGTTTTTATTTTGGGCTGCTGGTCGGCAGATGCGTACCTAAGGTTGGGTGAGGGTGGTCCAAATTCGAAAGTCCCCCTGGCACAAGCTTGAGGGGGAGGGGCCCACATTTTTTTTTACATTAAATATTAAGTACGTTAACGGTTAACTCATGTCATGGTGTCGAATGTCAAAATGCAGGGCCAAAGAGGCGATTATTTTTTTTTGGGTACAGGGCCTAATAAGGCTGTAGCCTGAATTGCCCTAAATAGCCTGGTGATTAATCCAGCCCTGCCTGTATTACAATCATATCCAATCTAATAAGAACAATATACATGTATTACAATAATATCCAATCTAATAAGAACAAAATACCTGTATTACAATTATATTCAAGCTAATAATAGCAAAATACCTGTATTACAATCATATGCAAGCTAATAATAGCAAAATACATGTATTACAATCATATGCAAGCTAATAATAACAAAATATTTGTACTACAATCATATGCAAGCTAATAATAGCAAAATACCCGTATTACAATCATATGCAAGATAGGAAGAAAATAAGGCACAAATAAAATACAAAACTGCAGCAACTTTTTTCAATAATTCTTTTGTATCATTCTCCCCTTCCCCCACAACCCCTCTTTCTAACCCAGTTAGATAGGCGATGGTGTGTGTGCAGTACTACATTTTTTCAATTCATGAAAGCAATCGGATGCACCGAAACTCGTGGTTCAACTTATGCGCATGTGTCGTGTGGTGGTGGTGGTGGTGGTGTGTGTGTATGTGTGTAAAAACCCGCCATTCATAACTGCGTAGTAGAGCCATAGTGTTGTAATATCGAGGTTAATGTATGCGAGACAGCCAGCCTGGGGCTCTGTCGATGTTGTGACCTTAGGTGGAACACACACACACACACACACACACACAAAACAGTAAATTATCATTGACATACGGTGCACCGTTTGATCATGTGTACCGTATTTTATGTCCTCTTCATCGCACATATTTAATAAACACGCAAGGGGCTTTATTTTCTACATACAATATACATGTATATATATATATATATATTTATATATATATATATATATATATATATATATATATATAGATAGATAGATAGATTAGATAGATAGATAATAGATAGATAGATAGATGACAGATAGATAGATAGATAGATAATAGATAGATAAATAGATAGATAGATAGATAGATAGATAGATAGATAGATAGATAGATAGATAGATAGATAGATAGATAGATAGATAGATAGATAGATAGACAGATATTTAGGCTGAAGAATTTTAAAAAATTTCATTTAAGCATTTTATAAGACTCTTGGCTGAGTTTCGTGCGGCCATTTTTGCTTCTAATATTAAATTCCCATTTCCCGCACTTAGTGTTGATAAAATGATAATGGTGATGCCAGTGAAGATATGATTTACTTCATTCATTCACTGTATTGCGGTATTTTTTTCATCCTATAAACAAAAAAAAAAATATACGTGGACCTTATGCGTGATCTCCCTTTATTAAACCCATAAAACTTTACAATGTACTAAATTACGATGGCAGTTTATTTACTTATCCTTAAATACATAATCGTTTAAACCGTGTGTCTCCCCCACAGGCTAATGGTCCGTACACTAAAAATACACCCGCAAATCTATGATATGCATCAGGCTAATTGTCCGTACACTAAAAATACACCCGGATATCTATGATATGCATCAGGCTAATGGTCCGTACACTAAAAAATGTGGTGTGCAAGGACGGGCTGAAAAAAGATGGTGCAATCGGAGCACATGTTAAAAATTCCCTGTATGTCATACATTTATTTGTTATTTCTATTCATATCGTATTTTGTTCTTGGCAATAAAGGCCATATGTTCTTTTCTATTGCAGTATTTCGTACATCCCTTCTGTCGGATTTCTTTCAGCCAGCTTCAGCAGGCTTTTCCACTAGTATATAATATATATATATATATATATATATATAT